>CM076582.1:633235567-633835567 GCA_034641835.2 Pinus albicaulis | reverse complement strand
AAATATTCGAATACTTGATGCCTTCTTCTGAAAATATTACAAATTCTTAGTGTGTGGACAGTTTAACATACAAAAGTGTGATAAAAAATGGATATGTGATGATCCTTTATTATAACCCTCTAATTACACTATGTGAAATAGAACTGATTTGTGGATGATGGGCCACTTAGAATTCTCCTACTTAGACTATGTGGAACTAAAGGAAGATGGGGAATTAAAATGCTTTGAGAAAGCATTCATATGCAAGCCTAGGTTCACCTATAGGTGCAAGGGAAGCAAATATGATTTTCTTTCTTTACTAAATTTTGAACCTAGTCCCAAGACTAATCAAAATGAAAACAAAAAATAGCTTGGTTAATAAAAATATTTGTGGATGATGGGCCACTTACTCCTTTACTAATTAAAGTATGTGCTATGCATAAACTTCAGCTAAATAGTTTGAAAATATGTGTGGAATTTTTCCACTTACTCTTCTCCCTAATTAAGATATGTGTGTTTTAAAAAAATATAAAATATAAATAAAACTCTAATTGCTCTACTAATTATGGTTAGCACAACAAATACTCAAACTAAAAAAATAGAATAACATAGTGTAGCAGTGAATGAAATTCACCAAAGCCTTCCAATCACCTAATAGAAGTAGAAAATAAAAGGATTTTTGGCTTTTTGTAACACCACGCGTATTATTCCCACACATACGCGGAGCGATGCGACTGTCAGAGCAAAAAGAGTGTTGTCAAGAACAAAGAGAATTTCGTTTTCCTTTATGAAGCTCAGAATAGGTCCAACAGGTCCTGAAAAAATTCCAGAGAGGTCCTGAGTGCCTTGTAGCTGGTTATGCAGAGAGGAGGTCTTGTAAAACAACCATTAAACCAATAAAAAGAAACCAGTGGATTCTCCAATTAGGTGTTAGTGTTTTGTGGCAATGGAGTACCAAATAGCACCTCCTTAACAATTCATTTTTCCTTGCAAAGGATCAAAAAGATAGTTGGTGTTGTTACTGACAGGCTTTAACAAAGAACATCATGATTAGTATTGGACGTAATGCATGTAGAAACATAAGCCTAAACAAAAGAGACAAATAAAACAAAATACTCAATGGAGAAAATGTGTCAATATATCAATGGATAAATACTCCCTTTATTGACTGCTGATGGTAGAAGAATACAATACAATGTTAAAAAACTTGAAGAGAATCCTTTGAGATATTGATCTCAAATATCCTCAGCAAGGAGGTCCCTTTCCTTGGTCTCTTTGCAAGCTTCTCCTCTCTATACAAAGAAGTGTGAAGACTCTCCAATGGTGGAATGTTGTTTTGTCACTAAGATATTGGATTGTTTAGAAGCAATATGGACAACATGCTAGTGCTCTCACTTCCCTTGCTTCAATAGTGAAATATGAAGTTTCTTTGATAGCAATTTGGCCAGCATAACAATGCCTCATACTTTCCTCTTCCCATGGCTTCTTTATATATAAATTTTTGAACTCCTCTTCCCTCTCTTGGCCCAAGAGTGACAGTGACCCAAGAGTAGGACAAGAGATTCCTTTGAGGGTTTCATATCTTTAGGGCTACCTCAAGTCGACTATCATTGACTAGCCATGACATAAAATCAACTCCCCAAGTGTGGGAAGTGGTCCTGGAAGTGACATTTCGCCATCCTCAGGACCGCGTGGCTATCGAATGAAAAGGCGCTCGGTCCGTGCAAATTCCCTTTGTTGCTGGTGCACGGTCAAATATTTATTATTTAACCTTATGAAAATTTTAAATTTGTGTCCTTCCATGATGTTTTCTACTGGAAAATCTTCGGGAATTTATAATGTCTCTTGCAGTGTACAATTTTTTGGTGTTAACAGTATTGATGTCTTCTTTATTTTCTGCAAAAATTAGTTTTAAAATCATGTTTATGTGTTAATGAAATTGAGATAATTGACTAAAAACCTTGAACATTTCACTTGAAATTTTCACCATAAACTTGCAATTTTACATATACATATCATTTGATGTCAATCTAGAACAGTTGTTCTAACAATGACCCAAAATTAAATCTGACCCGACATACTCCTCCTTTATGTGGGGGTTTACATGATGTGGATATTGAATGATGATGTAGCATTTGGTAAAAAATATTAATTATTTCTATAGTGATGGAAAGGTTCCACTTTAAGTGCATAAATATGAGACATGCTCGTGTTCTTTGGCATTATCTTAAAACATTTTATAGGATTTAAAACATTTAAAGATGCTAAATTTGCTAATGTTGCATTGGTTTAGTGGAGAGGTTAACATACTCATGTGAATTATAAGCCATGGATAAGGGTATAATTATTTCCATTGTCTTTATGATCCATTTTTCATGAATTTAATTTAAAGAAATGAGACTGAATGAAAGTTCCACACAGTTTTTATAGGAAAACTACCCCTCATAACTAGTAATTAACCCAAAGGAAATATGCAGTTTGTAATACAAGGCCCCTTGGGAAAGTTTCTTGAAATAGTTCCAAAAAAAAAAAAATTATTTCAATTGAAGATTCCATTTCTTACGGAGTGGGAAGATGCCCCGAACTGGCTTGTTAAAATTGAAAGGAAGGATGAATAGATATTGTTTTCCTTCAATATGCCATAGTCCTAGTGAATCTCCACCTACACCTCAACTTCAACAACTGAACAAATAAATTTTATAATGGTACATTGGGTCCATGGAGAGGTTAGAATACTCATGTGGCATGATAAGCCATGGACAAGGATCATATACTTGCAATGATCTACAGAATCCATGCAGCATGAATTTCTTTCAGAGTAGTGAGACTAAATGAAAATTCCAGTAAACTTTGGCTCGTAAAATACCCCTCAGAACTTTCAACTAAGCCAAAGGTGATTCATAGTTTTCAGTGCAGTCCCTTGGGAGAAAAACTAAATTAGTTCTGGAAAGAACGTTTTATTTCATTGGAATATACCATTTTGCACGAAGTGTGAAGCTACCCCAAACTGGCTTGCTCGGATTGAAAGGGGAGATGAAGACATATTTCTTTCACTCATTACTCCATAGTCCTAAAAAACTCCACCTAGCCATGAACTTCAACGACCCTCTCCCTGCATTGGTTCTAGTGAGTTTATCACCGAGGTAATCACTACTTTTTAGATAATATCATACTTCCATTTTGTTTTCAACTAAACCCTAATTGTAGTAAATTCAACCCAGTTTATTTCATTTTCTCTACTCTGGAATCTATATCGATATTTATATTCATCATGGACCCATGCTAAAGCCAAAAAGAAAAACTTGTTTTTGAAACAATTTGGATGACAGCCCGAAAATAGAGTTTTTCTCACAACGATAGAACCAAATCAATGTTTTATTCATGGAAATTAAAAAAAAAAAGATTTTGTTGAAGGAAACCAAGAACAATTAATATTTCAATCACGACAAACCAAGGAAAAAATAAATTAGGGATTTTTTTACTGATTGTAAAATAATGATTTTACAGAAATTATGTAATAAAACTATCTGCAAGTAATAAAATCCAAGATGTACTGTTTGTGCACGGAAAATCAGTGGGGATATCAACTTGAAAAAGGTTGTCTAGATCAAAATATTACCTCACCATTGTAGCAGCCTTGATGTCCGGTTTCTTTTAGGATTTCTTCTTAAAATCAATGATTTAATCTATATCATTTCAAAAAACACAACAAAAAAACCTCATGGCATTGTCCTAAGCATTATATTTTTGAAATCCTTATGAAGAAAAAAATTATCATCTTTTGTTCTACATTAAAAAAATTTGTGTTTGAACCCCGTAGAGATGACCTAAAATAGAAGTTCATATATCATAAATGTACCAAAATAATATTACCTGTATATGGAGAAACATAATAAAATGTTGATTGTGACCGACTAGTTGAGCTCTCTCTCGAGAAACTATCTTAATGTGAAAACTTCTTAGCGGACTTTAGAGTTGCCATCATCCATTGGATCTGTAATTTAGAAATAAATTCATTTTCCACAGAATAGTGAAGAAGCTTAGTAAGAGCATCATGATATTTTAGTGTTTCAATAGCTTCGCCAAAGTTTTACGAGGGAAAATCAAGAAAACACTATTTATCAATTTTTTAAATAATAAAAAATAAGGATTTTAAAATTAGAAGCGTTTTCATAAAATGTGTAAGGGTTTGCACTAAAAAATAATGATTATGTGTGTATTTTGTATTAATAAATACAAAATATCAATCCCATATGTACAAGTTGGCTCGTCCCATCAACTTATGGAAATGAAGAAATTATATTTTTATGAAGTTTTTGTTAGTTTCATTGTGTATGGTATTGTTATAATATTATCTAATTTTAGGGTCGTTACACACAACAAATTGTTGTATGAGACCCTCGTGTTTGTAGGACAAGGGACCCGACCCCTTGTTTGTGGGACAAGGGACCCACCTCCATGTAGCGATTTGAGTGCTAAGTCTATGAAGGCATACATACTCTAGCCCTATGGTTTTTAACTTGTGATGTCTTAGGAGGAAACACATGCTCTTAACCATTAGTCCCACTCAAGGTATAATTAAAATGTGTTTAAAAATAAAGGTGAAGTTTAAATGTTTTATTTTTTTGTTATAATTTGGTGATATGATTTTTTTTGTTATATTACAATTTATTATATTTAAAATTACAATTTCAAATGTATAAATAGATTTAGTGTTCTGAAATTTTTTTAGGGCACTCAAATTGTATAAATTTAACAACTCAAATATATCATTTCAACAACTTATCATTGAATTTTGAGAAAAATTGATTATAAAATATGCTCGAAAAAGAATCCAAAAACTAAAACATGTAGACTCTCTTAAAAACAAATTAAATTGAATCTAGCCATGAATGTGAAAATTTCAACATCTAGTAAAAAAATTAGGTCACATTAGATATTTTTACTTTTAATTGTTTCAACCTTGTTATCCATAATTTTACTTGTATTGGTGATTTTTTTATCACTACCCTTGTGATTTTCAGCACAAAGATAGATTCCTTAGGTTGACGATGCTATGGATGGACTCGGTTTTGTCAATTTTCACTTGGTTCTTTAGATTGTTGATGACAAGGACAATGAATTGTAAGATGCCTTAATAATGTCTTACTTGGTACACTTTCTTATCATGGAGAAATCATTTCACTTGATGATCTAGATTTCACATGGGTTAGAGGTGGAAGGTAAATGATGATACATATCTCCCTCGGTATGAACATCACTAGCACATTTTGGACAACATTGTATTTGAATTTTCATTTAATTAGTTTCATGGTGAGGTAGAGAGCTCAAGTAGTCTCCCCTTGCTACACTTCATTTCACGTTATTCTTGGGGAAATTTAATATACGGTATGACATGATTTGATGTTCATGAGGTGAATTCCCTTGTAAATATTGAAGAATTGTAAGCATGGTACAAGTTGTATATTACACACTCCTGTGGAGTTTCCTAGCCTTGTGGGTTGATTTCATACTTTTCATACTCTTCTTCAAGGATGTACCCCTTCTTAATCAATTGTTTTCAGACAAGGCTTACTTGGTATATTTATTGATGGTGACACATCTCTTATTTTATTCATTATTCCTTGGGTCTAGCACTCAAAAAAATGTTGAAAGATGGTCTTATGTTATTAGTTGATGAGGGGTTTCCCCCTCCCTGCATGGAAATAATTGGGAATTAATGGATTTTGTGCCTTTTCCATCTTCCCACTCCCACATAGAAATTAATTTGAGAGTGGTTGGGAGAAAAAATAGAAACCAATGACCCATAAAAAATAGTGAATTTATGGGATACCAACAAATCATTGAAGGAATTTAGCTAAGGGTGGTACTCTACTCAAAGTTTCAACTTGGTATTTTAATATTATGTGGTCCTAATGAGATTTAATATATAAAGGAACACATAAGCGATTTATACAAGAATTGGATCCTTGTGCTCTAGGGTGGTATGAAGACAACCATATTCAATGAGGCTGAGATCATATATAACAACTTGGTCCATGCAATATGTAATTTCAAGAATCCTTTCCTTGGTTAATGTTTCAAATTATTTATGGCCTCCTACTTGTTGGATTGTTAAGTATGTTCTTTTAACCCATTCCCTAACATGTCCTTTGGGTTGGATCTAGAATGTATCTTGCAATCAATGTATTTTTCCAAAATATTTAGAATTTGAAGCATATTAACTACTATCCCAATATTTTAATGACTTTATTGGGGCCCGGTCTATAACTTATCTTTGAGAAGGAGTGCCCCAACATCTCCCACATAATTGTGGTTTCCTTAAAGTTGATTGGTAATAGATATACAAGTAAGAATGAAAGATACATGCATAGATATGGAGGTACTAAGCCTCACCATTCCTTTCCAAAACATATTTTGGATAGGCTATTTCTAAAAGAAAAAACCTACCAAACTAATATATATGGCATCAACACTACCATGAAGGTTAGGGTGAATAGGTAGTGCCCTAGTTATTTATTTTTTAGGTTCACACACCTTCCATGATTTTTGTCACATCATAATTCGGGTTAGCCTGAGAAAAAATATTATCATATAGATGTGTAACCATCCATAATTCATGATGTAAATGTCATCATGGTTGATCACGTAAAAATTTAGAATTATTATAATAATTGACTCAAATGAGAAGTTGGCAAAGGAATATTTTTTTTGTGGATTCTAGTCCCATGGTAGAAGTGAATTGGGGAGAACTCAACAATAAATATGAATATCCAATTCAGTTATTTCCAGTTGTATTCAGTTAAACTAGTTCTAACCATTTATAGAACTAGTTGGAGGTCAATTGTGCAATGGGACAACAGTCTAACTCAGTGATCATCCAGTTAATTCATCAATAAACCAAAAAATAGCTAATGCATGTAGAGAATTAGATTTCCATAGCTATGGTGGAGATTCCAAGGTAGTGTAACATCATTTGTAGCATAGTCTTGAGTGTAAAGGTGTTGCATGCAGTCAGAGATCCAACCATGTGAATTTCCCAAACAATTGGAACAAAATTCCTAAAACATAGGGGCCCAATTCATCAGGATTTGTGCAAGGAAATGGAGACACAAGTAGAGGCAAAAATTGACCAAGTTTGGGTCAGATGTTCTCATTGAGTAGAGAGAAAGGTTATTTACTTGTAGGTTGAGCTCAAAGTGAGCAAGAAATTGTAATAAATTCTATATTCATATGATTAAAGCAAGCAGACTTAAGGGGTTTTTACCAATTGGTTTCCCCTAGATAAATCTATGTACTTGTGTATGTGATTGATGCATGTTTTCGAATGTTGTTCTAAATTGTGAATTAATTTTTGCAGAGTAGTAGAGTATAATTATGTCTCTTGATTTAGATTAAATTTCTTGAGAATTTGTAATTCTATCACTATATTTATTCATGGTATTAGACTAGGATTTAAAATAGAACAAGAATTTCGAAGTTATTCCTCAAGAGGTTCAAAATTTTAGCTTCAGTGTAGCATGATTTCTTCAGAGTTGGGAGAATTATCTTCAACGAACTGAGATTAGAGTATTCCTTAGAAGGAAGCTCTAATTCGATTGCTTGGAAGGATCATATGGAGGAAATTCTTGATGAAACTTGATTGGTGTATTATTTGAAGACAAACATTCCATAACAAGGATCAGTTGATGCCCATAATGCAACCTAATGGAAGAACGATGTATCCAAGGCGATGACAATAACATTGGAGGGAGTGAAAGACTAGATTTTCTCAAATATCCATGGCAAAGAAGCACATTTCACAATGTGGAAGGAACTGAAACATATTTCTGAGAATAACAGTGACCATGAAAAATTGGCCCTAAAGAAAAACTTCAAAACATCAAGATGCGAAAGAATGATATTATTCTTGAGTATATCCCCAAGTTTAAACAAATCCAGGTTGAGCTTTGAGGGGTTGATGTGAATGTTGTGAAATATGACTTAGCGAGCCTATCTCTTCTAGGCCTTCCCAAAAGCTAGCATAGATATGAGGACTCGGTGAATGCGAGAGAGAAATTAACGAATCTGGAACACTTATGTTTTGATTTGGTACAAGAAAATATCAGGAAAAATACCAGATATGGAAGTTAATCCAAGGGAGAGGATGAAGAAAATTTTTCATTGGTTTGAAAGAGAAAGAAGGGAAAAGGGAAGAAATATAAAACCAAACCAGAATCCAGCTAAGGGGGCAAGGACAAAGACTTTTCCAAAATAAAATACTTCAATTGTCAAGAATTTGGGAAAAGACCAAACCAAATACTCATATAGCCTATGTGAGAATGCCTACCATTAGATCAACCTCCTTCAAGAAACCCAATGCACCAACAAACCTCCATCAATAAGAAAAGATAATGCTACAGGAAAAACATAGCATCCTATAGGAGGGGTAGAGCATGCTATAGGAGGGGATGAATACACAAATGGAGGGAAAAAATGTGAAACAGTAACTACAAGAGGCAACATCCTCCCTAATAACCTTTTATAAATACTTCCCAGAGCTTCCAGAACCTATCCCACAACCTAGACTGGGGTCTTATTAAAAAATCATTAAAGGAGGGAGACTGATTCCTGAATATTTCATAATCTTGCGTCTATATGAGCTAGAAATAGAGAGAGGGTGGATCCACAGATGGATGTAGATAGCCAAATCAAGGAATGTGGGAGATGTGGTGTTAATGGAAGAGTGAATCATTAAAATGGGAAAAGAGTTGGTTGATGTGAGGCTCAGAGAATCTGCCATGAAAGAAAATTTGCAAGCCAAAAAAATGAGGTTGAGGGAGAAGCTACTGGAGAAAGAAACCCAACTTGCCACTAAGGAAAGTCTCTGTATGGAGGCCATGTAATAAAAATAACCTTCCAAGTACTATGCACTTTATTTCAAGGAGAAATGGTTTCTATTCCAATTTAGAACATTTGCTCAATATGGTTCCCTACTCTTGTATCTTGGGAGACAATTTCTGGCTCAGACTAAATGAGTGCTCAATACATTTATTTAAAACAGTAAAGAAATTAATTGATTTCCCCATCATTTTTAAAACCCCAGAAATTTTGTTAAAACCTTTTTACCTTTGATATGTGAACAATGCTCCCAAAGAGGCCTTCTTCTGTTGAATATGAATGAAATAAATAACAAAAATAAATGATGGTGGAAAGTATTAAGTAATAGGATGTCTTGCAAATCATCTTTTATCTTTAAATTTAGAAGAAATATGATTAGCATGCAATGGAATGTAAAAAATAGGAGCACATCATTAAGGGTTTTTAACTTTAATTTATAGAAACTCAAACTCATAACACTGTAAAATAAAAGGCCAACAGCTTCATTACTCTTTTCTAATAAGAGAAAATTAACACAAGATGTAATATGAAAAGGTTATCATACCCAACAAAACGAGAATCACTGTGAAAATTTTATTCATATGCACATGGAAAGTGAAATTACAATATTTGTATTTTCCTCTTAGGTCCAAAAATCTGGAGCCCTCACTTATTCTTTCAAAGTATTTAAAAAAAAAATTCAAAAGGACGGTTATAAAACTGTCAACCTCTTAAACTACGTTGGGACCAACTGTCCTCAAAATGTTACATTCGGAAAATAAAATTACATTGAAATAAAAAAAATTCTGCCACACATTATAAAATAAAATTTTATTGCTGGAACACTCTATGTCACTGGATGATATGTACTTCAGGAACAATAGAAGGCCCTACTCCTACATCAGTTGTTTGGGGTGACATCCATTCCCTACACTTCTTCCACATATTTGTGTTTGCATTTGAGCTCTTAATGAACCTGACATGAGACATCCTGAATTCAGTGGTCTTGTTGTATGGTTGATTTTCAATAAACAATGTCTAAATCATCCAAATAATTTGAAAGTCTTTGTGTAAATAATTAACAATATTGGCCTCTTTAAACACTGCTATATTTTCATATGTTGTACCAATTTCAATTTTGTATTCTACAAGTAGTGTTTCAAAATTCTACCAAGGTATTAAATTTCCTTGTTGGTCACAGCATGATGGTAAGTCTGCCCTGGTTCTTTTGTCAAAAGTAGTATTAAATCTCATTACATACTCTTTTACTTCTTTTAGTTTCTTCTCAGCCATTTTCCTATATAAATTATTCATTGCCATTTTGTTGATTCCCATTACATAGTTATTTATTCAATTACAACTTCCATTAGCTCTTGTGCATACTTGGAATTCAAAAAATCAATCATATTCTTAGAAAATTGGGAACTTTGCTGTAATTTCTCCTTAGCAACCATGATTACACCCTCTAGATCCCTGAAAATAATCTTCTATTCTTCGATAATAAGTAAAAATTCCCAAAAAAAATTCACTGTATTTATAATATCATTCCACAATATTTCCCTTTCCTCGATAAGGGACATGTTCCCTTTTACCTTTTCTTTCAGTTCCTTGATTTCCCAGTAGGCACGTTGGCAATATTTTATTTACTTTTCAGCAATCTCCTTTGTCATAGACAATTCATGCTCAATGTCTTTGATGACCTTCATTGCATTGTCAAAATAAATATGATTATTTTTCATTTCATTCTGAGCTAGTTTCAAGTCAGTCATGACTTAAGTTAGTTTTGAAGTTGGATATTCTGAATCTTCTTGCACCGGAATTGTACAAACATGTGAGTCAATATTTTTCTGCAACGAAACATTCATCTCTTTCAGTCTAGCCACGTCTTCATTTCTGTCTAATAACTAATGACTCAACACTTATTTCTGTTTTTCAACTTGTGCTACCTCTATAGACATTGGATGTTCTACAGAAGGTAGATTTAATTTATTCCTGAGGACTTGGATTTCTGCTTTAGCACCCTGCAACAATTTTTGGACTACAGTCTTATCTTCACGGTTGAATCCAAGTTTAATAACTAACTTCTTCAACTCTTCCTTTTGAGTCGTCAATGACCTTGATTTTTCCTTTTCAACCTTCATTTGACCAAAAAGAAATTTCCAACATGCCTTCAACTTTGTTGGCAGTTGAGAAGGTTTTATTTAGATCATTGTAAATTAATTCTCCAGACTGCCTATGGAGATTAATTTTATCAGGTAAAAGAATATTATTGGCATCTACTGTTAGATTGAAAGTGCTAAAATCTGTCGAAGAATAAAGTGATAGTGCGGAAGGATGGGAAAAGGAAATCCTTAATTGATTCCTTTCTAAATCCATGGAATATAATAACCTTGTTTGATAAAGAGAAGATGATTGAGCCTTCAGATGAGCTTCCATGTTTTATTTCATCCTCTTGTTTCTATCCTCAATTTGGGAAAAAACTTGTTTGATTATTGGTATAGAACTCTATGTAGCTTCATCTAGATTGGGAGAGGATGGTGTACAAACTATTTCCCCAAACTGCAATTGAAAACCAGAAACTAATTATGTGCTTCCCTCATCAGATAATTTTTATCTTTTAAATTTTCCATCAACATATTAATCCACATCCATGATTTATTATCTACCTCTCATCAAATTATTTTCATTTTGTAAAGGGGTTTCAACCTCTAGTCCTCCTATTGAAATTGATCGTCCTCCATTTTCCATCTTCTTAATCTCTGGTCTAGCTTCATGTAAGAAAAGAGAATATCCATTTTATACTCATATGTTAGAAATTACATGGAAAGGATCATAAGCCCATTTATCCCCTAACAAAAAATCCATTCCTTCAATAAATATTTGGACTTCTTATACTGCTTTATTGTTGTTCACAATGAAAGGACCAATAATTCTTGAAAATATAAACAAATGCCCCTTTTGGCTAGAAAATAATGGACCTAGTCCACATATAAACTCTATTTGATAAACTCCAAACCAAATAATCTCATTGGAACAAAAGTTGGAAATCTGTAAGGTTCAATATAAACTCCTTGCAACCTAATTTCTGAATGGTCTTAAGAGGAATACCAATCCCCTACTTTCATATCCTTTTTTTTTTGAAGAAAATATTGAGCCTTTGGAAATATACAAGGTGCAAGTGAACTATTGATAATTGAATATATAAATAAGTGAGGCAAAAAAATACATTAGGCCTTAATTCTTTGGGTTACTCGTCACCACATCAGTCCAAAAGAATATTGACTACTTATTTTTATTAGAATCTATAATTGTTAACCCCAAGTGCAAGAAATTTTCCACATGAGTATATAAAAACAAATAGGTAATAAAAGATGGAAATATAAAACTACCAGTAAGTGAAAGGTTCATGAACTGAGAATTTACTAACCCTTCCCAAAAATATGGTACATCTAGGACAACCTCAGGCTTCATCATCAAACTAAAAACACCTAAAGTGACTTTATCAATGACTTATGCATCATCTCTTCCCAAAATATTAGTTAAAATTTAAATAATAGGCCTAAAATCTTCATAAAAAGTATTCAAAGGGAACTGATTTGACTCGAAATACAATTTCTTCCCACTTGGAATCAAATAAAACACAATTTGGGCATACTCTTGACCTATCAAATTTTAAAAATAAGCTAGCAGGGTTTCCTTTGAGAAAGAAGTATATGTATTTGCATATGGGAAACATAGTGCTTGATGAATTAAAATGGATGTCACCTGGAAAATTCTTTCTCCTCACTTATTCATTACAAAAAATTTATGTGGATACAAGGGTGATACTAACCAATGGATAAATACAACAAAAAGGCGAGTTTTAGAGATGAAGGGTGCAAGGAAACTAGACCTGACTACGATAGCATAAAATGGAAAAATGGCTTGATTTAAAAGGATATGATGATAGGTTTCCAAATGATTTACAATGAAAACTATCTCAGAAATATCTCTCTCAGTGTCCAGAGTGTAATGTGAGAGGATGACCCAGCTAAGATGAATTTATTTGACATTTTTTATAGTTAAATTGTTGAGTGACTGTTATAAATACATGGAGGTGGAATGAATTCCAAACTGGGATGCTTGATGGTAAATTCAGAGTCCACAACAATGAGAGAAGGTAGAAAAAGTGAATAAAAATGAGTTAAAATAGGGCTTTTGTGGGTTAAATCGAAGAACGGATGGGGGGATAAAAATTTAATGTGTCTGTAGAACATTAAATTTTATGCAGAGAGAAATTAATGGATGAAATGAAATGCATGTATGAAAAGTGGTGGAGAGATAGGTGACATGGGAAGATGAGTGGTGGGGGCAGGCTGGCCTGCTGATGACATCATGCTCACTTGCAGAAAATGTTGCGGGGAAAATTGTTTGTATGGAGCATTGTCAGAGGAGTGATTCCTCATTCGATCTAAGTTGTAGATCTAAAGTGAACAGGCTCGTTCAAAATTATTTTTGAAGGCACCTTTGTCGTTAACCTTCCTGCAATTCGTGTTGTCATGTTTGTCCCATATCGTGGGCCCTATCGCATAACTCATCTCTGACTGAAAACGTGACTGTCTTTTAATCTTTTTGATTGTTGATTCCAGGTCCCAATTTTTAGGAATTTATTTCTACACCTAGTATGATTAGTGAACTAATCTTAATCATTAGTTCTAAACACATTTTATTAAAAAAAAAAAAAACCGAGCACTTTCTACCTTTCTCTTTTGTATTTTTGTATTTGATATTTGATTTTATTTTTTTTTACAAAATATACTCAAAACATTTTGATAGAGGAAATTAAAATGAGTTACAACACCTACCATTTCAAGACTATATAAAGTTTATTGAATTTTTCAAGAAGTCCAGTATAGAGGAAAGGGTGAAGATGATTTAGTTTTATATGCATAATCTCATATTGACTGATATGAACCATTGGGATCCTAATTCCAGACTAGGTGACATACAATTTATGGAATTGGCATCTTATCTCACACATGACGAAATAAGAGCAGAAGAGGTAAAGAGAGTAATGGAAAGAGAAGAGAAGGAACCTCTACAAATTAGGTCAGAACTATTGATCCCCAAGGAAATCATTAACTTATCTCCAATGATATTGTGCAAGAACTTTGGTACATTAAAACCCAAGAACAATAAATTTCACATTTTGAAGATACCTTTAGGTTGCTAGGTGAAAATCGTATGCAAGCTTTCCAAAGGAGATTGCATGCTTTACCACTCATTGGAAAATAGAGAATATCACACTCTTGACAGACTGAAAATATCCTTGGGAAAGACACCATTCTATAAAAGATCTATGAAAAGAATGAGAATCCAATGGATAGGGTTGAAAATCAGTCCACCTTTGCTACTAGGACTGCTTGAAGTAAGAGACACATCAGAAGAGCAACATGAGTGGATTGACGAAGAAAATAATGCATGATTATACCTGCTGGAGGGCACTCCATTTGAGGTACCATGGGATTTTTGGGTGGTTACCAGGTCCATGAGAGAGATGAACAAGGATGATTAAGTTTCTTAGAGGATGATACACCATTTCAGTAGGGGGGTGATGATGAGGCTCATCAATAGGTACAATATAAAGGGTCATAATTTCATCCTCTAGCTTATTAAATATCTCTTTCTCACATTTATTTATATTTTTTTTATATTATGCTTAGTGATAAGGGTCAAATATGTTTGTCATATCATGTAGCCTAATATGGTTTAATTGCATGGAATGGAGAAACTTTGAGACAATTTCCATGTAGGGGCTCAGAGTAGACAACAAAGAGAGATTGTAGGGGGGTTGTCTACCTCCTTAACTCCCTCAATCAACACAAGACCACTTCAAGATCTCTCTCATCAGCTCAAGGTCATTTCCAGCCTAGCAAGTGAAATTCATGAGGATCCAAGCTCCACTCTTCTTGAGTTTTAAGACACAATATTCCTATTTTATAGGGAGTTGTTGGTAGCTACCCTCTTGTATAAATAAACATGTAGAAGAGCTCATTAGGATTCAATTTTTTTTTCATCTAGATAAATATTAAGCTCAGGATTTATTATTTTTTTATTGTTATGTGATGTATTAGACCTTGATTCAATGATAATGAGAAGTTACTATTTGGTTCATTACTAAGTTGATTTGAGATGGTTGAGGCTCTTGGGTTTTTTCCCAACCCATTAGCTATGTCCCTCTTGTGTACTTGTATATTTCATTTAGTTTTAGAGCTTTGTTTATTTTCTTTCATTTCAGGAGAATATTAATCCATCAAACTCTATGATTGCAGCCTCTACCTCATCTCTCTCATGGGAGCATGAGTAGAAGTACTTCCTACCACAACCCAAAAACATATTGTTTATGATTTCTTGGAAGAAGAGTAGTGTGATTTTCTTATTTGTCTTATGTTTATTGTAGCTTAGAAGTTGGTTTGTTGCTTAGATCATAATTTCGGCATAGATTAAATAACATTTATATTCAGCTCATATTTTCCACTACTAGTTGTTTTATTTTGTCAATGATAAATGAATGGATGCATGTGGTGATTTTAGGGATGTTTGAACCTATAGGAAATGAAACCTTCAATAGTACCTCCAAGTTGGACTACATCACCCCTTCCTCCAACCTCCAAATTATGCCATTAAAATTTTGTTTTATGAGGTCATTTCCCATGAAAACCATGAGGAGCTCTTCTAGTGAAAAACATGCCCTAAAGGGGATCTAAGCTTGGATGGAGCTATTGGTCACACTTAAATCACTTTCCTTAACTTCCTTACACCTTCCCATACCTTTATCCCATCATATTTACCACTTAAAACTTCTCTGCATCCTTCATGTAACATTATAAGGCTTCTTGTAGCAATACAGGGCTCTTGTAGCAATAGCAACCTCGAGTAGCATACTTGTCAGTCCTCATTCTCCATCTAGTTTTGGTCCTTTATAAACTTGAACTTAGGTTAAAATTTTATTGAACCTGTTAAGACTCAGTAGTTTGCAAGATTGGCAAGTACAAACGCTGAAGAGCCTACATCAAAACCACTTTGGAATTTGAGGACCTAACCATCCTAGATTCAGAGAGGGATCTCTCTATGTATGTGTTCAAATATATGATCTTTAAGGCTTCAAGTATGATTTTAGGCTAGTTATGAAGAACAAGGTTGTTTGTTTTTGTTTGGTTGGGAAGGATAACATGAAGATGAAGGAAGTCTATATGAAGGGTGAAGGTGTAAGTAATTGAAATAATGTTTCAGTTGATAAGACAAGCAAGGAAAAACATCAATCCATTGGGCTATGGAGTCATAAGAGGATTTAATTCCACAACAAGGTTCAAGAGTGGTCCATGGGGCAAGTCATCTATGTCAAAGGATCTCTTTAAGTTGATTTTATGGAATGAAACACTAAGAAATGGAGTGAAAGAAGTAAAACACATGAAGAAAAAAAGAAAAATCTAAGATCAGGTAAGTAATTTTAAACTATCATTCTTTTGACATGCAGTTAAGGAAAAACACAAAAGTAATCAAAGATCAGGTAAGTACTTTGAAACTAGCCTGCTTTTGTTGCACTCTCTAGAGAAAACATTAAAAAACATAGAATATCTTAAGATAAAGTAAAGATTTTTAACTTAGCCTGCTTTCAGCATATTCAAAGGGAAAACATTCATGATAAACATAAAAAGTAGTCTAATATCAGGTAAGTACTTTTAAACTAGCCTGCTTTCAACATACTCTTAAGGGAACTTTTCAAAGCAACTGTTGGAGAAGAAACTAGAGGACAGGGCTAGCCATAGACTTCTCTAGCTCAATATTTAATTAGAAAACTTATCAAGAACATCCAAAGACAACATCTCAAGTTGTACTAAGGAAATATAGGCTTACCAACACTTCACTGGTTATACTCTAATGAATCATCTTTAAATAAACTATCAGTAGAAAACATAAAGCATAAATATTTTTCAGTGAGACTTAGGGTACTTCAGAAGTAAATCCTAATCTATGTTTGATGTTCTTTATCAGAGAAAAGTGGACATAATGGAAACAATGGGAAAATAAC
Source organism: Pinus albicaulis (assembly GCA_034641835.2). Classification (NCBI taxonomy): domain Eukaryota; kingdom Viridiplantae; phylum Streptophyta; class Pinopsida; order Pinales; family Pinaceae; genus Pinus; species Pinus albicaulis. The sequence goes on along the minus strand of CM076582.1, from coordinate 633,818,658 downwards.
AATTTATAGTGAGAAACAAATCACCATGTACATAGACTAGGATCCCGTAAATCAGCTATTTGTATTTGATGTTCAAACTAGTTACAATATTCAAGTCCAGTGGGTCTTTAGAACTTAAAAATTATCATCTCAACTTATGTGTCTTCAATTACAAAACAGAGCTACAGGTGCTTCAAAATCTATTTACATGCAACATATATCCGGAGACCAACCTCTAAATTGTCTTCTATAGAAGTATTTATAGAAGAAGGAGGAGGTGGAGTGTAAGAAGGGTTCATTAGTTCAATTAATGTAGAGTAGGAGCTTCTCGGCCTTTGAAGGGCCAAATGGACAAGGAATGACATGAATTAACTCTGCTAATTGATTATTACATTAAAATTCATTAACTTCAGTCACCTTTGTTGACTTTTGGGGTTTTTGGTAGGTTGGCAGTTAATGTTGAGCTATCTTTTAAAAATATCCATGACTATGCATTTATGGTGCCTTCTTTTGTGGAAATAAACCTATAGGTGGCAGTTTTGGCTTTTATTGCCTCACTGATGTGGCATTCGGAGGCTCCTTACTGATTTTATGCTGATCAAGAGGCTTTAAACACTGCTTAGGACTTTGATTCTACTTTTAAGGCTAATTATGCATTTTCATCCTACTTCGGTCTTCAATTGTGCTTTTGCTGACCATGTTGACTGTTTTGGGCTTTGTCATCTGCCTTTTACCCTTTATTGGTTTCCTTAACTGTAGGTTTAAAATCCTCAATCTTCGGCTTTTTGATATTTAACCCTAGACACCGTGTCTAATCGTTCAAGCTATTAGATTAAACCTTTAATCCTTCAAATTCTATGCTCCTTTCGTTTATTTTACTAATTTTATTTCTCTTGTAATGTGCAATGTCTCCTTTGCGTGCGCTAAGGGTTTAATAGTACAAACAATGTTCATATAGCACTGATTGAACGTAAAATGAAACCTTGCGACTCCTTTTCTGTGTTGTCTATTCTTCGGATGAGGCAATCCCCGACCATGTTTCTTTGTGAACTTTGTGAGGGTTCTGCCTTAAAAACCACCACCAAAAACTTGCAAAAAACATAAGATACATTATTAAAAACCTGCAAGTTTGGGAAAAACTACTTAGGAGGCTGGTGGATCGATGCAGAGGGGGTGAATATGCAGGAAAAGGGTTTCTACAAGAAAAAACATGCAAAAAAAAGTTTAAATTTGAATTTTGGAGCGAAAATGGGCAAAGGTGGTTTGGAAATACCACGAGCGGTTATCGCGTTCGATTTGAGTGGAAAGTGGTTTTAGCTGAATTGAACGTGATCCAGTCGTATTGCGCCGCATGGAATTTTCGATACTGCCCATATCGCTTGAAATTGGAATGTTAAACTCTGGATGCTAAATTTGCATGATATGCTGCCACAACTGTTGGATGAAGGGGATGAGATCCAATGGAGCGGATCGGGCACAATGAAAGAGTTGCTCAGGCAGAGACTGTAGTGGGGAACAGGTGGCATCGTTCGATAGGGCAGGCACTGTATGTGGGGGATGGTAGGCCCCGGTGGAATTTTGTTGTCAGGTTAGATTAGGACCGTCAGATCAAATGGATCGACGGAGGAGATTCTTGCAGAGGGTGACATATAGAAAGGTTTTGGAAGATCAGAGGGTGAAATGTGGGCCGTCAGATCCTTATGGATCAAGGGTGTAGATCTCATTGGGATATCACTATCGGAGCGGTAAAAATACAAGGAAAAGGCAGGTTTTGAATGAAAACGCCGATGCGATGGAGGCTTAGCGCAAGGGTTGGGGAACAGTCTCATCGAGGAATAAGGTGACCAGTGGCTGAGGAGGGGAGAGCTTATCGCATCGGAACATTACCACGGAGGGGAAAAAGAAAAGGAAAGGGAGGAGCTGATGGAGTGACACGATGGGGGCTGGGAACCATGGAGCTGGGACATGGTCATGTGGAGGGGTGTGTGACCCGGGTCTTAAGATAAAGGTGCTTATCGCGTTAGGATATCGCATCGGGGGAAAAACAAAGAAATGAGTGATGAGGGGTGGCAAAAAGGCCTATGTGATGAAAATGCCCGATGCAATGGGGCTAGCGCTTGGTTATGGGCATACGATTTTATGCGGAAAAGGGCCAATACTTGATCAGAAAAGGGGTTTAAGGCCTTAAAAGTGCGGAATAAATTTTTAAAGGTTTTTTAATGGGTTTTTTGTGGGTTTTTTAGGTTTCAGTAGAGGGAAAGGAAGGGTTTTTAAATCATAGCCAAGGAGTTTTATAGTTTAAAGGGATTTTTGAAGGTTTTTGAGGGGAAGAAAAGGAAAATAAAATTAAAAAAGAAAAAGAAAAGGAGCCTTTTTTCAGGGAAAATGGAGGATGAAAGTGGGTTGAAAATTGAGTGAATGAAAGGTTTAGATAATGCTGGAAAAAAAGGTCTAACAACAATATTTTGGATACCAGCATGGCTTCTTGGTGGGTTTTCTTAATAGAACAGTAGTGAAGATGACCTACTGAGTTTAGGCAACACAAGAAGACTTCAAGAATGAGAATTTTTTCATGAAAACAAACTCTTGAAGGCTCAGGACTTATTTTTAGCCATCATTTGCTCTGACAAAATTTATTGATGGCTAACAGTGGCTCCACTTGGGGATGGAAGCTCCTTGGAGGTGTCAAGAATCTTCAGAATTTGATCTCTAGGATGTAGGCCTGTGCCTTTATCCATTGACAACTTGTTACTCTTTGATCATGCAACTTTGAAAGATGATCAACATTTATATCAAACAAAGTTATTTCCCAAACAACTACCTACACAACCTACTTCCTAGAATTTTTTCTTCAGCAGGTGCATTTGGACTTGTAGACCTTGAACATCAACATTTTATTCTTTTTTGAAAATAGGAAAAAATAATCTAAGTCTACCCTTATTTCTTCCATGAGTTCAGATTAGACTGTTGAACTCATAAATTCTCTACCTAAGCTACTATCTGCCAGGATTAGACTGTCTGGCAGATTTTATTCTCTATTTTCTAAAACAGACATTTAAACATAATCAAATCAGAATTAGGCTATCTGTTTCCATGATGTCTATGGATGTATGTACAAGTTGCACATAGACTTATTTGCAGAATTTTTTTTTTAAACTGTGAAGGCTTAAGATCTGAAAATATTTACAATATCCTTCATTATTTTTGCAGCTCTGATTTTGATATTTTTTGAGCTATTATTTCCTTTTTTCTTGGTTCATATTTTGAGCATATTAGAACCAATTTTTCATCAAACTTGCAGGTTTAGGATTTAAGCTTGTTTGAACCATTGTTTTTCTATCCTAATCCATTCTTCTGATAAGCCCAGATTGAACAGTTTGGAAAATATTTTTCACTGCCCTATAAACAGAAAATTTAAATCTATCTTAGTCATGATTAGGTTGTATAACTAAAATAGAAATGTTGTTTTTGGTAGTGGCATTTAAGCTTGCACACTTTCAAATTTTCTTTTCTTTTTGGTATGGGGCTCTACCTTTCTTGTTTCATTTCTACCCTCCTTTTATTTTTATATTGTTTTTGTAGTTTCTTTCTTCACATTGAAAAACAGTGTTATATAAAATGAATAGAAAGCCTCAGAAGTAAAATACCAGTTAACTGTAATAATGTTTGAGAACCCTGCCATTGACAGGACCTCCAAAGCATTCAACTCCATCCAATTCTTGCAGATAAAATGCCTTTTTTCCAACAGCATATTGGATAATATACGGGCCTTGCCATAAGTTATCAAATTTTCCATGTTTTCCCTTATCTTCTCTTCTTGAATCCCATTTCAAAACTTTATCACCAATCTTGAAATCACTTGCCTTGGTCCTTCTGTCAAACAACTTCTTGATGTTTTCTTGTAGTTGTTGTGCTCTAATGTACAATTCCTCTCTGGTTTGCTATAGATTTATAGTCTGGTTTATCCTTATTGTTCCATTATCATATTCAGACTGTACTTCCTAGATTAGCTTCATGACTAGAACCCCTAAACTGGTTGGAAATATTGCATCAGTTGCATAAACTAGTTGGTAGGGAGACATTCCAATTGATTTTTTAATTGTCAATCTGTCTGCCCATAAAGCATGTACTAGCTTACTGTGCCATGATTTCTTGTTGTCTTCCAGCAACTTTTTCATTATGTTTACCAAAATTTTATTTTAGGACTCTGCCAGTCCATTACCTTTAGGGTAATAAGTTGTGGAATGACCCAATCTGATCTAATACTTATGGCAGAATTCTACCATATTCTTAGATCCAAATGCAACAGCATTTTCAGTTATGATCTTTATAGGATAACCAAATCTAGAAAGTATATGGTTTTCAAGGAATGGGATGATGACTGAGTCTGTGGCATTCCTAGAGGGGATGTCTTCTATCCACTTGGTAAAATAATATGTTGCTGTGAGGATCCATCTATGTTGTGCAGATGAGGGAGGATGTCTTTCCCCAATGAAGTTGAGACCCCACTACTGAAAAGGAGCTTCAACAATGATTGGTTGCAGAGGTAAAGGAAGCAACTTTCTTTTGCCTTCAATGATTTGGCACTTGTGACAAGAAATAATCATCTTATGGACATCTTGAAAGAGGGTGGGACAGTAATAGCCAGCTATAAGGATTTTGTTAGCGGTTGACTTCCAGTAGAGATGGCCTCCACATTCTCCTTCATGAAACTCATGCTTGATCTTATCTGCATCATTCTCAGGAAAAAATTTAAAAAATAATCCACTAGCATTTTTCCAATATAAACATTTACTCAAAATGAAGTAATTTACATCTTTTAACTTTAAGAATCTTGCCTTTGTTTTAGACAAACTAGGAGGAACATTTAGATTGAGAAAAACATACAAAATGTCAGCACACCAAGATGAATTCAGAAAATGATCTTCAATAATTGAAGTTGAAAACTCACCTTGTTCATCTAATGCATTAAACATGTTTATATCAATAGATTGAAAGTTGGATTCAGCCATAAGTTTTTCTAGTCCTTGAACTTTTATGAGCTTAGTGGGTTTGATTTCTAAGTCATATTCTAAAATCACAGCAATCCACTTTCCTCTTTTGCCATCTGGATCTTGGGTCAATATGTCTTTCACAACTGAATGAGGCACAAATGCTATGATTTGGGAATGTAAAATGTAAACTCCAAAGTCCTTTAAGTATTTGACTAAGGCAAAGGCTTGTTTTTCCATTATGTTATACTTTAGAGGTGCATCTCTTAATGCCTAGCTAAAAAATGCAATGGGATGCTCTTGTCCATTCAAATTTTTCTCTAATAGGACAGCAACTACAATGTGTTGTGATGCAAATGGAAAAATGAAGAAATCCTTTGAAAATCAGGACTGATAAGAACTGGTGTTTTAATAAGTGCTTGTTTCACCAGTTCAAATGATTTCTTTTCTTCTGAGGTCCATTTAACTCCTTCTTCCTTTTTAATCATGTTTGTTATGTTTCTAAGGAGTTCAGCTAAATTGGGTATGGACCTTCTCAAGAAATTAATCTTTCCAATGAAAGATTGAGGTTCCTTGATGTTTCTACGATGACTGATTTGCAATATACCATCAATCCTTTTTGGGTCTATCCTTATTCCTTCTTCTGATATGATATGCCCAAGAATTTTTCCTTCTTGGAGACCAAACAAAGTTTTCTTTGGATTCAAGGATAGTCCAAATGTTTTGCATTTTTCAAAGACTTTTCTTAAGTGTATTAGGTGTTATTCATCTGTTTTAGAATAAACTGTTATATCATCAAGGTAAATCACAATGAAGTAACCTATTTCTTCTGAAAATGAAATATCCATGGCTCTCTGAAATGTGGCACCAACATTCATTAAACCAAAGGGCATTTTCAAATACATGAAAGTACCCCAAGGTGTAGTAAAGGCTATTTTAAGTTGATCATCAGGATGTACCAATATTTGATTGTAACCTGAGAATCCATCTAGTAAAGAAATTCCTCTAGAACCAACTACCCTTTGTAAAATATGATCCATTTTAGGCAAAGGATAGTTGTCCTTAAGTGAGGCTTTGTTTAAGTTTCTAAAATCAATGCAAATCATTATTTCTCCTGTTTTCTTTCTAACTGATACAAGATTAGACACCCACTCTGAGTATCTAACAGGGACTATAACTCCAGCATCATACATTTTTCTAATTTCTTTCTCTACCAGAGGTAATTGAACGGGGTTGGTTCTGCGCATTTTTTGTTTAAAAGGTTTCTGGTTTTCTGTGAGGGGTATCTTATGCTGAATTATCTATGTATCATATGATTTCAAATCTTCATAACTCTATGCAAACACATCAAAAAATTCTTTAAAGAGCTCAACATATTTCAGCTTAATCAGAGCTGGCAAAGTTTTAGACAGTTTGATTAATTTGGGCTTTTCCTTACTGCTTATTTTGCATTCTTCCACTTCAGTTTCTATGGGTTCCAATTTTGGCTTCTTGGCCAGATCATTCAAATAAAATAATTCTTCTAGGGGGACCAGCCCTTTTGGCAAGCATTGGTCTTTGGAATGCAGCACCTCTAAGTCTTCATATTCTAAATCTATGCTAAATTCTATCATATGTTTGGGTTCATTGGTTAACAGATTTATTTCAGCAATCTTGGGAGACTTTTCTTCTTTAGTAAGTGGGTTTTCTTTAATAGGATATTCTTTATCATAATCTAAATATGATTTTGTTTTCTCAAATTCATTTTTGGACTGTAAGAACTCTTCTATTTGTTTATCTCCCTAAAAAACTTGCCAGTATTTTTCATTGTCTGGGACAGCTGGTCTAAATTTGACTTGGGTGGTGCATTGCTTGGTTTCATAAGGTGTTAGGCAAGTTCTACCAGTAAAGGCTAAACCATTGGCAAGGACATTTTGGTTTCTTGGGATAAAGGTAAGTTAGAATTCATCAAATGTTTTTAATACGTCCATGGTATCATTTATATAGGCTCTAAGTCTGGGATGTTTAGCACTGTACTCCCCACTCACTTGCCTAACAATCAACTCAGAATCTCCATGAAGTTTTATTCTTTTGGCCCCTAATTTCTTCAATAAATGCAGGCCTAAAAGGAGAGCTTCTTACTCAGCTATGTTGTTTGTACATTGAAAATTTAATCTGTAGGAATTCCCTTCAACATGATTGTTTTCAGTGTTGTGTATCCATATGCCTGCTCCTGCATCATTTTTAGTGAAAGACCCATCAAAATTCATGTTCCAAAGAGGATTGTTTTTATATTTGTGATTTATTTCATGGTTGTACTCTCTGTTTCCTTCATTATGTTCTATATAGGGGTCTGCGCTACATTTTTCTGAGTTTTGTTCATCAAAGTCTTCGATGTTTTGAAGTGTTATTCCTTGATTTTCATTATCTGTGTTATGCTTACGACTTTTTTGGACCTCAAGACCTTTAATCCATTTTCTATAAATTTCTAAATCAGCAAACTTCTTTTTAATCTCCTCTTTGTTTTCCTCTTTATCAATTTATATCACTATGTTTGCATGTGCAGTGATTATAGCATTTGATGGTTTTTCATAGACCAACTCTTGCTCTTTATGAATATCATCATTGAAAAGAATAAAAGAGTCAAGGTCAGTGTGTATGGAGTAAAGAGGAGAGTTTTCTGGTCATTCTTGGTTACTCACCATATATTTCATGTGTGTTTCCCTATAGAGTCTTCTAGGTTGACTAAAGATAAGGATGGTGGCATAAGTCATATCCATCTACATTGTGCCTTGTAACTTAGCACCCCATGATATTGAAAGGAGAATGCCATATTTGGGGGGTATATCAGCCACTACAATGTCCATCACTAAAATCTTGGCTAGTATTTGGGCTAAGTTAACACAGAGATCCTTAATTAGGCCTAGGCATCTCAACCTACTTGAATCAAAAGAATATAAATCTTTGTAGGTTATAGTCACCTCTAAGTCTAATCTTTCCATTATTACCTTGGGCACGAGGTTATGTGATGCTCCTGAATCAAGCATGGCATTGTACAATATAATGTCATGAATGTTTAAGGTGATGTAGAATGGAGGGGTAGTTCCTTCTTGAAATTTTCCTACAATTTTTGGTCCAAAAATGAGCTCTGGGGTATCATAATTTAAGTTAACTATGTCATCAGCATCTTCTATGTTTAAAGCCTTCAAAATCTGACCTCTATATACATTTTGAGTGACTAATTCAGTTAGTGGAATAGATATTTTGATTTTAGATATTTCATTCTCTAGGCTGAAAGGAATCTGGCTTTTTAAAATGTTTGATCTGCCTTGTTAGTCAATCCTTGTTCAGAAAAGTCAGCTTACTAATTTTTATTATTTACAGTAGTTATAAGGGTTTCTTCAAGAGCACTGGTTCAAGTACTAGTGCTACTAGGGTTACCACTCTGTTTTTCATTGGTTAGAGTGTTCTTCCCTTTTTTCAAATCAGAATTTACAACCACTGTTTTGTGAGTTTCAACTGTATTTTTGGGTTTATATTTAGGGTTGTTTTTGGAAGATTTATCAAAATTTTTGTTATTGGGAGTTTCTTGATTCCTTTTGCTTCTGAGGTAATATTGTTTAGGTGATCCTATGATGGAATTTTTAGAGTATTATTCATAATAATCAGTTTGTGGTCTTCTGTCATCATAAGGTGTATATAGACCTTGTTTTCTTTCATGAAGGAAATCAGAATCCTCATTGCTTACTCCCAGCATATTCATGTTGTCATCCTCTATTTATTCATTGGTTTCTTCATCCTCATTCACATAGTTTTCTTGGAAAGGAGGTCTGATCTGTTGATCATCTTCTCTTTGTTTGTTTTGAGGTTGATTTCTCCTAAAGTTCTTATTTTGATTTTGAGATTGATTTCTGTTTTGGGGGGCTGATTGGTTTTCTCTAAATTGTGCTCTCTCGAGTATGCTCATCTTCTTCATCATTTCCTCCATCATTATTTCCATTTTTGAGCTAGATGTGGAGGGAGTAGTTTCCTCCCTAAATGATACTTTTTTTTCATTCCTCATCCTAGCCCTTTTTTCAATTAGATTTACTTCCACAGCAAGAGCTCCTTTCTGCATGTCTTCTAAAATCAAGGGGTCTCTTTCTCTTAGCTAATAGGCCATTTTAGGATCAAATTCTTCAGGAAATTTGGCCAAGGCTGAGCCTTGAGGAGGTTTCAAGTCTGGGGGTAGTGCATTATAAACACTATTGAACCTAGTGCAATAATTTTGAACACTTTCTGCAGTGTTTATTTTGAGATTTTTGTAGTCTGAAAGTATTTGGAGAGGGTTTTTTTTGACTTCCCATTTGTTTAGGAATTATTTATGGAGAGCTTGGAGGTCATTAATAATGTTAGGGGTTAAGCTTTTGAACCATTTTCCTACTTCTCCCCCTAAACTTTGAGCAAACAATCTGAGTTTGATAGTTTCATCATCTATCTCATTTCTATCAAAATAGTCAGTCATTTTGTCCACATGTTGTGAAGCAGTAGTAACACCACTGGCATCATATAATGGAATCTTGGACTGATAGTCCTATGGAAGATTGACTAAAGGTAAAGGAAGGACTAGAGGAGCATACCATGTTGCCATGATAGGAGGTTGTGGAAAAAGTGTGGGGTTAACAGGTGGAGGATGTAAGATAGGATGGGTTTGATGGAATGGAGTGGTTAGAATAGTTGGTGTATGGGAAATAGAAATGGATGGACCAGCAAGAGACTGTTGAGTAGATCTTGGATGAGAGAAACCAAAATTATGAAGGAAATGCAAATCACGTGGGGTAGTTTCTCTTCTAACAGTTTTCTCACCACTATGTTGGGGTAAGTGTAAAAGCTGAAAGCCTATCTGATCAATATTATAAAGTGACCTAGCTATGAATGGGTTTCTTAAGTCAACTTGTAAATCTTGTAGAGCTGTAAGGTTTTCAGGAGCAGGAAAAGCTCTATGGACTAGTCTGACAACGGTTGAAGTTTTAGACATAGGAGATTTCCTAAGTATGATTTCTAGATTATCAACTATCTCAGGAGGATTTGGGTCAGGATAGGCTCTAGTATGAATTATTTTAGAAGCCACTATGTGGTGTTTTCAGACCTAATAATAAGAAAAGTTTAACCAAGTATAACAATCTTTAGTAGGCTAACTGATCTTTAACAAGAAAACTTAATCCTTAATGTTTCCTTAACTAAGTTTGTATGATCTTATGATTGAATAGGTTTCCCAGTGGAGTATTTAGGTCTATTAAAGATTGTGGAGTCACCAGGTGGAATTTTATAGCTTTTTAGAAGGTAAAATGTTTTATGGTCCACCACCACTTATTGGTCTGAATACCAATCTGAAATGTTTTGGGTTTTCTAAGATTTTTATAGTCTTATGAGTTATGAGAGTGTATTATATCTATTTCAACACTTAGCTACGGTGATGAGACAAACAGAGTTTAATCTTGTGACTTATCTAGCTGATTTCTTCAAGGTTTGATAAGGGTCTATTAGAATCCTAAGAAGTACTTAGATTTCCACTGATTCAGACAAGTCTTATCATGATCACCAATATGCTTGGTAGTGCTTGAAGAAATTTATTCATTCTGTACTGAATACTGAGTGTTTTTCTTTTAGGATTTTACTCAGAGTTCCTCATTATGGTCGCTAGTATGTTGGGACTCCGTAGTTTGCAAGATTGACATGTACAAATGCTACAGAGCCTACACCAAAAAAACTTTGGAATTTGAGGACCTATCCATCCTAGATTCAAAGAGTGATATCTCTATGTATGTGTTCAAATATATGATCTTTAAGGCTTCAAGTGTGATTTTAGGCTAGTTATGAAGAACAAGTTTGTTTTATTTTGTTTGGTTGGGCAGGATAACGTGAAGATGAAGGAAGTATATATGAAGGGTGAAGGTGTAAGTAATTGAAAGAATGTTTCATTTGATAAGAAAAGCAAGGAAAAACATCAATCCATTGGGCTATGGAGTTATTAGAGGATTTAATTGCATAGTAAGATTCAACAGTGGTCCATGGGGCAAGTCATCTATGTCAAAGGATCTCTTTAAGATGATTTTATGGAATGAAACACTAAGAAATGGAGTGAAAGAAGTAAAACAAATGAAGAAACAAATAACAGTCGAAGATCGGGTAAGTAATTTTAAACTAGCCTGATTTTGACATGCACTTAAGGAAAAACACAAAAGTAATCTAAGATCAGGTAAGTACTTTGAAACTAGCCTGCTTTTGATGCACTCTCTAGAGAAAACATTAAAAAACATAGAATAGATTAAGATAAAGTAAAGAATTTTAACTTAGCCTGCTTTTAGCATATTCAAAGGGAAAACATTCATGATAAACATAAAAAGTAATCTAAGATCAGGTAAGTACTTTTAAAATAGCCTACTTTCAACATACTCTTAAGGGAACTTTTCAAAGAAACTGTTGGAGAAGAAACTAGAGGATAGGGCTAACCATAGACTTCTCTAGCTCAATATTTAATTAGCAAACTTATCAAGAACATCCAAAGACAACATCTCAAGTTATACTTAGGAAATATGGGCTTACCAACACTTCAGTGGTTATACTCTATTGAATCATATTTACATAAACAATCACCAAAAAACATAAAGGATAAAGATTTATTAGTGAGACTTAGGGTACTTCGGAAGTAAATACTAATCTATGTTTGTTGTTCTTTATTAGATAAAAGTGGACAGAATGGATACAATAGGAAAATAACAATTTACAGTGAGAAACACATCACCATTGACATAGACCAGGATCCCATAAATAAATTATTTGTATTTGATGTTCAAACCAGTTAAAATATTCTATTATAGTGGGTCTTTATAGCTTCAAATGTCTCATCTCAGCTTATGTGTCTTCAATTACAAAACAGAGCTACAACTACTTCAAAATATATTTACATGCAACAGATATCTAGAGACCAACCTCTAAACTCTCTTCTACAGAAGTATTTATAGAAGAACGAGAAGGTGGAGTGCAAGAAGGGTTCATTAGTTCAATTAATGCAGAGTAGGTGCTTCTTGGCCTTTGAAGGGCCAAATGGAGAAGGAATTACATGAATTAACTCTGCTAATTGACTATTACATTAAATTTCATCAACTTCGGTCACCTTTGTTGAATTTTGGGGCTTTTGGTAGGTTGGCAGTTAATGTTGAGCTATCTTTTTAAAAATATCCCTGGTTGTGCATTTATGGTGCCTTATTTTGTGGAAGTAAACCTGTAGGTGGCAGTTTTGGCTTTTATTGCCTCGCTGGCGTGGCATTCGGAGGCTCCTTCACTGATTTTATGCTGATTTGGTGGCTTTAAACACTGCTTAGGACTTTGATTATGCTTTTAAGGTTGATTATGCCTTTTCATCCTACTTCGGTCTTCAATTGTTCTTTTGCTGACTGTGTTGAATATTTTGGGCTTTGACATCTGCCTTTTACCCTTTTTTTGTTTCCTTAACTGTAGGTTTAAAATCCTTAATCTTCGGCTTTTTGATATTTAATCCCAGACACTATGTATAATCCTTCAAGTTGTTATATTAAACCTTTAATCCTTTAATTATCTGTTCCTTTGGTTTATTTAATGATTTTCTTTGCCTTGTAGTGTGTAGGGTCTCCTTTGGGTGCGTTGAGGGTTTAATAGTACAAACAGTGTTCATATAGCACTTATTAACTCTAAAATGAAACCTTGAGAATCCTTTTTTGTGTTGTGTGGGCTTCGGATGAGGAAATCCCTGACCATTTTTATTTTTGAACTTTGTGAGGGCTTCTTCCTTAAAAACCACCACCAAAAACCTACAAAAACCATAAGATATGTTATAGAAAACCTGCGAGTTTGGGAAAAACTACTTAGGAGGGTAGCATAGTGGTGTGGAGGGGGTGAATATGCAGGCAAAGGTTTATGTGTGAAATAACCTGCAAAAACAAGTTTAATTTTGAATTTTGGAGCGAAAATGGGAAAAGGTGGTTTGACAATGCTGTGTGGACTTTTCGATACCGCCGGTATCGCATGACATTGGAGTGTTAAACTCCAGACACAAAATTTATGCAATATTCCGCCACAGCCATTGGATGAAGGGGACGAGATCCAACAGAGCAGATGGGACAAAATGAAAGAGTTTCTCAGGAAGAGACTGTAGTGGGGAACAGGTGGCAGCATTCAATAGGGCAGGCACTATGCATGGGGGATGGTAGGCCCCGGTGGAATTTAGTTGTCGGGTTAGATGAGGAACATGACAGATAGAAAGGTTTTGGGAGATCACAGGGTGAAATTTCGGCCATCAGAGCCTTATGGACCAAGGGTGTAGATCTAATCGGTATATCGCTATTGGAGTGAGAAAAATACAAGGAAAAGGTAGGTTTCGAATGAAAATTCTGATGTGATGGGGGCTTAGCACAAGGGCTGGGGAACAGTCTCATGGAGGAATAAGGTGACCAGGGGCCGAGGACGGGGAAGCTTATCGCATTGGTACATTTCTGTGGAGGGGAAAAAGAAAAGGAAAGGGAGAAGCCGATGGAGCGATGCGATGAGGGCTAGGAACCATGGAGCTAGGACATGGTCATGTGGAGGGATGTGTGACTCGGGTCTTAAGAGAAAGGTGCTTATCGCGTCGGGATATCGCATTGGGGGAAAAAAAAAATGAGAGATGAGGGGCAGAAAAAAGGGCGATGCGATGAAAACGCCCGATGCGATGGGGCTAGCGTCTGGTTTCGGGCATACGGTTTTATGCGGAAAAGGGCCAGTACTTCGGATAAAAAGGGGTTTAAGGCCTTTAAAAGGGCGGAAGAAGTTTTTAAAGGTTTTTTAATGGGTTTTTTGTGGATTTTTTAGGTTTCAGTAGAGGGAAAGGAATGGTTTTTAAACCATAGCCAAGGAGTTTTATGGGTTAAAGGGATTTTTGAAGGTTTCTGAGGGTAAGAAAAGGAAAAAAAAAAAAAGAGCCTTTTTTTAGGGAAAATGGAGGATGAAAGTGGGCTAAAAAATGAGTGAATGAAAGGTTTAGATAATGTTGGAAAAAAGGTCTAACAATAGTATTTTGGATACCAGCATGGCTTCTTGGTGGGTTTTCTTAATAAAATAGTAGTGAAGATGACCTGCTGAGTTTAGGCAACACAAGAAGACTTCAAGAATGAGAATTTTTTCATGAAAACAATCTCTTGAAGGCTTAGGACTTATTTTTAGCCATAATTTTCTCTGAAAAATTTACTGATGGCTAACAGAACCCCAAATGTGGATTCATGACCAATAGAGACTCTTGGGCCATTCCAAACCTTCCATTTTTCCTTGCAACAAAACTAAAATATCATTAGTGTTACTTTCATCAGTGATTTGGCACAAATAGGAAAACGATTTACATGCAAGTGTGAGCTAGTTAAATAGCTAATAGAAGTTCAACTTATGGTTTGGTAGGATATGCAAGATAAAGTAGTTTCTTTGTTGTAAAAATATATGATAGCTAGAAATACAATTGGAATAAAACGTAGTTTCTTTTCTCCAAAATAAGTTAGCTTTTTCCTATTCATGATTTGTTTTCAATAGCATTTGAAAGTTGGAGTTGATAGCACTGTCCTTCCCTTAGTTAGAATTAGTTTCTACATTGTATTTTCCTCAGATAATTTTTCATTCTAGATCAGTAGGAGGAATTACCTAGAAGAACAATTGATCAGAAGATCTAGTTGAGGGTGGCATGAGTATATTCAATCTACTGTGCATAAAACATTGTCATCTCAAAGTTTATACGAACCCTGGGTTGATAAATAGGGTTGAGGAGACTATGGGAGTTGCAACACTCTTGGTGCAATACTAGGGCCACCAAGGGGTGTTAAAAATTCCATATAGTACTAAGGGATTTCTAGATGTGAAAGTTGCTATGGCATGTCAAGATGTAAACTATGTTGCTTAGTTGTTTTATGGCCACGGTTGGACATGACCCTTCACATGGTAACTTGTAAATTGTTAAGTGGGATAACTTGAAATTGGACATGAGTAGCCTAAGATGATTTATAGTTAGTTATTAGGTAAACAAGCTATAGTCTAGTTGTAGTAACCGTAACTTGGTCAAGCCGTTGTAGTCAAGGAAGGACTTGGTTGGGTTCCCAATTCATGAAAAAAGTAAGGGTAGTTATGTGAGCATGATAGCTAAGGAGTGCCAAGGTATCCCAAATAATGAAAAGGCATGCTAACATGTGTGAGAAAATGCCAATGCATACTTAGGAGTGTTAGGGAGTGCAAGGGAATCAAAAGGGATAACTAGGTGAAAATGTATGGAAATGAATGAATAAGAGTGTGTGCTAAGGAGTGTCAGTGGATTCTAGCTGTCCCAAGGATGAAGTGTGCTAAGAGATGTTCATAATAAGGCTTCCATGAGAAAAGCCTATGGTCATGATAAGGGAATAGAAAAAGTAGTTTCAAACAAAGGGAGACTTTTATTTAGGAAAAACATTGTTTTTCCAATGCCTTGGTTGGGTTTCCAAGCCGTAAAAAAGTAAGGGTATCTATAAGGGAATGATAGCTATGGAGTGCCAAGATGTGCCAGGGAATGCTAGGAAGTACTAACACATGCTAGAAAGTTCCAATTAATCTTAGGCATGCTAAGACATGCGAAGTTCTAAGTCCTCCAAATATGTTCCAAGCATCAAGGTGTGGCGTGAAAACATGCTAAGGAGTGTTAGGGCGAGGTGTGAAGGAAACACAAGGGAGCACTAGTTTCAAATTGATGGAAATGAAGTGTCAATGAGTGCCAGGTGTGCTACGGAGGGAGTGAAAAGATATGATAAAAATTTCTAGGGCATGATAGAGTGCTAGGGAAGCATATCAATATGTGTCAATTTTGAAGGTGTTCCAATGTGTGTTGATTGTTAGCGAGTGCCAGGGAAACAAAATGGAGCACTAGGTCAAAATGCATGGAAATGAATGAATAAGAGTGTATGACAGGGAGTATAAGCGAGTTCCATGTGTGTTAATGAGAGAGTGAAATGGTATGCTAGGAAGCGCTAATTCATGTTAGTATGCCAAAGCAGCATACAACTGATATTTTTCATGTTCGAGGGTCTACCAACACATACTAGGAAGTGTTAGGGAAACACAAGGGAGAACTAGGTAAAAATAATACTTTCAAATGAATGATTAAGAGTTTTTGACTGGGAGTGTCAATGAGTTTCACGAGTGCTAAGGAGGGAGTGACAAGGTATGCTAGTTAGTGCTAAGGCATGTTAGAGGCCAGGGAAACATCTCAAGATGTGCCAGGTGCTAGGGTGTTCCAATGCATGTCAAGGAATGTTATGGAGTGTTGGGGAAACACAAGGGAGAAATAGTTTCAAATGCATGGATATGAATGAATAAGAGTGTGTGATATGGAGTGTCATTGAGTTCTAGGTGTGCTAAAGAGGGAGTGACAAGGTATGCTAGGTAGTTCCAAGGAATGTTAGAGTGTTAGGACAACATGCCAAGATGTGACAAGTGTCAAAGCATTCCAATGCGTGCCAGGGAGTCTTACAGAGTTCCATGGAAACAAAATGGATAAATTGTCAGTATGCATGGAAATGAAAGGATAATAGTTTGTGATGGGGACTGTCAGCGAGTTCCAAGTGTGAAAATGAGGGAGTGACAAAGTTATATGCTAGGTAGTGTCAAGGCATGCTAGAGTGGTAGGGAATGTCAGGGAGTGGTAGGGTCTTCTAAGAAGTGCCAAATCATGCAAAGGAATGCATGAGATGATAACAAGTTCCACATAGTGTTGGTTTGAGGGGTCCTAACATAGGTTCAGAGTTTATGGATAAAACAAAAAACCCTCCAACTACTAGCCCTTTCAGCAATGAACTGCTTGTGAAAAATAAAGTCTCTCCCAAAGTAGTATGGGGGGGGTGCTGGAACCAGGTTTCTACATTCTGAGGGAGAAAATAATGAGGTGGTCCTCAGAAAACTGAATGCAAACTTATACATATGTGCGCAACAATATACAATAGAATCTCAAAGAATGCACAGTCTTTAATAGAATAACACAAAGTCGTTGTTCGTCCTATCACAGAAAAAAGAAGAAGAAGCCAAATCTAGATCTTAAACCATGAAAATACTTAAAAAAATATATCAACCATCAATAAAAATTCATAACCTTACACAATAATCAATAAGTTAGACAGAAGTAATGCAATCTCAACAAAACATAACAATAAAAAACTCAGATTCATAACATATGAAGTTCATCAAAATCTGTCCATTTTATTAGCTTTAGATCTGTTCAATACATCAGACTTTAAATACATCAACTTTCCCTTACAAAACCCTTTCACGCACACAACCAACAGTGTCCGCACATAGCCAGGACTAGGTCTTTACGCACACAGCTAGCATGAGCCTTTCAAGCCAACCCAAACAATCCATACAACGTATTACAGATGCATAAACATCAATATCATGAACTTAAATCATACTCTCCTAGCTTAGACATGATCTATCTACGTATATTCGCCTAGCAAGAATATACTATGGTCTCAAACCATGGTTTGAGGCCCAGAGTTTACCCTTAAGCCCATTTGCATCAAAATTAGGGACTTTGACCCACCCCAAAGCCTGTTGACTCAAACGCTCAACGCGCACATACAAAATTATACAAAATGTCATTGAAAATTGTGCCTCATGAGACCCTGCTCCAACAGGACCCAAACATAAACATGTGACTTGTCCTGAGTCACTGAGACACCCACTCCTTGAACTTAGCCTGAAGCATGCTGATACTATGGTCTCATACCATGGTTTGAGTCCCACAGTTTACCCTTAAGCCCATTTACACCAAAATTGGGGACTTTGACCCACCCCAAAGCCCCTTGACTCAATCTCACAACACACACATACAAAATTATACAAAATTGCATTGAAAAGTGTGCCTTAGGGGACCCTGCTCCAACACATAGTTCCAAAGTATTGTTAGACATTCCATGTGTTATGACATGTCAATATGTAAACTATGTTTCTTAGTTGTTTTATGGCCACGGTTGGACACGAGCCTTGACTTGCTAACTTGTTAAGTGGGATGAGTTAATATTTGAAATGAGTAGCCTAAGATGAGTTATAGGCCATTATTAGGTGAACAAGGCATAGTCTAGATGTAGTAATTTTAACTTGGTCAATTTTTTGTAGTCAAGGCATAAGGTTAGTTATGAGGGCATGATATTTAAGGAGTGTTAGGGTGTGCCAAGGAATGAAAATTAATGCTAACAGATGGGAGACAATTTCAACGCATGTATAGGAGTGTTAGGGAGTGTCAGGGCATGAAAATGGAGAACTAGGTAAAAGTGCATGGAAACGAGCGAATAAGAGTGTCTTCTAGGGAGTGTCAGTGAATTCCAAGTGTCCCAAGGATGAAGTGTGTTAGGATAACTTCAAAATAGGACATGTACGAGGCAATCCTATGATTATGATAAGGGGATGGAAAAAAAAATCATATAAAGGGATACTTTTGTCTAGGCACAATTTTGTTTTTTCAATCACTTGGTTGGGCTCCCAAGTCCCAAAAAAAGTAAGCCTATATATCAGGGCATGAGAAATATGGAGTGTGAAGGTGTGCAAGGAATTCCACGAAGTGATCACACATGTTATAGAATTCTGAGTCATTTTAGGCATGATAAGACATGCCAAGATGTGCTAGGGTGTGGCACCAATGCATGCTAGGGAGTGCTAGGGAAACAAAAGGGAGGACTAGTTTCAATTTCATGGAAATGAATGAATATGAGTGTTTGATAGTGGGTGTTAGCAAGTTATATGTGTAATAATGAGGGAGTAACAAGGTATGTTAGGCAATTCCAAGGCATGATAGAGTGCTAGGAAACGATGCCAATATGTGCCATGTGCCAGGGAGTGCCAAGGAGTGTTAGGGAGTAGTAGGGAAACACTAGGGAGCACTAGTTCATAATTAATGGAAATGAATGAATAAGATTTTTTGATAGGTATTGTTAGTGAGTTCGAATTTTGTTAAGTAGGAGTGACAAGGAATGCTTGGCAGTGTTAACGAATGCTAGAGTGCTAGGGTGACATGCGGCCAAGACGTGCCAACACGTGCAAGGAAGTGTTAGCTGGGAGTGCCAATGAAAAATAGGGGATAACTATGTCAAAATTCATGGAAACGAACAAATAAGAGTTTGTGATTGGAAGTGTCAATGAGTTCCAAGTGTTATCACTCCCTCCGTTTCCCAAGGTTGAGAATGGAGACTGAAGGAGGTAACCTCAAAAAAATCTTTAGATTTGGTAGCTAGCCATACCAAACCAAATATGGCTCTCTAAATGTCACTTTTATAGTCAATGAGGTGACTGGAGATGTAATTATATTAGGCTAGATATAATTTTAGTGAATTAGGGTTTTTTTTTTAATATTTGCTGGATAAGAATGTCACTCAAGGAAATAGGTCTAGGTTTTAGGTCTGGTCTCAAAGGTACAGTTGTAGAGATGAAGATGAGGCCAGGTAGGCATACTTAGAAAAATACTTAAATTATAATTGTGGTATAGTTTTTGAAAAGAGAGAGAGAGTGAGAATGAGCATATTACATGAGTTCATTCATCAGAAGTGGTAAAATGAATTTATGAAAACCTAATTAAACAAAGCATAAAAATAAAAAATTATGTTGATACACTAATAAGTTTTATCATATAGAAGAATAAATATGATTTCATGGAAGAATAGAAATTCAACTTGATGATGTTATTGAGGGAAAACAATGCTAATAAGCATACCACTAGATTCCCAAAATTATAGCTACAACATGTCTTTGATTTCACTGAAAAATATAGTACATGAGCTCCACAACTGCAATATCAACTATCCAACCTCTAAAATGACTTGAGTTGGAATAAATATAGAAAATAGAGAATATTACACCTCATTCGATCAAGACCTGATCCAAAATACATCATAAATTCACCTAAAGATTCATTACCTAGAATTTAGGAAATTTAGAAACACTCCCCCCAAATTTAGCTAATAATTAGGATTCTTTGTCTCCTTGAGTAATTATATGATTCCTCAACAATGAGGGGAAATAAAAAACTTTATTATACCTAAAACAACTCTTGGGACAGTTGTAACCTTGATATTTGGATCATCTTGCATTGACACCTATGCACAAAGCATCCAAGGCAGAAGCGTCGCACTTTTAAGCAGAAGCGTCATGCTACTTTGAAGGAAATTTTAGGTGGCTTTAAGGAATCATCCTACTGATATGAATATTGGGATAGGTAGCCTTGGATATCCTCTATCCAACCCAACCTTGAAACTAATAAAATAACTCCTACAAGGCCTTAAAAATTCCATTTTCCCAA
This sequence comes from Pinus albicaulis, assembly GCA_034641835.2. NCBI lineage: Eukaryota > Viridiplantae > Streptophyta > Pinopsida > Pinales > Pinaceae > Pinus > Pinus albicaulis. The sequence goes on along the minus strand of CM076582.1, from coordinate 633,798,366 downwards.
GATTACTCTAGAAGACACGCATAGGAAAAACATTGGCAGAAGCATGAAAAGCATAGTGTTTTTTGTGTTTTATCCAAAAATGGGTGGTGTCATGAAAAAATAAGACCATATACAGAATTTACATGTCAATATAAATCCAACCATGTAGAGAAAGTCTCATTTGAATCCTCTGAGGAAAAGTGCTTATGTACATCCAAAATTATCAAAATTGCCAAAAATCCAAAATTTTCCAAAACTTTTCGGCAAACATAGGATTCAAATTTATATCAATATATATCTAATCATAACGTTTGTGGAAAAATATAGACATTTTTTTTTTCTTTGGTATATTATGAACAAGAACCTCCTCTAATTTTCAAAAATAATTCTCATTTATTTTGCATCCAAGTTTTAAGTTGGTCACTAAAATTTGCAGAAGCGTAGCATGGTATTTGAGAGGGCATTTGGAGGCCTTACGAGAGGGTTTTTGGGCTGAAAGTGGTATTGATCAAAAGCTTAATATTTATCCTACACAATGGATTCATCATGAAATACAAACCCCTAACAAATTGACTTTAATACAGCCTGTCCAAAAGGGCATAAAATGACCCAGAGAAACTTTATTTTTGGCATTTATCTCCAATCATAACACCTGTGCATAAAATGAACGAGGATTTTTTTATTTGGTACATTATTGATAAAAACCTCTTTCACTATTTTAAAATTCATCTTCATTACTTCATAAAGTAAATTTGAAGTAGGATTGTCCCTATGTGCAATGTAAACCCTGGAAAATGATCACAAAAATTTGAAACTGATGCCATGGGTTTGAGTTGGCTCAAAATTGGAAACTTTCCCTCCTTTTTTCTAATTTTTCTTCTCATTTTCCATTGTTTTTTTTTTGTATCATACAAACCCTATCTTGATGGTAAGGAAGGAAAGGGTGGAATCTAGTAAAACAGGGGAAAATGGGGAATCATGTTTAGAGAGGGAATTGGAGGGAATAGGAGTTAGGGAAAATACCTAAAAATTTAGGGAGGTAGGGTGATGAGTTGGAAACACAAGTCAAGTGAATATTTTGGAAATGGGTATGGGAAAGGTAGTAAAGATGTTAAAACACAGAGTTTTCCTACTTTCTCTACAAAATCATAGTGAAAACTAGGGTTTGAGTGAAAATGGTACCAAGGAGGGATATGAATGATATGTAACTATTTGATAAGTTTTTTGAGTTATGTTTGAAGGTTAATATATGATTAAACTTGAGGTTTTCTTGCTGAAGAAATATAAACATTAATGAAACCAAAAATGTAGTTGAAAAGCCTAGAAGAGGGAATTCACCCTTTACTAAAGAAATAGAGCTGAATGAAAGGTGAGGGATGATCACTTACTGACTTGGAAGCCTCTAAAGGTTGAGAAAAAACGAAATGGCCCTTTTGATGGTTTCTTGGAGCTTGAAAGGAAAAAACTTAGCAAGCTTCCAATCTTTTGATGGTTGTGGAGAGTTGTGAGCATAAGAGAGGAGATCTTTTGACCATGTAGCATACATCTTAAAAAAGGAGAATTTGTCTTTGTTTCATTACCTATATTTTATAACTCCCAATGAATTTTATTTTGAATAATTAAAATGACTCTTATTTTCCTTTCTTTCATGATAGGATTGGACATTATGATGACAAAACAAAATAAGTCCTAGAGCATGACTTAGATGATGGTATGTTGATTGAGTTATGACCCTAGATTGATGATGAATGACATGAAATTGAAATTTATGATGACTATGAATGTATGAAGGGAGTAGCATTCATAGCTAGACAACATTCAATGAAAAAAATTTATTTGGGAATGTATTTGAAAACATAAAATTTTGGCCAAGGACCAATACCAAGTAAACATGAAAGAGTGTATTTGATCACTAAAAATTTAGACAATAACATTGGCTCTAGTTGGGGATGGCAGCTCCTTCAAGAGATGTCAGGAACACCGTAGATTAGGTAGCCCCATCCATTTGGAAATGGAGTCAAAAATAAAACACTAGACACTCAAATGATGAACTAAAACAAAAACTTATTTTGACTCAAAAAATTGACTACTGACTAAAATTAATTATGATAGCTGATCATTGGGATCTTAGGGCCTTCTCCTTGGGATTCAAATATTGATGATAATCATCTACCAACTAAAGATATATATACAATCATGCAATATGATCCCTCCAGTGTAACCAATATAGAAAATGGCTACTTACTTGAATCTCACTCACACCTTGTGCAAGCATAAGAAACAAAAGATAGGAAACTCAAAGTTTCCATTGAACATGTGCTCATGATTCATAAATAAAAGAAGATTCATCTTCCCAAATGGATGCAAAAAACTGGAAAAAGGGTCTTGAAAATCATGCAAAAGACATTTAAAATTTTCACCCAGAACTTCATGATCATTATCAAAATGAATGAGTGCATCTTGGTTAACTGAATCTTCCATCATGTAATTTCCAAAACAAGACTTTGAATTTTCATGAAAGGTTTCAATAGGAGAAATCAGATCATTATCCACAAACAAAGATTTGTGATCACTCAAATCTGCATCAAGACATTTTGGGACAACAACTTGTGTATCAAAAAGTTGTTTTTCATTCTTTGTAAGCACATCCTCATGTATATCGGGGCTGTTATTTTGTGGATCAAACAATTTTGTTGTAGTCCAATTAGATAATTCTTTTTGAAGACTATCATTTTTCTTTTTATGATGGAAAAAAAATCTTTGGCACCAAACCCTCTTGAAACTATGGAATATTGTCTACATGAATTAGTTCACTACTTGCACCTTGATCACACAAAAATTGAGAGACTGGTTGCAAATTTTCACTTATCTTTGGAGAAAGGACATGGATATCTACATCAAGTTATTGATTGATTTCATCTTCATCTAAAAGAGAAACTAATGATGATTGTAGTTTTTCTACATGTTGTAAATCCTCTTGATCATCATGAAAACTAACTTGAGAAGAGAATTCATAAAGTGCCTCTAACATATCCTCGTTATCCATAAATTCTATATCCTCATCCATACTTTCAATACATTGAATCAAACCCTCAAAATGATCACAACAATTTTTTACCAACTTCAAAGATGGATAATACTCTTTATACTTTTCAAAGAAAAATGAATGAAAATATTTTAAACAACATATACTAGCTAGTCTCAACCATTCATACCATGTTCTTTCTTTGCCTTCCAGAGTAGCCATAAATATCTTCATTAAGCAATCCTTAGGAAACTTAACTTTAAGTCTATGCACATGCATATGAAACTTGATCAAGTGCAAGGCAACATCATATTTATTTTCATCTTTGAACATGGGAAGGTAAGCCTAACCAATCAACATTGGGCATAGGACTTGGAAAGCCAGGGATATCAAACTGATCCATATGATAATATCTATAATTCCTTCTTGTAGTTGAATCCATCTTGAAAATAGTTAAGTCACCAAAATATTCTTGAAGCTATCGATTTTTAATAGTGGAATCAACATGAAAACTATGAACTTCTAGATTCTTCAACACTGGATTTTCCAGGTGAAATATGCACAACCTTCTTGTGCCTGACCACTGTTCACCATCAACAATCAGAGCTAATATTGGTCATTCTTTCTCAAGAAATATTTAACCTTCGCTCCCCGGCAACGACACCAAAAATGTTATCACTCCATCTATTCCCAAGGTTGAGAATGGAGATTGAAGGAGGTAACCTCAAACCAATATTTAGATTTCGTAGCTAGCCCTACCAATCCAGAGAGGGCTCTCTCAATGTAACTTTTACAATCAATGAGGTGACTAGAGATGTAATGATATTAGGCTAGATATAAGTTTAGTGAATTACGGTTTTGTTTTGAATTTTTGCTGGATAGGAATGTCAGTTAAGGAAATAGGTCTAAGTTTTAGGTCTTATTTCAAAGGTACATCTGTAGAGATGAAGATGAGGCCAGGTAGGTATACTTAGAAACATACTTAAATTTTCATTGTGTTATAGGGTTTCAAAATAGAGAGAGATTCAGAATGTGCATATTGCATGATTTCATTCATCAGAAGAGGTACATTTTTTTTATGAAAATCTTATAAAACAGAGCATAAAAAGCAAGAATTATGTTCATAGACTCATAAGATTTATCATATAGAAGCATTAATATGATTTCATGGATACATAAAAATTAAACTTGATGACTTTATTGAGAAAAAAAAATGCTAATAATCATACCACTAGAGTCCCAAAATTATAGCTACAACATGTCTTTGGTCTCACTAAAAAATATTGTACATAAGCTCCACAACTGTAATATCAACTATACAACCTCTAAAATGACATAAGTTGGACTAAATATAGAAAATAGAGAAGATTCCACCTCATTGGGTTCTAATCAGATCCAAAATACATCATAAATATCCCTAATGATTCATTACCTAGAATGTAGGGAAATTAGAAACAGATCCCCCAAATTTAGCTAATAACTAGCAATCTTTGTCTCCTTTAGTAATTACATGACTCCTCAAAAATGAGGGGAAAAAAAATCTTTCTTATCCATAAAACAACTCTTGGGACATCTATAACCTCAATATTTGGATCGTTTTTTATTAACACCTGTCTATAAAGCATCAAAGACAAAAGCGTCACACTTTTCATCAGAAGTGTCATGCCACTTTGAGGGCCATTTTAGGTGGCTTTAAGCATCCTCCTGCTAATATGAAGATTTTTCTAGGTAGCCCTAGATTTCCTCTATTTAACGCAACCTTGAAACTAAGAAAATACCTGTTGTAAGGCCTTAAAAAATCCATTTTTCCAAGCTTACTCCAGAAGCGCTGTCCATAGGAAATAACAGTGGGAGAAGCATGAAAAACGAGTCTTTTTTGAGTTTTAATCCAAAACTGGGAGGTGTCATGAAAAAATAAGACAATTTCTGCAATTTACATTTCAAGATAAATCCAACCATGTATAGAATTTTTCATTTGGATCCGCTGAGGAAAAGCATCGTGCAGCTGCGCGACACTTTTGTACATTCAAAATTGTCAAAACTACCAAAAATTCAAAATTTTCCAAAAATTTTCTGCAAAAATAGGGCTCAAAGGTTGATCTATATCTCTCTAACCACCATGTTTTCAATACTGAGATAATTTTTTTTTCTTTGGTATGTTATGAACAAAAACCTCCTCAATTTTTCAAAAATACTTTCCCATTTTTTCAGAAGCCAAGTTTTAATTTGGTCTCTAAAATTTGCAGAAGTGTAGTGTGCTCTCAGCAGAAGCATACCATGGTCTTTGAGAGGGAGTTTGTAGGCCTTCCTAGAGCAGTTGTGGGATTAAAGTTGTATGAATGGAAAGTGTAGGATTTCTACTACACAATGGAGTCATAAAGCACTGCAAGCCTCTACTCCAATTCCCTAAAAATTTGACTTGACGACAACCTTTCAAAAAGTGCAGAAAATAACCTGGATAAAATGTACATTAGGGAAATTTTTAGGTCTAAAATGGGCCTGCTAAGAAAAATGTACAACAAAAATAAACTTTATAAGAAACAATAGGATTCAAGATGATGATGTCAACCATGGGGGATGATTCACCATTTTTTGAGTACAAGGGTAAAAATATTAAAAAATAATAAAATAATAAAAGTACTTTTTCAACTTGTATTTTTAACTTATCTCCCAAATTTTTTACTCAAATTTCGAGCAGGAGTACTCTTTGGATGTAAATTTTAATTCCTCATCCAAGGAGTAGCCATGTTTCATACTTTCGATGGACCCTTCTACACGAAAAATGAGGAATACATAAAAAAATGTGATTACAATCATGTTTTTCATGTATTTCTCATTTTTCGTGTAGCATGACCCATCGAAAGTATGCAACATGGATACTCTTTGGATGAGGAATTAAATTTTTCATCCAATGAGTACTCTCACTCGAAATTTGAGTAAAAACCTTGGGAGATAAGTTGAACTACGAGTTGAAAAAGTAGTTTTTTTCTTTTTTTCCTCTACAATTTGATGATGTAATCAAATCATATTTTATTATGTCCACTGTTATTTTATAACTTGCTTAGGAGGCCCATTTTGGACCTCAAAGTTCCCCTAATGTTTTGGGAATTTCTCTCAAATCAAAGCACTTGTGCATAAACTGAAGGATTTTTTTTTCTTTCGTCTATTATTGACAAAAAAACTTTCACTTTTTTCAAATGCATCTTCAGTACTTCATAAAGTAAATTTGAAGTAGGATTGTCCTTTTGTACAATGTAAACCGTGGAAAATTATCACAAAACTCTGAAAATAATGCCATGGCTCTGATTTTTCTCAAACCTGGAAACTGTCTCTCTTTTTTTTTTACTTTTTCTTCTCATTTTCCATGGTTTTTTTTGTATTATAGAAACCCTACCTTGATTGGAATGAAGGAAAGGGTGGAATCTAGGAAAACAGGGGAAAATGGGGTAGCATGTTTAGGGAGGGAAATGGAGGGGATAAGAGTTATGGAAAAGTACCTAAAAATTTGGGGAAGTAGGGTGTTGAGTTGGCAACACAATTCAAGTGAATATTTTGGAAATGGGTATGGGAAAGGTGGTAAAAAGGTTAAAGCACATAGTTTTTCTAGTTTCTTTGCAAAAGCATAGTGAAAACTAGGGTTTGAGTGAAAATGGTAGCACAGAGGGATATGAATGATATGTAGTGATTTGGTAAGGTGTATGAGTTATGTTTGAAGGTTAATATATGATTAAACTAGGGGTTTTATTTCTAAAGAAAAAACTTAGCAAACTGCCAATATTTGGATGATTCTGTTAAGTTGTGAGCATGAGGGAGGAGCTCTTTTGACCATATAGCATACTTCTTGAAAAAGGACAAGGTGACTTTATTTTATTAGCTATATTTTTTAACTCCCAATGAAGGTGATTTTGAATTAATAAAATGTCTCTTATTTTCCTTTCTTTCATGACATACCTCCATGATGAGTTGATAATTTGAAGATGAATCAGATAGCTTTGGGGACCAAACCTGTATGAAAATATCTTCCTGACCATATTTGACCTCCACATGTGATCAGCTAACCTTGAATGCACCACTTCAAGACAAAATTCCTTCAATATTCAAACTAAGTGCTAAAACAAAGGAAAACAAGGCAGTTTCATAGCAAATTTTGGTAGCAAATTTAATTTACCAATTTCCACCACCTCTTAGCTCTCTTTTATGTCATGGATCTATTTGATATATTGAAAGAGCTAATACAAAATTTTCCCGAGATTTAATTTCAAGTTTAACCACCTTTTTTTTCAAAAATTCAGCTTCAGAAATTCTGCAGCGCCTTTTAGGCTCCAAGCCTGGTTGGCACTGCGAAAACACCTAAAGTGTAAAAAATTCAAAATTCTCCTTTTTCTTCAACATTTCACCAGTTGGTCGGAAAATTGATATGATGAAGGATGATAAAGAAAAATTGTCTCAAAATTCCTCTTACCCTCCTCAAAAAGCATCATTTTCACCTTTATAGTTATATTTGCTATGAAATTCTGTAAAAACAGACATGTGGCCATTTTTTCGATTTGATGACAATGAAAGTGAACCTAAAGTGAATTTTAATGGAAATGAATAAAAATTACAAGACTAATGAAGTGTTTATGACCTAGGATATACATGATATAATGAATTTCTCATCAAATGAATGACCCAAACCTTATGATACAAGGTGAAACTTAGGTGACCCTATCAAAATAAATTTAAAAAATTTATGTGATAACAGTGGCTCCAATGGGGATGGTTTGCCCCTGTGGTACAATAAAGAACTATTAGTTCCAGTTCTATCTCTATTGGGCTGCTCCCATCTTCAAAATGAAAACTTGCAACCTACTCTGACCTGTAATCTTGGCACTTGAAAACCAATATCTGCTAAAGAACTGAAAGTATACATGCTGAATTTAAAACTGAAACTGACAAAATTCTCGATATTCAAACTTATTTATATACAAATGATCCTACTCTACTTGTTCATCATAAAAGTTGAATCAAGTGATCTCACACTTCCAATGAAGCCAATCAAGAAGTTGAGTACTGGATTGGAACGAACATTCCATTTATCTGATAATAAAGCCATCCCTGAGAGATGAAAAATTGTTCCACCATCTGAATTTGTCTACATAAATAAAAATCATTATGAAATTCATTTCTATATAATATTCCAGCATAGTTGCAAAAGGATCTTTGAGAGTATTCACAAATAATGTTTCTTGATCAACAAGAAAATGTAAGTATGATCCTTTGATGTTGTTCTTTGCTCAGATTCTTCATTATAACTCTTGTGATCATTCTCAAATAAAAAATAAGCAATTTTTTGATCATTATTTTAATTTGGGAGAAAGAAAAACTTGGAGTATTATTGGAAACTTTCAAAAGGAACTGCCTTAGAATGTACCACAAGAATTTCTAAAGGTAATTATTCATATGATTCAACAAGCATACTTATCTAATTGTCTAAAATTTTCTTTTCAAAATTTTCTTCATTTGTTGTAAGCTGATGCAAGGAATGACGTGAAGAATAATTTTTTTCCTTCACTTGAAGATTATAGAAATTATCTTCCATTATTTCCTCCTATTGTTGGAAATGATTCTCATATTCCTAATTATGAAAATACTGACAAGTCTGCTGCAAATTTTCATCAAACTTAGAAGATGTAACATGATTGCCATAAATAAACTCCTGCTGAGTTTCATTTTCATCCAAGAGAGAGGCTACCATTTCTTCTTGGTGATGAAATGGATTTTCATGAAGGGCTTCTAAAATTTCCTCATCCATAAACTCGTCATCTTCATAACAATTTTCCAAGTATTTAATAAAGCTCACAAAATGTTTACAACAATCTTTTACTAGCAATAGGGAGGAATGAAATTCTTGGAGCCATTTGGCAGGCTTTCGTACCAAGACCATGCCTTTCCCTCTAAATTTACCATAAACATCTTCAAGAGACAATCCTCAGGAAACTAAACCTTAATTCTGCGAACATGCATACAGAATCTAACCAAATGAAGAGAAGCATTGTATTTATTTTCATCTTTAAATATGGGAAGATAAGTTAACCAATTGACTTTTTGCATTGGATTTGGAAAGCCAGGGATGTGATACGGATTCATAGGGGCATACCTGACATTCATTCTTGCAATGGAACTCATTTTCAAACTTCATCAAGCTATTGATCTTCAAATAGTGGAGTCACCTTCCACTTGATTGTTTGATGTGTGGAGTCACCAGAGTAGAAATGAATCCAATATTTTCCTAAGTGTTTTTTTCTCTCATACCTTACAACTGAAACAATGTTGTTATTCCCAGGGAAAATTTACACCTTCATCCCCATCAACGACGCAAAAATTTTATTAGCAAATTGAGTTCCTGTTGCGCTACTTCAATGTTCAACTTGGAGTAACTCTTTCAAACCGCTAGCAACTGGAAATTAGCCTATCCAGTCTGAGAGGGCTCTCTAAAAAGAATAATAAATAATTTTAAATTAAGTTTAAGAGAATATGGCTAACTATGATGGTTTATTTTTTGGGTGTTTATGTGTTCAAAGTAGGTAAATGATGCAAGGAATGACTAGGGTTTGAAACAAGCTGCTGCAAAACTAAATCACTGATAGTGAAAGATTACAATAGTAATGCATACATAACATCTTCAACCCCTTATAACTCTATAATTATCTCATTTATAGAGTGAGGACTCATACAAATTATTTTCCACCTTGCTAAATTCAATTTCCTACCTCAGAGACCTATTTCAAATATGATTACATCTGTCGCATGCTTCCTAGGGATATTTCTGTTTTGCAGAATTTGAATACAAAAAATACTCTTCTTTCATTAAATAGTTCAACAAATCCATCTAATAGCCATTATAAACTACAACCAACTAATTTTCTGAGTGTATTGGAGTGTTGATGTGTTATTGTTCCACGTGGATGCTGAGCTGGACCTCCTCCAAGTCGAATTTTACATTTTTTTCATAAATCTGGCTAGTGAAAATTATGAAAAATAGGCTTCAAAGATGAGTCTATAATTTCCAAACTTTGATGAATTTTCATAAACTGAGAGATTTTTTTTAGATGGACCTGTGCAACAGAAACAAATCTTTTAGTTTTTCAAAATCATTTTTCATTTGGTTAGGATACAAACTTGAAGTTGACTGCTGAAAGAATCATGTACAAAAAATTTCGTAGTACCCATTTCGTAGCAACTTTCTGTAGCGCCTCTGTTTTAAAAAATTTTCCAATAAATTTGACTTTCTACTGCCATGAGCTTTTAAAACATGTTAGGAGGGATTCATGAAACATGTATTCCTACTTTTAAGGAGCTGCTTCCATCACACATAATGAAATACCTCCATGATGAATTGATAATTTGAACATGAGTTGGACAACTTTTTGGACCAAACCTGTATGAAAATATCTTCCTGACCATATTTTACCTCCCCATGTTATCATAGGACCTTGAATGCACAAATTCAAGACAAAATTCCTTCAATATTCAACTCGCTTCCAAAACAGGGGAAAACAAGGCAATTTCATAGCAACTTTTGGTAGCAAATTTAATTTACCAATTTCCACCACCTCTTAGCTCTCTTTTCTTTCATGGATCTATTTAATAGGTTTAAAGAGCTAATAAAATTTTTTCCCAATATTTAATTTCAATTTTAACCACATTTTTTTCAAAAATTCATCTTTAGAAATTTTGCATTGCTTTTTGGGCTTCAAGCCTGGCTAGTGCCGCGAAAACACCTAAAGTGTAAAAAATTCAAAATTATCGTTTTTCTTCAAAATTTCACCAGTATGTCTAAAAATTTCTATTATGAAGGATTGTAAATCAAACTTGGTTCAAAATTCCTCTTTCCCTCCTCAAAAAGCATCATTTTCACCTTTATAGTTATATTTGTTGTGGAATTCTTTAAAAAGAGATAGGTGGCCATTTTTTTGATTTGATGACTATGCATGTGAACCTAAAGTGGATTGTAATGGAAATGAATAAAACTGGAAATAATAATGAGGTTTTTATGACCTAGGATAGACATGATATAATTAATTTCTCATCAAATGAATGACTCAAACCTTATGAGACAAGGTGAAACTTCGGTGACCCTATCAAAATAAATTTGAAACATTTATGAGTGATAACACCAGACATGCTAGATGAAGATCTGATATGGTTTTATATGCTATTAGAGAAGCATTATCAAGTAATTCTAACTTACCCTTATCTTTTTGGTTGATTAGGGTTCCTTCAGTTTTTCTTGCAATTGTTTGACTTTGATTTTGCAAATCTGATTCCTTGTGTAGTAGTGGGTAGCCATATGCCTTTGCAACTTATTGTCTCTATTGGATTTTTCAAGTAGATTCTCTAAGTTAAAATTCACTTTTTCAATCCACAACTCTCTATTTTCATTGATTTCCATGGCTATCACTTCTTCAAATGTCAACTCTTCAACTAGTGGATTTTGTTATCTTTCTTTCTGAAGTGACGTTGAAAGACCCATGGTCCTTGGCCTTTTCCCTTTAATATTCCCTTCATGCTTATCTGAATCTTCAATTTCAACCACTTCTTTTCCCTTTACATCTTGCATGCTAGCTTTAAACAAAATTTTCTCTAAAAATAACTTCTTTACCTTCAACTGATTGTTCTCTTGCTCTTCGAAAGAAATTATGATATTAGCCCTTGCCAAATTTTCCTTGAGTTCCATGATATTAGAATATTTCTTCTTGATGACCTTATCTAGGGTTTCACTCTCTTCAGTGGCATCCAATTCCACTATATTAGTGTCATGATGGATGGGCTCCTCATCATGCAAAGTTGCTTGATGCTCTAAGGGTGATCCTTGTTCTGTTGATGTAGACTTGGACACTCCCTTAATTTATGGAGAAAAAACAAGCCTTATGATATTTCTCAGTGACCTCAATCATCCTTTGAACTCGAACTCTGCTAGATTATCCAACCTCCATATGTTTAGATGGTACATATGGTGTTGATGGTGAGCTAGGGCTAGTAGGCTGACTAGCAAAAGGAAAAAAGACATCCAATTGCATAAAAGTTTCCCAAGTGATGTTAATTTGTTTGAGCTGCTGTAAAAAAATTATTTTGATGAGATCATGGTGAAAGAGGTTCACTTCATGATCACGTTTCCTATGCTGAAATTTTTCTGCAATCTTTGCCAAACTTGTATAGAGGTAGTAGGGAAAATTGAGTAGTTTTACCCCTATGAAATGCATGAGTAGTCTGACATGGTACTTGTATAGTCTAGAAAATATTCCCTCACATGTGAAGTAATTTATTATGATATTCATGAGTGGTGTATACTTCTCAAGGAGTTGTCCAATAGGAAAAACCTTCTTGATGATGTTTTGATAGTGTCTTTTGAGGTAAGGCTTGTAGTTTTGGACCTCTAGGTCTTGGTTCTTGAACCATTTCTCACCATGATTGGGTATCCTTGTGGCCTATGTTATTACATCAATTGATATATTTAATGTAACTCTGACAATCATGAACATGTCCTTCTTGAGATGAGTGGCAAACCATTTAGTCAATTTAGAATGGTATTTGACTCTTTCAAATTTCTCACAAAAGGTAAGACACCCTACACTCTGAAAAAAATTCTTCAGAAATGGTGAAGAAATTAGCTCATGAGTGTTTCTGGGTTCATATCTTGACATTTGGCCCCCCTTGTTGTAAAGCCTCTCATCTCCCTCCATATATACTTATCAAGGGGAAAACCCTAATAGTGAAAAATAGGGGAAGGGAGAAATGGAGTAGGATGGAGGTGTTAGGAGAGGGAAACTTGGATGGGAAAAATTATGGAAGTAGGAAAGGGTGTCAGGAAGGTTTAGGAAGTGGAAAGAGAGGGAATTAGGGTAGGATTAGGCCTAGGGAAATTTAACGCAGTCTTAGTTCTAGGGGGCGGCAAAAAATGTAGCGTAGGGATAATGGTGTGGTGTAGGGACTTAGGGAGTGAAAGTGAGGGAGTGTGAGGGATTTAGGAAGTGTGTTTGAGTGTGAGGAAAATATAATCACTATGGGAAGGTTAATTTGACTTTCAAATTTGAAAAGAGAATCTTTACGAGAAAACAGAGTGTGGGGCTTTATAGAGGAGTTACACCATGAAATCAAGGAAAACAAACTGAAGGGGAGGCTTCAAAGGCTTAAACTTACTTGTATAACACTAAAGAAAACTTGGAGATCCTTTAAAAAGCCTTGGAAACTGAATTTTATCCTCTTGGAAAGAAAACATAGTGTAGGAAGGAAAATGCAGGGTGGCACCTCCAAAACGCAGCGTGGTAGCTTCTGGTCACTTGTTTAGGGTCTTCTTGGATGCTGAAGTGTTGAGGTTTTGTTGGTAGGTGAGTGAGAGCTATTCTTCAATAGCATGAATGAGAAAATTGAAGGAAATGGTCTTTTATAGCTTGTAAGAGTCAATTTTCTTCATAGTAGTGGGTTGGTCTAACACATGCTTTTCTCTTTGTGATTTGAACAATATGTAGCTTTGGAACGTTTTGTGCAAATTAGGAACCTTTAGGAATTAATAAATCTTATCAAACATATATTACACTTTGAAACAAACTTTATTGAGAAAAAACCCTATTATTACTCCTTCATTTGCCAGATTTACTAGTGAAATGACTAATTTTGGTTACCTAAGCCCTAATGACCTAATGAAGACACTGAGATGAATATGTAGACCTTGAAATGATGTATCATACAACTGAGAGATGGTAAACAGGTGAAATTTTTTTGGGAGGAGTAGTAATAGTGCTAGACACACTAGCAAGTGACCAAAATTTTATTTGAAGACCTATTAAAACCATAAAAAAATGACTTGACACCCAAACAAAAGTTTGGAAAGAGCTCATTTGATCACTGGTGACAAGAATAACTAACTAACACTAACATCGGCTTCAACCGGGGATGACATCTCCTTGGAGGTGTTAAGAATACCATAAAATAATTAGCCTAATCGTTGGGCATGGAGTCAAAAATTAAAAGACCCAACTCAAAACTGAAAACAAACTAAGAAACTGAATTGATTCAGAATGAAATGAAAACTTACAAAAATTATTGACGGGAGAATATCATTGAGACTTGAGGGCTTCAAATCCATATAATAACCACCCACCTCCTGAAAACATATGTACAATCATGTGAAATGATCCTTCCAGTGTAAGAAATGCAACAAATGGGTACTTATTGAAAGCATACTCAAACTTTACTTGAGAAGGCAGAAAAAATGAAAGTCAAGAAACTATGATTGTTCACTGAAAATGTGCTTATGGTCCAGAAATATAAGAAAATACATCATTGCTATTGACTGTAGAAAATTAGTGTAAGGATCTTCAATAATTTGAAATTTTACCTTGTCTTGAGATAATAATAAAAAAAACACAATCACACCCTTCAATTTGATTTGAAAGAATACTTGGTTATTTATCCATAGGAAGGCATAGGGAAGTATGATTTTTTTCTATCTAAGTGTTGGCTATAAACTCCTTAAGTATGAGAAACTATGATTCTATCTCTGGCATGTTGTCTCTCTTGAACTCGTACTCCTCCAATTCATAGTCTAAATCATTCTTGAAAAAAAAAAATTCTTCAATATTATTAAACATGTTAGCCATATCCTCCTCATGAAATAAAACAATGTAGGTTATCTGATCTCCTTGCAGGTAAACATCATCACAAATTGGCTTACTCACCACAACTTCTTGTATAGTTTCATGAGTCTCATGACTATCAAAACTTAAACCCAGATTTTCATTTTCAACAATGGAAGAAATTTAAATCACACATTGTTGACTATGTGAACATTCCAAACCTACATTAGCTTGGGATGTAACATGAATATTTAGGATCTCATCTATTTCATCTTCAGACACAGGAGAAAACTGAGTTTTATAGCAGTTAACATTGGCTTGTTGATTTTCATTTTCAAGATCAAGAGTTGGCATTTCTCTTTCTTGGTACCAGCCTATTTCATCCAAGGAGGAGACTACTGTTTTTAGTTGGGAAGAAAAATCATAAAGGGCTTCTAAAATCTCATCATCTATACACTCTTCATCCACATACAAATTTTCAAGAAACTCAATGAAATTTTCAGAAATCTCACAACAACTATCAATCATTGACAAGGAAGAATTAGAGATTTGATAATGCTGAAAGAAACTAAATGAAATTACTTTATAGAGTATAAAATAGCAGATGGTAGACTCTCATACCATTTCCTTGCTTGTTCCTCCAAGGTATCCATAAACATATTCATCGAACAACCTTCAGGAAACTCAATATTTAGTCTGTGAATATGAAAATAAAATTTGACCAAATGCAAACTAACATCTTCTCCATCTTGACCTTTAAACTTCATCAATTTTGTTTGGAAATATATACAAGGAATCTAATTGAGAAAACTAGCAATATGAGCTCAATTCATAGGATCATACCATTAAGCAGTTGAATCCATCTTGAAAATAGTGAAATCACCAGGAATTTATTCGAACTACTCATTCTTGAAAAGCGGAGTCACCATGAAAATTTCAAACCTTTGGATTATTTGACACTGGAGTTGCTAGGTGAAATATGCACAAAATTCTTGTGCCTGATCACTATTCACCATCAAAAATCAGATCTGATCCTTTTCATTCTTTCCGAGAGAAGATCTGTTACTACGTTCGCCGGCAATGACGCCAAAAATATTACCCTCCACAACGTCCCAAGGCTGATGAAAGGATGTCGATGGAGGTAACCTCAAACCAAGCTTTCAGTTTGGTAGTTATCCCTACGAGACCAGAGATGGCTCTCTCTATGCGATCACAGCCAAAGGGTTTGACTGTACGAGGAATAGATTTTAGGTTAGTTAGGTCAACTTCAAGGTGTTAAAAGTTTGATGATTTTGGTGCTGGATCAGGGATGAAACCAAGTAGCCAGGTCAAATAATCAAAGGGTTAAAGATGCAAATATATAGAGGATCAGTGTAGAAATTCTTTAATGATGGATTAGGGTTTTTTCAGTGTAGTGTATGACTTTAAAAAGTGGAGAATATCTTAATAATAATTCATCATGAATTCATTAAAAATCAAGGAAATAAGCATGGAATGATGCTCCCAAAAAGAAAAGAGCCATGAAAGAATTATTATTATTAACGTTTAGGAAGATCACATGGAAAGAGAATATATATCTCATTCATAAAATACTATAACGGAGAAAAAAAACATCAATAACTCACCGCACATGAATTCCTATATAATAGCGGCAATTGTTCCTCTGAATTTCTCAATAAAAGTTGAAGCACAAGCTACAATGGTCTCAAACCTGTGATGCCCAACCATAAAAATGACTAAGAAAGGAATACATATAGAAAAAATATCATTTCCCCTCTCTCAGGGGTCAAATCCATGAGTTTTGGAGATGATCACTTGATCCTCTTACCTAAACCTAAATGCTAGGGAAGTTTCTAACCTCTCCCCAAGATATACAAATTGATTCCTTTGACAATTTCTGACATTTACAAGCATGTATCTACCCTAATTTACTATTCACTTACCTAATTACACTTCATGACATCATTACATCATCATCATTCACCAATTACATGCATAAAAGTCAACATTGGTCAAACTCACTGTGAAAAATCACATACTGGAGAAAACACGACAAATTCAGGAGAGAACACAGCGTGCTTGGAGAAAACACACCATTATTGGGAGAATGGAGTTTTGGAGGCCTTCCCGATGTCTAAATGCTGATATGAATGTTGCTCTGGATATCCCTAGATGTATGCTACATTATAGGCTATTCAAGCACTCAAAAAAGTTTCTTCTAGCCTTCCAAAACCTCAATGACCCAATACTACTCAAAAAACACAGTGTGGCCTCCAAAAAGAGGGGAAAAAGGCCATTTTTGATTGTTTTTTAGCATTTTTACCCTCCAGAAGTTGATGACAAGGTTGTTGTGCTGACTAGGATTGATATATAGGCCAAGAGGAATCCACCAATGAAATAAATCCATCCATTGGACCTCCCGAACTAAAGCACAGTGTGGCCCACACCACGTTTTTTTTCTAGCTGGAATTGCCAAATTTCACCAAAATTCACAAAAATGCAAAATTTCCTCTATTTTTTTTCAAAATTGGTCCAGAAAGATAGATGAAGCTCTGATATGACATGCTATGCTATTATAAAAGCATCATCAAGCAGTTCTAACTTACCCATCTCCTTTTGGCTGATTAGGGTTTCCTTCAATTTTACTTACAATTGTTTGACTTTGAATTTGCAAATGTGATTCCTTTTATAGTAGTGGGTAGCCATATGCCTTTGCAACATTTTGTATCTATTTAATTTTTCAAGTAATTTCTCTAAGTGAAAATTCACTTTTTCAAGCCAGAACTCTCTATTTTCAATCATTTCCATGGATATCCTTCTTCAAATGTCAACTCTTCAACTCATGGATTTTGTTCTCTCTCTTTCTAAAGTGCCCTTCAGAAACCCATGTTCCTTGGCCTTTTCATTGTCACCTTCCCTTCATTCTTACCTAAATATTCAATTTCAACAACTTATTTTCCCTTTACATCTTTCATACTATCTTTAAACTGATTCTTCTTAAAAATGATTTATTTTCCTTCAATTTATTGTTCTCTTGCTCTAGGAAGGAAATTATGATATTAGCCCTTGCCAAATTATCCTTTAGTTCCATGATCTAAGAATATTTCTTCTTGATGACCTGATCTAGGGTTTCATGCTCTTCACTAGCGTCTAAGTCCACTATATCAGTGTCATGATGGATGGGCTCCTCATCATGCAAAGATGCCTCATGTTGTGATGGTGATCCCTATTATGTTGATGTAGGTTTTGTCCCTTCCTCAATTTGTGGAGAAAACATAGGCCTTCTGGCTCTCTGATATGTCCGAGTGACCTCAATCCTCCTCTTCACTGAAACTCTGCTAGATTACCCAATCTCCATATGTTTAGATGATATAGATGGTGAGCCAGGGCTAGTAGGCTGACTAGCAGAAGGAAAAAATACATATGATTGCATGAAAGTTTCCCAAGTTATGTTATTTTGTTCAAACTAGTGCAAAAAAAATGTTTTTATAAGAGCATAGTGAAAGAGGCTAACTTCATGATCACTTTTCCTATGCATAAAGTTTTCTTCCATCTTTTCCAAACTTTTGTAGAGGTAGTAGGGAAAATTGAGTGGTTTTACCCCTGTGAAATGCATGAGTAGTTGAATTGATACCTATATAGTCTAGACAATATTCCCTCACATGTGAAGTACTTCATTTTGATCTTCATTAGTGGTGTATACTTATTAAGGAGTTGTACAACAGGAAAAACCTTCTTGATGTTGTTTTTATAGTGTCTTTTGAGGTAAGGCTTGTAGTTTTAGACCACTAGGTCTTGGTTCTTGAACCATTTCTCACCATGAATGGGTATCCTTTTGGCCTTTGCTATTACATTAGTTGATATAGTGAATCTAACTCCTACAATCATGACCTTGTCCTTCTCGAGATGAGTGGCAAACAATTTATTCAATTTAGCATTGTATTTTACTCTTTCAACTTGCTCACAAAATGGAAGACACCCTACACTCTAAAAACACTTATTTGACAATGGTGAAGAAATTAGCTCATGAGTGGTTATGGGTTAATATCTTGACATTTGGCCTCCCTTGTTGTAAGGCCTCTTATCTCCCTCCATATGTACTTTGCAAGGGAAAAACCCTAATAGTGAAAAACAAGGGAAGGGAGAAAGGGTGTAGGAAGGAAATTATTATATTATCCCTTGCCAAATTGTCCTTGAGTTCCATGATCTGAGAATATATCTTCTTAATGACCTGCTCTAGGGTTTCATGCTCTTCACTGGACTCCAATTCCACTATATCAGAGTCATGATGGATGGGCTCCTCATCATGAAAATATGCCTCCTGTTGTGATGGTGATCCATGTTTTTTTGATGTAGGCTTGGCTCCTTTCTCAATTTGTGGAAAAAACACAAGAATTTTTCTTCTCTGATATTTCTGAGTGACCTCAATCCTCCTCCTCTTCACTAAAACTTTGCTATATGACCGAATATCTATATGTTTAGATGGTACAGATGGTGCTAATGGTGAGCTAGGACTATCAGGCTCACTAGAAAAAATAAAAAATACATCTGATTGCATGAAAGTTTCCCAAGTTATGTTATTTTGTTCAATATGGTTTAAAACAATTATTTTTATGAGATCATAGTGAAAGAGGTTGAATTCATGATCACTTTTTCTATGATGAAATTTTTCTTCCATCTTTTCCAAACTTTTGTAGAGGTAGTAGGGTGAATTGAGTGGTTTTACCCCTGTGAAATGCATGAGTAGTATGACATGGTACCTATATAGTCTATAAAATATTCCCTCACATTTGAATTACTTCATTATGATCTTAATGAGTGGTGTATAATTCTCAAGGAGTTGTCCAATAGGAAAAACCTTCTTCATGTTGTTTTGAGAGTGTCTTTTGAGGTAAGGCTTGTAGTTTTGGACCTCTAGGTCTTGTTTCTTGAACAATTTCTCACCATGATTGGGTATCCTTGTGGCCTCTAATATTAAATTAGTTTATAGTGAATTTAAATCCTACAATCATGACCTTGTACTTCTCGAGATGAGTGGCAAACAATTTAGTCAATTTAGCATGGTATTTGACTCTTTCAACTTGCTCATAAAATGGAAGACACTATACACTTCGAAAAAATTCTTTGACAATGATGAATACATTAGCTCATGAGTGGTTATGGTTTAATATCTTGAAATTCGGCCTCTCTTGTTGTAAGACCTCTTATCTCCCTCCATATGTACTTTGCAAGGGGAAAACCCTAATGGTGAAAAACATATAAAGAGATACAGGAAGTAGGATGGAGGGGTTAGGAGAGGGAAATGGGGATGGGAAAAATTAGGGAAGTATGGAAGGGTGTTATGAAGGTTTAGGAAGTGGAAATGGAGGGAATTAGGCTAGGATTAGGCCTAGGGAAATTTATCACAATCCTAGTTCTAGGATACTGCCAAAAACACAGTGTAGGGATAGTGGTGTGGTGTTGGGACTTAGGGAGTGAAAGTGAGGGGGTGTGAGGGATTTAGGTAGTGTATTTGAGTGTGAGGAAAAAAAATCACTATGGGAAGGTTAGTTTGACTTGCGAATTTGAAAATATAAGATCTCCCACAAAACACAACATGGGGATTTATGGAGGAGTTACACCATGAAATGAAGGAAAAAAAACTGAAAGGGAGGCTGCCAATTCTTAAAATTACTTGTAGAACCCTGAATAACACTTGGATATCCTTTTCAAATCCTTGGAAACTGAATTTTCTCCTCTTGGAAAGAAAACACAGTGTAGGATGGAAAACATAGCGTGGCACCTTAAAAATGCATCGTGGTAGCTTGTGGTCACATGTTTAGGGTCTTCTTGGATGATGAAGTGCTGAGGTTTCCTTGGTAGGTGAGTGAGAGTTGTTCTTCAGTAGGATAGATGAGAAAAAATGAACGAAATGGTCTCTTACAACTTGTAAGAGTCAATTTTCTTCATTGTAGTGGGTTGGCCCACCACATGCTTTTCTCTTTGTGTTTTGAAAAATATGTAGCTTTGGAAATTTTTATGCAGCTTCGAAACCTTTAGGACTTATTACATCTTATAAAACATAAATTACACTTTGAAACAAACTTTATTGAGAAAAAACCCTATTACTACTCCTTAATTTTCCATATTTATTAGTGAAATGATTGATTTTGGTGACGTAAACCCTAATGACCTAATTAAGACACTGAGTTGAATGAAGAATGTGATGGAATGAATGAAATGAATATCGAGACCTTACAATTATGACTCATGCAACTGAGAGATGGTAATGACCAACAGATGAAATGTTTTTGTAAGGAGCAGTAATAGTCCTAGACACACTATCTAGTGACCAAATTTGTATTTGAAGACCTACTAAAACCATAAAAGTTTGACTCGATACCCTAACAAATTTCTTGAAAGAGCTCATTTGATCACTGGTGATAGGAAGAACTGACTGACACTAACACCCTCCAGTGTAACCAATCCAGCAAATTTCTACTTACTAGAATTGTTCTCATACTTTCCTTGAGCATGAAGACGAAACAAAAGATAGGAAACTCAAAGTATCCACTGAACATGTGCTCATGATTCATAAATAGAAGAAGGTTCATCTTCCCAGATGGCTACAACAAACTGGCAATAGGGTCTTCAAAATCATGCAAAAGGAATTTAAAATTTTCACCCAGAATTTCGTGATCATTATCAAAATGAATGAGTGCATCATGGTTGTTAAACACCATGTTAAGCACACACATGGTGTATGAGAAGGATAAACACACACACACAAGAGACTCAACACACAATGAAAGATAAGCGTGAGGATTTCTTATTATTCCATTATACATGATGTACATTTATAGTACAATGGTGTGACTCTTGGTTTCACATTTCAAGGTCACTTGGACTCCATTGTGACTTTTCGTATTCCACACCTACCCATGTAGGATTAGGTGTTCCAACATCCCCCCTTAATCTGAAGGGGTATGTGTGAGTCCAAGAAGAGAGTTGTAATACAAATCTACGAAGTATACATGGCAGAACTTGGGCTGAATCAACTCTCTGAAATTTTGGAAAAAAGAGGTGGTTTAAGGATGACCACCAACATTGGAACGCAAAACTTGTTGCAGTTCCCGGAACTCTTCCAAAACTGGCAAGAAGCTGAAGGCTTCTGCTAGAGGAATTGTCCCTCATAAAAAAGGGAGACCCTCAACCTAAAATAAGGGAGGTCTACTACCTGTGATGGTTTTAGGATTATGAACAACTCTGGAATTCTTTGAAGCATTTCCTGGAACTCAACCAAAGCTGGCAAGAAGCTGAAGGCTTCTTCTAGAGGAAGTGTTCCTCATATATGAAAGGGAGACCTTCGACCTAAAAGAAGGGAGGTCTACTACCTGTGATGGTTTTAGGTTATCCACCAACCAAATATGATGGTTTAAGGTTGTCCGCCAACCGAAGGCATGCTCATGGGCATCCATGTATCTGGATACATCTCTGAATCTGGAATGATGAATTGTGGCTCAAGCTCGCTTGAACTGCTGCTTCTCTGGCTACAACTCTGAACATGGAATGAGAGATTGTGGCTCAGGCTTGCTTGATCTGTCGTCGAAACTTGTACATGACCACCATTTCCCCCCCTGTCAGGGACAAGGTGAGATGATGGTGAAAAATCAACTACAAGTTTGCTCAATATCTGAGAACAAGTTCTGACATGTGTTTTCAACATATTCTTGGGTGTTGATGCCCATTGCCCAGAAGCGATCCATCCAAGATGAATCTTTGTTCTTGCAGGAGGCTTTTTTCTGAAGCATCTGTCTGAAGAATGGGTGTGTCGACCACAGTGCTTGCATGGATGAAGATCAAAATAGTGATCTTTCATATGGCCAACTCGATCATAGTGTTGGCATTTCTCAATCTGTTGTTGTAGTGGATTAGGATCTGGAACAGCTGCAGGTAAACTGTCATACAGGAATCCAACACTTTGAAATACGATGGGCTTGGTGTAGTCTAGAATATGAAAGGACACATCCTTGTAATATCCAAGACTAGTTCGGTGCTTGTTGTGGACAAGCTCTTCCCAAGGTCTGATGATGGGCTTGAGAAGTGCAAGTTGAGCTGCTGCATCTGTATGTAAATCTACTCTAGTACAAGGCACTGAATGGGAATCAATTGAAACTTTACTGAATTGCTGCTGATGGGAGTCCTTCTCAATGTTCTAAAAAGAAAGAGGTTTATAATGGTGACTCTTTTACTGAATCGCATCTTGTTGAAGCTGAGATTCCAACTGCAAAAACTCAATCTTTTCATGTGCATCTAGCAAACAACTTTGAATGTTACAAAGAGAATCCTTTCTCATTTTTATCATGTCATAAACATTGGAATGAATGAGGTTATTCAACAACTCTAATGCCTCATTGATTTTAGCCATTTCAACAACTTAGGCTCAAAATATGAAAGGGTGTCGGCTTCAACCGAAAATGCACCCGTTTATAATGTGATTCAACAAGAAATACAAATGACTCAAGAGAACTTCCAACTATGGAAATCTCAAAGTACAAAATCTTCTCCTCAAATGATGTAGGGCAATCAACAATTTTTCAACAACTCAAGTACCGATTGCAACTATGAAGAAGCAATGTCTACTCACAATACAATGTCAATGCAATACAATATTTCTGCAAAAATATTTTGTAAATGTGCAGCTAAAAACACTATGCAGCTGAATTTTTTCTTCAAATAATTGTTTTCAATGACGGAAAACTTGTCTTCAAATGTGAAATTCTTCAAAAAATCACCCTCTTATATATGCCACAAATCATAAAATGTCAAATATGCAATTTTCTCTATATATTTAGTCCATCTGCTCACATGTCATTTTCTATTCTTCTACTGTTCGTTTTCTTTCCTTCCTTTCTCTCTCTGCTAATTTTTTTTTTTAATCAAAAATTAATTAAAAAAAATTAATTGAAAATGGAAAGGGAAATTTATTTAAAAGGGAGGGAATTTATTATATGGAAAGGTATTTTAATTGTAATAAAAGGGAAATTTAATTAGGGAAAGGGAAATATTAAAATGGAATGGGATTTTTTTTTTAATGCGTGAAGGTATTATATGGAAGGGAGGAGGGATATTAAAAAACATTTGAAAATTAAGAGTTGGAGGGAACGATGGTGAGGGGAATCGAATGGGTAGGAGGAGTGTGCGGGTAGGAGCGTAGGGATGGTGAGGTGAGTTGCAGGGGAGAGCATAGGAGGGACGGTATTATAGTGAGGGGGAAGCGTAGTGTAAATGCGAGAGGAGATGGCTAAGTATGGGACTGTGGGAAAGGGTTGTGCGAAGAGGAGAGGCCGTCAAATGAGCATTTGAGTTGAGAGTTGTAGCGGAGTTGACGTAGAGGAGTAGGCGTGTAGGGAGGGGTCGACGCAGCGAGGGGGATGGGGTAACGTTGTGAGGGGGCAGGTAGATGTTTGTGAGGGATGTGAAGGGTGAGCAGATATGGCATGGGGAGGAGATGGGTTGAGGGCGCTGGTGAGGGGAGAGCGTAAGCCGTGGGGAGTCCACGCAAAGAAGAGGAGGCCGAGGTGCAGGTTTGAGGGAGGCCGATAGGCCTGGGGTGGGTTGGAATAGTGGGCAGGGCATTGAGGGTGTGCGGTATGTGTTGAGGGGTAGCAGTTAGTTGCAGAGGGGGTCGACAGGCCCAAAGGGAGAAGGGGAGTGGTGCCGCTGTGAGGGGGGTTTGAGAAGCGTTGGGGTGTAAGGTTGGGGGAACGTAGATTTGTTGGGGCCTGCGTGGGGAGAGGGGTAAGGGTGAGGAGCAAGCGCAATGGGTAAAGGGGAGGCCGAAAGGCCGAGGAGCATGTGCAGTGCTCAAAAAAATATATATTTTTTTAATTTTTTAATTTTATTTTATTTTTTTACTTAAAATAGCAGAGAGTAGAGAGCAGTAATTTCACAGTTGTGGCAGAGAAGAGACTATTTTTTCTTCCAGCAACAGAATATTGGATAAATTCAGAATTAGATATTTGCAGAAAACTCAAAAATCTTTCAGTGAAAACTTAGAAATCTTTCCAATAGCCCAGCAGCAGGAAAATGGACTTTAAAAATGCAGAATTTTCCAGAAGATTTCAGCGGTAAAAACCTAGTGATTGCAAAAAAAAAATTAATGAGAAACTCAGAAATTTTTCTCTCAGAAACCCTCTTTAAATAGTATTTTCAGCAGCTTAAAAATGCAGAATTTAAAAGTGCAGAAATTGCAGGAAGAATGAGCAGTGAGAAAACCTTCAGATGCACAATGCTGCTCTTCTTCAAAACCAGCGCTGCCAATTTTTGAATGCTTCTACTTTTCAAAGAAAATTTCTGAATGCTGCAGAAAATATTTGATTGATGAATGAGGCAAAAAGGACTGCTGCAAAAACTCTCTAAAATTATGCGAAAATGCCAAGCATTTTTGCAGATATGCACAGGCCATAAAGACAAATGGCTCACTCAATGTTGAGTTGGTTATGGACTTCTCATCTCCGATACCATGTTAAACACCATGTTAAGCACACACATGGTGTATGAGAAGGATAAACACACACACACAAGAGACTCAACACACAATGAAAGATAAGCATGAGGCTTTCTTATTATTCCATTATACATGATGTACATTTATAGTACAATGGTGTGACTCTTGGTTTCACATTCCAAGGTCACTTGGACTCCATTGTGACTCTTCGTATTCCACACCTACCCATGTAGGATTAGGTGTTACAACAATGGTTAACTAAATATTCCTTCATATCATTTCCAAAACAATACTCTAAATGTTCATGAAAGGTTTCAATAGGATCAATCATATAATTATGCACAAACAATGGTTTTTTATCATTCAAATTTCCAGCGAGACATTTTGGGACAAAAACTTGTGTATCAAAATGTTGTTTTTGAGTCTTTGTAAGAACATCCTGATGAAAACCTTCAAGTATAATAGCCATATCATGTATATCGGGAATTTTGTTTTGTGGATCAAACAATTTTGTTGTAATCTCATTAGATAATTAATTTTGAAGACTATCATTTTGCTTCGTATGATGGAAAAAAATATCTAACACCTGATCCTCTTGCAGCTGTGGAATACTGTCTACATGAATTAGTTCACTATTTTCACTTTGATCACACAAAAACTGAGAAACTGGATGCAAATTTTCACTTATGTCTAGAGAAAGGACATGGATATCTACATCAAGTTCTTGATTGATTTCATCTTCAGCTAAAAGAGAAACTGTTGATGGTTGTAATTTTTCTACATTTTGTAAATCCTCATGATCATCATGACAACCAACCTGAGAAGAAAATTCATAAAGTGCCTCTAACATATCCTTTTTATCCACAGATTCTAGATCCTCATCAATACTTTCAAGATAATGAATGAAACCCTCAAAATGATCACATCAATTATGTACCATAAACAAATATGGATAATACTCTTTATAATTTTCAAATAAAAATGAATGAAAATCCTTTAAAGAACATATACTAGCTAGTCTCGACCATTCATGCCATGTCCTTGCTTTGTCTTCTAGACCATCCATAAATATCTTCATTAAGAAATCCTTAGGAAACTTAACTTTAAACCTATGTACATTCATATGAAACTTGATCAAGTGCAAGGCAACATCATCTCTCTTTCCATATTTGAACATGGGAATATAAGATAACCAATCAATAGGAGGTATAGGATTTGGAATGACAGGGATATGAGACCGATCCATAGGATCACACCTCACATTCCTTCTTACAAATGAATCCATCTTGAAAACAATGAAGTCACGAAAAATTTCTTGAAGCTATCGGTTTTTGAACAGTGGAGTCGCCATGAAAACTCTAAACTTTTCAATTCTTCAACAATGGAGTCACCAAGTGAAATATGCACAATCTTCTTGTGCATGACAACTGTTCACCATCAATAATCAGAGCTAATATTTTTCATTTTTTTTTTGAGAAATATTTAACCTTCGCTCCTCGAAAATGGTGCCAAATATGTTATCACTCCCTCTGTTTCCCAAGGCTAAGAATGGAGACTAAACGAGTTAACCTCAAACCAATCTTTAGAATTGGTAGCTAGCCATACAAAATGAGGGAGGGCTCTCTCAATGTCATTTTTACAGTCAATTAGGCGACTGGAGATGTAATTATCTTAAGCAAGATATAATTTCAGTGAATTAGGGTTTTATTTTTAATTTTTGCTGGATAGGAATGTCAGTCAAGGAAATAGGTCTAGGTTTTAGGTCTGATTTCAAAGGTACAATTGAAGAGACGAAGATGAGGCCAGGTAGGTATACTTAGAAACATACGTAAATTTTCATTGTGGTATAGGGTTTGAAAAGAGAGAGGGAGTCATAATGAGCATATTACATGAGTTCATTCACCATAAGAGGTCAAAAGAATTTATGAAAATCTTATAAAACAAACCATAAAAATCAAGTATTATGTTCATAGAATCATAAGATTTATCATATAGAAGCATTCACATGATTTAATGGAAGCATAAACATTCAAATTGATGTTGTTACTGAGAAAAAACAATGTTAATAAGCATACCACTGGAGTCCAAAAATTATAGCTACAACATGTCTTTGATTTCACTGAAAAAGATTGTACATAAGCTCCACAACTGCAATATCAACTATCCAACCTCTAAAATGACTTGAGTTGTACTACATATATAAAATAGAGAATATTCCACCTCATTGGGTCAAGACCTAATCCAAAATACATCATAAATGCACCTAATGAGTCATTACCTAGAATTTATGGAAGTTAGAAAGAGTCCCCCCAAATTTAGCTAATAACTAGGAGTTTTTGTCTCATTGAGTAATTACATAATTCCTCAACAATGAGGGAAAAAAAAGAATTTATTATCCATAAAAGAAATATTGGGACAACTGTAACCTTCATATTTGGATAATTTTTCATTGACACCTATCCAGGAATCATCCAATACAAAAGCATCGCACCACTTATATAAGCGTCGCACTTTTTAGCAGAAGCATCGCGCCACTTTAAGGGAAATTTTAGGTGGCATTAAGGCATCCTCCTGCTGATATGAATATTTGGCTAGGTAGACTTGGATGTGATATATACAAAAAAACCTTGAAACTAATAAAATACCTCTTTCAAAGCCTTCAAAATTCCATTTTCCAAGCCTACTTTAGAAGCGCCACGCATTGGAAACAACAATTGCAGAAGAATGAAAAACAACGTGTTTTTAAAGTTTTTCTCCAAAATTGGGTGTCATGAAAAAATAAGACCATATATGGAATGTAAATTTCAAGCGAAATCAAACCATATAGAGAAATTATCATTTGTATCCTTTGATAAAATGCGCCATGCATCTACGCGACGCTTCTGTACATCCAAAATTGTCAAAATTAGCAAAAATTGAAAATTTTCCAAATTTTTTCTGCAAAAATTGGGCTCCAAGATGGATCAATATCTCTCTAACCATAACGGTTTTTGAAAAAATGAGAGAGGCGTTTGATATTTTTTATGTTATGAATAAACAACTCCTTTGGTTTTAACAAATAATTTCCCATTTATTCATAATCCAAGTTTGAAGTTGGTCAGTAAATTTGCAGAAGCATAGCATGCTCTCAGCAGAAGCATACCATGGGATTTGAGAGGGACTTTGGAGGCCTTCCCAAAGGATATTTGGGCTGAAAGGGGTATGGTGGGAAAGGTTAGTCTGGTCGATACACAATGGAGTCATCAAGCACTGCAAACACTTTTTCCAAACCCCTGCAAAATTCACTTGAAGACAACCTATCCAAAAGTGAAAAAAATGACTTAGAGCAACTATATTTTGGGCATTTCTCTCATATCATAACACTTGTGCATAAAATGAGGATTTTTTTGTCTTATAGTGTATCATTTTCAAATATCTCTTTCAATTTTTTCAAATTCATCTTCATTACTTCAGAAAGTAAATTTGAAGTAGGAATGTCCCTCTGTGCAATGTAAACCCTAGAAAATGATCAAAAAACTCAAAAAATGATGCTATGGGTTTGAGTTGGATCAAATCTTGAAACATTCCCTCCTTTTTTGTAATTTTTCTTCTCATTTTCCATGGTGTTTTTTTGTATGATATAAACCCTAACTTCATGGGAAGGAATGAAACGGTGGAATCTAGGAAAATAGGGGAAAATGGGGCAACAAGTTAGGGGGGGGAAATGGAAAGGATAGATCTTAGGGAAAAATACCTAAAAATTTGGGGAGGTAGGGTGATGATTTTGAAACACAACGAAAGTGAAAATTTTGGATATGGGTATTGGAAAGGTGGTAAAAAGGTTAAAACATAGAGTATTCCTAGTTTCTCTGAAAAAGCGCAATGAAAACTAGGGTTTGAGTGAAAATGGTAGCAAGGGGGGATATGAAAGATAAGTAGTGATTTGATAAGCTGTATAAGTTATGTTTGAAGGTTAATAGATGATGAAACTAGGGTTTTTCTTCCTTAAGCAAGCTAAACATCAATGAAACCAAAAATGTAGTTGAAGACCCTAGAAGAGGGAGTTCACCCTTTGTTGAATAAATTAAGCTAAATGAAAGGTGAGGGATGATCACTTAATGAATTGGAAGCCTCTAAAGCTTGTGAAATGATGAAATAACCCTTATGATGGTTTCTTAGATATTAAAAGGGAAAACTGTAGCAAACTACCAATCTTTGGATGACTGCAGAGAGTTGTGAGCATGAGAGAGGAGCTCTTTTGACCATGTAGCATACTTCTTGAAAAAGGACAAGTTGCCTTTTTTTTATTACCTATATTTGCTAAATCCCAATGAAGGTGATTTTGAATAGTGAAAATGACTCTTATTTTCCTTTCTTTCATGACATGATTGGACATTATGGTGACAAAAAAAAGCCCTAGACCATGACCTAGATGATGGTATGTTGACTGATTTATGACCCTAGATTGATGATGAATGACACGACCTTGAAATTTATGATAAATATGAATGGGTGAAGGGAGTACCATTTATACCTATACAACATTTAGTGAATAAAATTTATTTGAGAATGTATTTGAAAAAATAAAATTTTGACCAAGGACCACTACCAAGTAAACCTAAAAGAGTATTTGATCACTTAACATTTAGAAACTAACACCAAGTGTGCTGAGGATGAAGGGAAAAGGTATGCTAGGAAGTGTTAAGTCATGCTATAGTCCAGGGCAGCATGCCAAGATGTCCTAGGTGCTAGGGTGTACCAACGCATGCCAGGGAGTGTTAGTTAATTCGAGTGTGCCAAGGAAAAAGTGTGTTCAGAGAAGTTCATAATAGGATTTGAAGGAGGCAAGCCAAGAACTGTGATAAGGGGCTTGAAAGAGTAGTTTTATACAAAGGGAGACTTTTTTCTAGGCACAAAACTATTTTTCCTTTAGCTATTATTTTTATACGGCATGTGGCATACTTTGGCCAAATGTTCATGTTATAAACTATTTTAGACAATTTCATATTGTACATTGTTGTGTATAAGTTTTGGGGCACTCGGATTGTGTCGACTTATATATTATGTGTCTTGTGCATCTTGTGGTTCTTGAAATCTCTCAATTAATGCTCTACTATTTATATGAACTAGACATACATGTGAAATATTTCCTGTGTAAGCTATGTTTCTTAGTTGTTTTATGGCCATGGATAGATGTGATCCTTGTCTTCATAAGTTCTTAAGTGGGACAAATTGAGATTGTACATGAGTGGCCTAATATGAGTTATAGGTAGTTCTTAGGTGAACAAGGCACAATATACTTTTAGCAGGTGGAATTGGTCAAGTTGTTGGAGCTGAAGCAGGACAATGTCACATGAACTATAGTAGCTAAGGACTTGATTTGGTTCCCAAGTCATGAAAAAATGTAAGTTTAGTTGTGAGGGCATGAGTGACAAAGCATGTTAGGGAATTTTAACATGTGCCAGATAGTGTGAAGGCATTTCAAAAATTCTAATATGTATCAAGTGCTTAGGCATTACGAGATGTGCAATGGTGTGACAATACGTGCTAGGGACTGTGAAGGAAACAAAAAGGAGAAGAAAGTTAGACTACAAGAAAATGAACTCATAATAGGGTTAATAAATCATCGATTTACCATTTCACAGAGGGGAATGATAGGCACATAAAATATAGGTGCTAATAGGTGCCAAGTTCCAAGTGTTACTACATTCCGAGTGCCAAATCTTCCTTTGTTACTTCTCATCTACTTTCTAATAATTGATCTCAAATGAATTTAATTTTAAACCATGCCAAAGCATACCAGGAAATCTCAACGAATGCTATACATGCTAAGAATTTCCAAGAGAAAACACATGCCAAGTTCCAATGTGTGTTAGGGACTGATACACATGTTATGAACTAGAAGGGCATGTAGAAGAGTGCTAAGGTGTGCCAGTGAGTGCTAATTCATGCCAGAGAGTGCTAATTCATCTTGAGGAGTGTTAGGGTGTACTAGGGAAACAAAAGGGAGTAGTATGTAAAAATCCATGGAAATGAATCAATATGAGGGTGTGTAAGGGAGTGTCAATGAGTGTTAGCCCACATTCCAAGGAGCGAGTTACAAGGTATGCGAAGAAATGGTAATGCATGCTAAGGAATATCAAGGCATGTCAAGAAGTTCCAAAGTGTGATAGGGAGTTCTGGTGTGTGTTAACATGTTCCAAATAGTGCCAAGGCATGCTAAGGCATGCCATATGCTAAGGCATGCTAGGATGTCTAGGGTACCAAGGTATGCCAATATGTGTCATGAAGTGTTAAGGAAAAAAAAGGAAGAACCAATCTAAAAAGCAAGGAAATGAACACATGATAGGTTAATAAGTGAGGACTTTATAGTTTTCAAAAGGGGCATGCTAGGCACACTAATATGAGGTTCCAATACATTCCAAGTGCCAATGTGTTCCAAGTGATAATGTATGTTAATGCATTCCAAACTATTCGAGGGCATGCTAGGGACTACATGGCATGCCAACACATGATAGGAGAGTGCTATGATATTATAGGGCCTTCCAACATGTGCTTATGTGTCTTAGTGATGGAAATATTCTCTAGTTACAAACATGTTCCAAGACATTAGAGGTGCCAATGAATTTTAGTGTGTGGAAACGCATGTTAAGTTGTGGAAAGACTGTTGAGAAGAGCTAGTTCTCTCTCACTAATAGAATTGATAGAGATTGATTATGTATTAAATAATATAGTTCCTACACACAATAGTGGTAATATTTATAATAGAGATGAATCATGTGTTGACTCATAGGAAAACTATATTCTCATTACTTGAGGGAAATGATACACACTAAGTAATTGCTAACAAATTGACAAACTCTAACCATTATGGCCTTGGACCCGTAATGAAAAAGACTCCACAAAAATGGTCTTGAATCATTATCTTTTCACACGAAATATAGTAACATGCACATAGCATCATCAAAAACTCATTGGAATGATAAATTATGATGAAAATTTGTTGTCTCTAACCAAAAGTAACAAAAAAGTGCATTGGTGAGAGTCAATGAAATATCGTCACTAGAAGTTTCACTAAATAGATAATTGGTGACACACCTTTAGCAACCATCACCAAAAGTTTCACTAAAAATTTCTTTGGTGACAAACCTTAAATTACCATCACTATACGCACTTACAATAACGCTTTTTTAAGGACCGTCACCTTAAGTGACATTGGTGATGGACCTTGAAGGTCCGTCAATCGCATGACCCTCACAAATGACCCTTTTTCTTATAGTTTTATTATTCTCACTTGCACAAAGTCCAACAGAATTAGTCACTGTAAAATTATTTCCAACAAAAACCCTTTTTTAAATGAAAGCTTTAGATAATAAAAGTAACAAGAATGTTATTATCTATTCACATGTCAACGACTTATTAAATTCATTTTCACATTCATACAAAAACTTGCAGACCTAGTAATCTACATGCATTATATAATCTATTAATAAATTTTCTAGTACATAAAAGTTAGAGTAAGTAGGACATTTACTCTAACAATTTATATGCACAAAAGCTACATCCATTGAGGCATTTTGACATACACTTTTCAATCATGCATTCTACAAGGTACAACTATTTAGGCATTTTGAAAAACCCTTTTCAAGCAAGCAATATACAACTATTGATGCATTTTGACAAACACTTTGCAAGCATGCAATCTACAACCATTGAGGCATTTTTTCAAAACCATGAAAGCCACAATCTAGTAAGGAAATTTGACATGAAGCTAAGATTCTTATTCGACCTATTTAGCTCATAAATTTTATATATTAATTCTTCAAATGATTTTTTTTTTAAAATGACTAAATGTTCTTATTCTTGCACACAAAACTTGACAACAAATGCACACAGTTGGCAACAATAATTTTCAAAATCACCCATATTTATGACCTATGTTCGGAAAAGTGTTTTTTGGAATCAAGTAAGGGGTTATAGGTCCAAATGGTATAGATACACCCTGATTCTAAGTTGAATCACAATAGAAATTCTCAAGGATGTGATTTCTTAAAACAACAAAAACAAAAATTCCAACTACCTATTTATCACTTTTGTCAAACACTTAGTGTGAAAACTTCAAATAAAACTATAAATGGAGAAAGAAAACCAAAATTTATGCTAATATGATATTTTCATCAACTCATGGAAACCTTCTATGGGAAAAAACTCATTATAAACTGAACTTAAAAAATTTAGCAACGCATTCTTGTTATAATCCCCTAGCTACATGTACATTCTCAGCTACAGTTGCCATTCATTATTGGATAGCTCATAATGAACTTTGCAAATATCTCGTAAACATTCACAAGTAGCAAGTTCCAATAAATTCAAATTTTTACAACACTTTAAACTAATAGTAATTGAAATTTCAAGAATGATTATGAACATACCTGGTTGTGTATTTATACAACTACAAAAACATGGGAATATGATCCATCTCCAATGAGAGTGTGCATATCCCTACCAACTCATTGTGAACCAACATGTTTTCCACCCAACCATATCCAGGGAGAACTCATCCCTTTGGAACCACCGAGTTGTAAGAGCTCCCAAGCAGTATGAAAATATATTAGTAGAGAGATATACAAGGAAAACTGAGGAATATAATTTCACTTCCTCTCAATACCACTCATGGAAAACACCACCAGGTAGAAATACTTAGTAATATAGTTTAGTAATTTCAAATTCATTTCAACAACATTTGTCTACTCCCCAAGAATCTCCCTCTCACAATCCTCTTCAAGTCTCTCCAACTCTTGGTATTACATTTCACCTCCCTCTTTAAGTGAGAATACACGACACATATATAGGAGGAGAAACAAATTCTTGTCATAAAGGTGGAGTAATATTCATGCCTTGTATTCCATTAGAGGAGTGTAACTCATGCCATTAATGAGATGTATGCATGCCTTAGTTAAGGAGAGCGTAACCTATGCATTAAAGAGAGTGTAAGAGGAATATTTTATGACATGTATTTAATGAGTGTAAGAGGAATATGCCATTCTTTGATGAGTGCATAAAAAATAGTGTAATGTATTGGTAAAATAATGAGATATTTACATGGAGCCATGAGAGTCATGAAGGAGAGAGATGTGAAGTGATTGAGTATATGAAGGTGACTTGCAATTCCCTTTTACTAATAATATCATAGTATCATAAAATATAATAATATTGAGGATTAAGTCGAGACTGAACTATTACAATTTATTAATGATAATTTAAGTTATTTTCCTTCAACTACACTTGATTACCCATTGATTGAAGGTGATTTACAATTTTTGGAAAGTCATACTTGAGATGCTACACATGACTTTCTATTTTTAGAAAGCCACTCCAGATTGGTTAGAAATGAGATTTTATTAATTAAATTCATCCCTCAACTACCCATTAGTGGTATTTTTATTTTGGAGAATAGGTATTACACATCCCTATTTCATACATCTTTGTGCCTTAGTAGATTTAGGACTTCGCGTTGTGATCTACTCCAAGGATCCAAGATTCCACACCTTGATATTTTAAATATTTAGGAGACCGTGTCCCAATAATTTTATTATATATCCAATAATCCACATATTTATCTTTCATGGATTTAGGGCTCTGCATCATAATCCTTTTATTATAGATCCAAGACTCCACGTCTTTATCTTTCATGGATTTAGGACTTCACAACTTAATTTATGTGGCTTCTCATTTACTCTACTTTGAAACTTTGTGTTTCACCTTAATGTATTGATTGTGAGATCATACCGATATGATGGTTCATTAGTAAGGCCTTGTTCCAAGACGTGCACAAATCAAAATCTCATAGATCAAAAGAATCAAATGAATTTCATAATTAACTTATCCACATTTTAACAAATATTGTGCATGACTTCCACTGGAATTTTTGTTCTCAAGAAATTACTTCCACAATCATTTATAATTTGAACATACTTGTTTGCAAATAACCACGTCCCATGTCACATCCTGATCAATACGAGATTAACCATATATAATCATAAAAAAATGTATCATGATT
The DNA here is from genome assembly GCA_034641835.2 of Pinus albicaulis. NCBI lineage: Eukaryota > Viridiplantae > Streptophyta > Pinopsida > Pinales > Pinaceae > Pinus > Pinus albicaulis. The sequence continues at coordinate 633,763,216 of CM076582.1, read as the reverse complement.
TCCACAGACATTTGTAATTTGAGCATCCTTATTTTCAAATAACCATTTCCCCTACCACATGTTCCTCAATACAAGATTAAGCATATATAATCATACAAATAATGTATCATGAATTCCATAGTCATTTATAATTTGAGCGTCCTTGTTTTCAAATAGCCATGTCCCATGCCACATCTTTCTCATTAAAATATTAATCATATATAATCCTACAAATCATGTATCATGACTTCCACTTTCATTTATAATTTGAGCATCCTTGTTTGCAAATAACTAGGTCCCATGCCACATATTGCTTAGTATAATATTATGCATATATAATCAATAAAATCATATATCATCCATAAATAATAATTAATAATATGTTCCAAATAACCATGATCATCCAAGGATCTATGTGCCTCAATCCTGGATCACCATCCGTGTCATACAACTGTGTCCAAACTAGGATACCAAAAGAGAAAGAATCAATAATATGCTCTTAACCAAAATCAGTTCTTAAACACACAACCATAGATATTATCATAAGATGTTGGTTGAGGGGGTTAGACCCTGGTTGAGAGATGGTTACGCGAACCATGAAAACCATCTTTTACCGACCCTTTCACCAACGATTTGCTGCACAGACTGCAATAGCACCCAAGGCAATATTAGGGGATGCTAGAACTACATTTCAAAATCTAGAGGGACAATGGAGTGTGGAATTAATGTTTATCTCTACTTAGGCCTCAAACCGAGCTTCGTTGAACCATTAGCTTGCTATGACAAGAATTATTCAATTAATTAGTTAATCATCTTGCGCATTGCACCTTTCTACTCTAACATGAAGTATTCAATATATAAAAAAATATTCAACCCTTCGCAGTGCAATCACATAGTAAATGTACAGAAAACCATAATCAAGCGCAGATAACACATAAAACCAGATAACATAAAAATACATAGTAAATAGACATATATGTATTCAAATCATCCTTTTACTATCAATATCATTTAGTTACAATCCTTCATCACCGTGTGCAGTCAGCTGCATGGGTATGTGCACACAACTATAAACATCCTAAGGCCTCCACACACACAACTGCAGAGCCTTCCTTTAGACCCAAAACACAGAAGATATAAAAAATTACAAACTCAATTCATATCATTAGTATAAATTATGATTACTTGGCTCACTAAACATATCCTTATATCATTCTTTCTTAGAATACCATGGTCCGCAAACCATGGGTAGAGCTCAAAATATTCAAAAAAAATCCAATCCATTTACAAAAAAAGGGGCTTTGACCCTACCCAAAGCCATTAATACTCCTAAAAATCTCTGTGAAGCTCTTAACTCCATGTGATTGACTTCATTCTACTAGCTCGCGCACTCCATTTCCTTAAAATATGGAGTCTTTTACTCAAAACTGAACCAAGTTGGGACATGCCCAACAGGCCCCTGACACACATGTGACTCATCCTGAGTCACTCATCTGGTGTGCCCTGTGTTTTTACTTTCATGCTGGTGTATGAATCCTTCAATGATTGAATCATTGCTGCAAACAACGTCTGCTTCTAGCATACCTCTTCTCCTTAATCTTGGTATCTATAGATTGTGATAGATGCATGGCCTCATCCTGCTAAGGTTTTATTCATGATATGATGTTATATTCCTTTTTATGCAGCTCATTGATGTGACTTTGCATAAAATTCCCTTCTTGTAGGTGGGAAACTCTATGTGCAGGTGCTAAGGTCCGCGTCATGACTTTGATCTCATCAAATTGTTTCTTCTTGGCTAGAATATCATCATTTATCTATTGTGCATTGGTGTCCTCCTGCAACGAGGTCAAAATATATATAGTGTCCTCAAATATCTGGCCACAGTCCTTGAATATGGTTGTGAGGCCTTCTAATGCAGCCTTCATATCTATTTCTCGTGGTTCCTACACCTCTGGTTGTGTATTTGGATGCAACTTCAGCTGTAACTCATGAATCTACTTTTGGATATTGAACATAACCTTTCCAATATCATGATTGGACTCTTTAACTATACTGGAAAGATTCTCAATATTTTCCTTTGTTACTGCCTTGATTTGGAACTAGAGGTAAGCAGCTTGTTGCAAGATTTAGTAAAACTATCCTCCAGTTGTTCTATGTGTGCCATTGCCTCATCCCAATCCTATATTTCCTTCTACATGTCATCAAACATGTGCTTGTTATCTTGTTTGGCCTCCTTGATGACCATCAAGTCACACTGCTTGTGCACCTACAATTACATCGTAACTCCCTAATGGAAATAGTGCAGTGCCTAGATGGGAAGAACAATGAGATTTAAACTATTTTTTCGCCATTTTTGCGCATTCTCATGATATTATATGTGCTAAAAATGTAATTCCCCTCTGGGTACTTGCAGATCATGAAACTATGTTGTTAGTGCCATCTATTGTATTGGTTGCACTATCTACTTCTATGGGGCCATGCTCACTTGAGCCACATTCACTTGTGCTATGCTCGCTTGAGTAATGCTTGCCTGAACCTCCATCAATACGGCCTTGTATTGATATTCTATTTCACCCCATATGTCCTCAGTGACATGCCATACTTTGTTTCCAATCACATCGAGGTCCCCTTCAGTAAGGATCATCGTCTCTGCTTCTACTGATCTATCAAACTTCTACTTCTTCCACGCACCTCCCACAATAGGTATTTTTTTTCCTTTTTACAATAAATTGGTGGTCAATTTTTGTTGTTGTATCATTTAAGGGATCCTCAATTCCCTAATCATCTTCCTTAGGTTATTCTATGTCCTTCTCAGTCTTTGGTTCCACCTCCTGCTCAATTTATTTCCTAGGGTTCTTCTTCGTGACTTTCTTCGCAGTGGTAACTAGCTCACTGGTTCTTGTCAGTCTTGTTTCTGGTGGATTCAACCAATGACTCAGCCATTAGCATAGAATATGTGCAAGATAATCCTCTGTGACCAAATTTGGCTTTAGATGCCATTCTTCTTCAGAATACACGTGCGAGGATGTAAATGCAGTGAAAATTTGTTGTAAACTCTCCAATCGCACGATATTATTTAAAAAAACAAGTGACAACCTCGGGCTCACCATCATGCTCAAAATCCTCTCCATTGAGACCCAGAAAATCTTATTCTCAGTCACCCAAATCGATTCCTTAGAAAACTAGAGTGATGCATACCTCGCAGCTTCACAGATATCAGGGTCCATAGTGGGGAATTGGTACTCGTTAGGCTCTCTCCATGCCATCATTGATATCAAGATAAATAACCATGCATATTGGAATTTATTTCTATCATTTTGGGCCTCTTGATAATCATCGATAAAATCCTTACACAAATATCAAGTACAATTATACTGGACTCCTTTTGTGCACTGCACAACCATAGACATGACTGGTGCTGACACCTCCTCTACTCGACACTTCCACATAATGTTTTGAGCCAAAATGTGTGCAGGGAAGCACACAAAATGATCAGAGATTGATCTGATAACATATCTTCTGGATTTATTTATTAGGCGGTATTCCTCCATTTTATCTGCATCTACCTTATCGTTATTTTTCTCGACAAAATCGTCGGTGGGGTTCAATCCTTTGCATGGAAGTGTCGTTATCATTCGGATAATAAGATCGTCAATGGGGATTTTGTCACCCAAAAAAATACATCCATCATGAACTAAGGCCAACCACTGATGCACACTGATGGTGTTGATGTTGCTGCACCCAAAATGCGGAAAATAAATCATATTCAGTAGCCCTGCTCGGTGAAATCCTGCTACCCAAATAAGTGGCTCGAACCTTGTCACTCTATTTTTTTCATAATAGATTGCACACAAGTATTTTCTAGGCTCAAACTATGCATACTTTATTCTATCATTGAAATCCCAATCCTCTATGTGAAATTGTGGCACCTTTGACAATAGTTATCGCTCAAAGGGTACTTCCTCTGGTAGCAATGGTGTAAATATTTTGAACTTGGCAGTGTCGGGGTCCTTTGGTTCTTTGGAAGTTGACTTTCTCGATGTCATATATGGTGCCAACCTGGAAATGGGTTCCATTTATTCTGCTTCAATATCCTCTAGAACATCAACCATAACTTCTTCTTCATATTCTTAAACCTCCATTAGTTTCTTCTACTTATCCAACCTCTCCCTGCCCTGCTTTTCCTTAGTGATCTTCTTCCAAGGTGACTATCTCACAATGGGCTTCTCCCTTGTCTACGCTTCTCCTACAAGTTAATGCTTCCTAGGAGACCTTGGCCCTATCACAAGTGACAGTTATGTCAAAGTCATGATGTATCCTATTCATCTTTTGACAAATTCCTTCTCAATCTCCTCGAAAATATTTCGAGACATGCAGCGAATCCCTTGGATCTTACTTAAGCAAAAAATCACAAATATACTTCTCAACGAGAAAAGTTTCTGAATGCGAAGCATGATGCAATATTTATAACCAATTTGAATTTCAAACACCATGATCCTCTTCAGATTCATCTCATTAATTTAGATTTGGTGGCATATTTTCCTAGCTGGGGGCATTAAATTCATTTTCCCCACTCCTTCCAATGGAAAATTTCCTATCAAATCAACTGTTTCACCTCCAATGGTCATATTTCAGGTGGACTTAGATGAAATATGCTTCAGGTTGCAGTCATTCCTCCCTCCTCACAATTTCTTCAAGCTCCAACATCTTCCAGAATACTGTGCAACACTTCTGCTTCTACAAAGCCCTTTTGTCGTGGAGTATGTTATAGTCCCATGCTCCCTTAAAACTACATGTAGCACTAATATTGTTATCCATCCATATAGGAATCGAAAAATGTCAGAGACAGAGTCGTCCTTGTATATCTTTAACCTGCTACCATTGATTCGTCCAGGAAATAATTCACCATTCAACTTCGCGAGATGAACTATGCCACCATATGATATTATTTGGACAATATATGGCCCCAACCAATGTGTTTTGAACTTGCTTAGGATCTTCACGAACTTTTTATCGTACATCAACATGAAGTCTCCTTCCTTGAATTTTTCTTGCTTGATATTCTTATCATGCCAGACTTTTTCCCTTTCTTTTTGTACTTGCTGATGATATCCTGTAATAAAGCTGTCTTCCTCAAGAGAAATAAATTATTCCAAACTTTCTTCCATGATATCACTATCTTCCATTTTTATTACTGCCACAATTCTTAGAATAGGAACAATATATTCCATAGTCATAATTGCTTATGTCCCATAAACCAATCTAAAAGGTGTTTGTCCTGTCAACTTCTTACAGGTTGTTATATATGCCCATAAGACTGCTGGAATTCTCAGGTCCCAATCATTCCTATTGACATTGCCTCCCTTGGTTAGAAAATTCTCTAAAATATTGTTAAAAGATTCAACTGTTTCATTTACCTAAGGGTGATATGGTGTGCTTTTTTGATGATGCACTTGAAATTCCTCAGTTATTGCTTCAATGGTTTGATGCAATAAATGTGATCCTATATCACTCATTAAAATATTTGTACACCCAAATCTGGAAAAAATATAATCCAATATGAACTACACAACAGTATCTACGGTGTAATATTTTACTAGATTTTCTTCACCCCATATGGTCAAATAATATGTTCCAGTAATTATATACCTCGCGCCAGTCTTCTTTGCTGGTGGATTAATCGGACCAAGAAATTATATTTCCCACTTATCAAATGGCTGCAATTTCACTTGTGGGTTCAAGGTAATTTCATCTCTCCTAGATGGTCCTCCTGTCCTTTGAAAAGCATCACAAGATCTGCAATATTAGTTTGCATCCTTTTGCAATATAGGCCACCATAATCCAGCTCTCAAAATCTTCTTCTCAGTGGACTTTCATGCATAATTTCCTCCTGCAACTCTACCATGAGATTATTCTAAAATTTTCTTTCTTTCATGCTCATAGACTTATCTGCACAGTATTTCATTTGGCCCCATTTTATATAAATGTCCTACGATAAAAAAATAAATTCTTTCCTTAACTACTAGCTCCTTTTTCTGATGAGTAGTATACTTTGAAGGTGCCATCCCTGTATTCAATAACTGAATAATTTATGTGAATTGATCATCTCCAACCCTTATTGTAAATAAATACACATCAGGCAAGTTCTCTTCAATGCCCGTGGGTTCTTTGTATTTTTCGATCCTTCACAGATGATCAGGTCTACCATTCAACCTTCCTAGCTTAACTATAACTTCAAAATCATATTCTTGAAACAACAACAACCATCGAAAAATATTTCCTCTTGGAACATTATTTTTCACTAAATACTTTAGTGTAAAGTGATCTGTGAACATCTTGAAGTGCGTTCCTAACAAGTAATACCTGAATTTATGCAGTCCATATAACATAGCCAGTCCTTCATGCTCTGATGTAGAATATTTCTTTGTAATATTCCCAAATAGGGAAGCAGCAATGCTTGAACACAAAAATGGAAATAGCAGTGAAAATCATTACATAAATAATGAATACCAATATGGAGCCCTTTTATACAGCAAATCAATAGCAAATAAACATAATACATTGAGGCACAAATCGTACAATAGGAGCAAACAAGCCTCCAATGAATAAACCCTCTCCAAGTGAGATTTTGCTAATAGACAAAAATGTCAGAGAGTTGCTACAACATATTCATAATGAGCATAGTTATAGCAGGAGGTAATACAATGATGTAAAAATAAGGATATATGACTTAAAAGATACTATACATAAAGATCTAGGCACTATGTCACCTTTCCATGACAACCTGAGGGGGTTTTCGGAAAATATACAAATGTGAGATGCAGCCCTAGGGCTAAAGGTTTGCTGCAATAAAATAACTGAGATGATATGGCTAAAGCTGATGTAGAAAAAAGTATCTCTCCTCCAATATATCCTCTGGATGAAAGGCTGACCCCTCCACTGAGGTAATCTCTCCCCAAATCAAGCACTGCAAACACCCATGAAAATCCTCCCTAAAATAACGCAGGTCAAGACTGAAACTACGTTGTATGGGATAAAAACACCTTGGCCTAGTGCAAAATGTAACAATAATTCTCAAGGGGCTTCTTTTCTAGTCTCCCAATGAAAGGAAACCTTCCTCCACTGAAAACTAGCTCAGAAATAACCAAAATCAAACCTCCACTGTTGTAGCCTGCAACACAGCACAACCCTTAGCAAAAAATTCATTGTAGAAGAAATATGGAGCTTGGCTTGATTCTATAATGTGTAAATGTAGCCCAAATACTTCTCCTGAGTGGGCACTCAAAGTCCCCCGAGGATGAAGGTGGGATTCCCGCTCGGGAACACCCTTGTGCTAAACAACACTGCAGTCTCTGCTAAAGAGCAGAAGAGAGAAAAAGGTCATACAGATTGTTAGGGTCGAATAAGTATAGGATTCATAATTTGGAATTGAATTATGATATTCTTGTAAAAATATGTACATACTTTTCTTTCTGCAAGTTGTTTTCCCATATTTTGTAAAAAATAAAAAAATAGAAAATCAAAAAGAGGGTAAAGTCCTAGAAGAAAAATAAAAGGACTTATAAAAAATAATATACCCCAAAGAAAAAACAAATAAAACATGAAAGTGTGTAAGACCAAATGCCACTCCTTTTTACTTTGTTACTGATGGTTATGGAAGAGTGTCAATAAATGACATAATCCATGATGAGTTGAACTGTTCAATCTTGACTTGTCATGTTTCAATTTTATTGTTGTAGATAATGAATAAAGATTAGTCAGATAGTTTAATCCTGACTAATCAATAGAGAGGTAGAGAATAAAGAGGAGCTCATCAGTTTAATTTGAGCCCTCGAATGAAATGAGGTAGAGTTAGATAGTTTTTATTGCTTTCGAAAGAATAAAATGTTCAAGGTTGCTAGCTCAAATGCACCTGCAAAATGGAAGAAAAAATGTTAGATTAAATTTGGGTAGGTAGAAAGAAGTGGGAAAATCATTATAATATGCATCAGCGGGAAAAAATAACTAATTTCCCATCCCCTATAGTTATTCTGCATTTTATACTTTCAGTCAAAGAGGCGCAGAGCATTTCTCTGACTTATGTTGGGACCGGACCCAAGGCTCAATGACTATCAAGTTAAAAGTGTTGAATTCCTATAATAAATCCCTAATTATCATCATTTACCTTACATTCATCCATTTACACTTAAATTTCATAAGTAAAGACCTTTTTCATAATGAAAAAGAAAATCCCCTTTTGATTAATCTCCTTCATTCATAAAAACATAAAAACCCTCCAAAAATATTATATTCTAGGTCAAAGTGGTCAAGTTATAAACGATAAATCTTTGCTTTTTACATTATCACTTTACTTAGTCATATGAATATATTTTGGTGTTTTTCATTGTCCTTGGACATTTTAACTTCTAACTTATTTATTAATTCCTTATAAAATACCTTATCCTATTAATATAACCCCTTGTATTTAATTATCCCCAAAAAACCCACTATTATAAGATTTTTTGCCAAAGTTAAGTATCCACATGCTTAAATAAAAAACCCCAATTTTACCCCCTTTGGCATAAAACTAACATTATATAAATAATCTCACTCCATATAGTTATTATATCCCTCCATGGTATAAAAACTATATAATAAAATGAAAAATGTAAATATGACTTTCAGGACCCCTATGCCTTTGCAATATACTTATCAATCTTTTCCCGCATCACCTTTTTAAACCAAAGTTTTAATCACTATGAAACTAAGGTTTATCACTCATTCGCCAATATGTAAAGCCCCAAGCTTTTCATAAGATAAACCCTTGCTTAAATAAACCTCATCTCACGCGCGTCCCCTATATACCAATAAACCAATTATAATGGAAAATTTTAGGGGCTAATATTCGCAGGTGGGCTAATTTTCCATGGTTTTTCCAAAAAAAATATTCACCAATTTCCATTTTTTTATAAAAATGTTTCACCCAAATTTTACAATATAAAATTATTTTACGTTAAAAATTGCTAACTTTATATAGACAATATATATAATATCATTATAAATTTTAATAATTTTACAAATACATCAATAAACATTTTATAGTTTGCATATTAGGGACTAGTGAGATTCACTAATTTTTTAAACTTCAAGATATTTTTCCATCCTTAAAATTATCCCTGCCCATTATATATTTAAAAAACCTTCACCATATAATATAAAGGTTTTATTTAATTACCCAACGCATAAAGTCGCTCGGTCCCACAACTTTCGACCGCAACTTCTAAACTCATCTCGATTGTTCGCTTCCACTTCTCAAATCTAATGGTGAATGATGTGCTTCGTGCTTGAAAACCAATCGATCAATCAAAGCCCAAACGAGCGCGAAATGGGCAGTTTTCCCATTACCGCCTCCTGTGACGTGTCCAAATTTGATTCGATCGCGTTCATTTTCATAAAAACCACTTACTGCCCAATGTCAACACGAAACCCACCTCTGGTTTTTCGCGTTCACAAACAAAAAACCACTCTCGCCAATGATTTGACGCACAGTTATTGTGTTTTTTAAGATTTATAATAAATATTAAAACCTTTGTTATATGTTTTATTGACGTTATATGTGTATTATGAGAATTTAAAGTCGCACCCGACTGGTTATACATATTCTCGCTGCTATCAAAACTTCCCACTGCATTTTGAAGCACTGAATTTCCATTCTAAACCTTATTTCACCATAGATTTTCTGATTCAAGATTGATAAACACCTGCTCGGATCCAACCACCGAACCTAAGCTCGACTTCAACTTACAAAAAATTGCAGAAGCCCTTTTGACTACCAAAATACCTATATTCAAGGTATTTTTCGACATTTCAACCTGCAATTTCACAATTTGAACCACAAATTTAAACCAATTAAGCTATAAAGAGTGAAATTGTCCATCCCATTTGTCCAAAACCTTGAAAAAAGAGGGCAAACCCTCGCAAATTTTTTCGAGAAATTTCCATTTACAGAAGACTTGATTTTTAATTCAAATTCTCAGTCCAAGACCCTTGAAATATTAATTACACGGTTCAAAAGGTTTTTTAACCTACAAAATACCTCAAAACCCCCTTTTTCATCCTCATTCATTCAGAAAACCTGCGTTTTCTGTCTCAAACTTGTTTCCTGTGTCCCAAATTCCTAAATTGAGCACTGAATTTCCCATTTCCATCATCCTTGCCTATAAAATTGCTCAATTAACCTCTGTTGAAGAAAAAATAACTATAGAAAATTGTATAATCTTGCTTTAGTTATCTCGAAATGACAAAAAGGCAAATGACACCTAAAGCTGGAGGATCCAAACTTCCCAAGTCTGATGCAGTAGAAGCCCCAAAATCTACTCTTGCAATCACTGTTAAAACCACTCTGACTATTAATCCTCTTCAACCACCAGTGTCTACTGATGAAGTCATCCCCTTGGTTGATGTAGATTATAAAATTGCAGACCCGGTGGTAGAATTTAACTTATTGAAAGTTTATAATTGGTGTCATAAAAAGTTCCTAGACAAAGAAGAAATGCCTCTCTAGGATACAAATTTACCCAAATATGCAGTCCTAGTAACACATCCTGGTCAAGATCTGGTAAGAATGTGTCAGAAGTACTATGTTCCAAACCAAATATCAATTGTGAATGCTGATAGGGAGATTTTATTTCCTATAATTGTAGAGTCTATTAATGAGTTGTTACAACTTCAGTTTGACCCTAGGGTAGTTCCCCTATCCATTGAAGCATTAACACAATTATATTTGGGATTGGATTTCCCCAAATTATTTATGATTTTTCAGAACTTCATGCCTATTCATGTGGATATTCCAAAGCTGAATCCTCCCTATTCCACTTCTAACTTTCCAAAGGGTTCTAGGCATGTAATTTCTATTTTATCCTTCATATTGGGCTATTTCACTGATGAGTTTACTGATGAGTCCATCCTTGGGTTTTTTTCTACCTTGTCTCGTGGTCAACCTCTTGTTGTGATTTTTGACTTTGCCAGGTTTATAGCTGATTCCATACATTATCAATTGACAAAGTTACCCACTGAAGAGGTATTCAATTATTCTTCCTATTTATTTCACTTATTCTTATTCTCACAAGCTAATCACTTTCCAATAGCATTACAGAAAATGAATGTAGAGGTCCAGTCTCTATCAGTTGTCTTTTGGGCATCACTGTTGAGAAAAGAAGGAAGTGCATATAGCTACACATATTTCACATATTTTTTTATCAGGCCAGCTATGAATTTTCTACATAAATGATAATAGCCTAGAGTAAGTGAAGAAATTAAAAGGATATTACAGTTGTCAAAGGAATGCAAAATGGGAGATTGGTACCTTTATGAGAAACACACTAAATTAAGAATCTTTGGAACCAATCTGCTTCCATAAAAATTACCTAAGTTTTTGACTATCGAATTTTTTGCTCTAGAGTATTTGAGACAGGTTTTGAATGTTGATGCCATCAATTTCATGGCTTCCAAAAAAAAGACACGGTTCAAACTAAAAAATAAAATTGGTCCTTTCATAGTGAATAATAGAGATGCTGAGAAAGAGATAGAAAGAGGATTGTCATAGCTGAAATTTCAAGTGAGTTTTCCTTGGAATTATGACCCTCAGTCTTCTTAGCAGTATAAGGGTTAAAAATAAACTACCCCCTTTCATACATGAGCCAAAGCCTGATATTGAAAAATTTTCCAATCAGACAAAATGGGAAGAAAATACATTGGTAGATGCAACTGCAAATGAACAACCAACAAGGAAAATGGATACCACACTTGCTGTGGTAACTTATAAATAGTCAGAATCTTCAAAAAAAAGAGGCAGAGATGAGGGAGCCTACACAACAGAAACTACTTCAGATACTAAGTTCAAGATCATCTACAACAAAAGGCTTAGATTTGGTTCCATAGGGAAAGAGAAAATTATTGAGGTTGAAGATACCAATGAAATAGAAGTCAGCAATGATGAAGCCACTGATATAATTAAAGAGACTTTGACAGAGAGAGAAAGAGAACAAGCAGTAGGTAAAGGATCAGACACTCAGGTGATTGAAATTAGGTAAATATGGAAACTTCTTCTTCTCAAACAACAGAAGAAAAATATTTGGACATCAATGAAAGATATAAGGAAATCAAACAAAGGAATGAGGAAATCAAAAGTGAGATTTATTCTCAATTTCTCAAACAGAAGCAAGGGAATTAGGAAAGGGTGTTTACAGCCTTTGATTACTCCTCAAATAAGATGATCATGTATTATTTACAACCGACTACTTCAACTCCAAAAACAGTGGCTGACTACAAAAAGGTTGAATTTGAAGTAGATACTGAAAAGGTGCATGAATTGGATCAGATAGAATTCCACAGACATAGCTATGAGATGCTATATTCTACTGTGGTGACCAAAGCTATGAGTGTGACAAATTTGTAGAATACCATTATCAACCAGCAAGACCAAATGAAACTTTACAAAGGCTCTTTATATGCAAAAGATGTAAGGGTCAAGTCCTTAGAAGATTTGATTTTACAAATAGGAGTTGACCAATCAAATTTACAAGTTGTTGAAGTATTGATCAGGAAGAAAAATGATGATATTGCTGCTTTAAGGAAACAACTAAAACTTCCTCAAAGTGAGCACCCATAGAGTAAGGAGATACTTCAAGAACAGAAGGAAAAAGAGGATATGATACAGTTGATCATAAAGCTAACTACCCAAATCAAAGATATAAAAAGTCAAATGGATGTACTTATGAAAGAAAAAGAAACTGTGAACGAAACTGATTCTTCCACCATTCCTACAGTCATACCTATAATTACTACTGTTATTCATTCTACACTAGGAGAAAAGTTAGCACCAAAAGAGCCACTGGAAACTGCAGTGTCAGTGCAATCAGTTACTACCTCCAATATAGAAGCCTCAACATCACAGGTACAACAGACAAATGACGCAAGATAGATAGTCAAAGAAATGGAGGAAATGTCTCTGAAAAATAATGAAATTAACAGTTTGAAGAAAAAGATTTAGAATATGGAAGTATCTAACAAAGAAGCATTGATCAATGCTAATAATTATGAACATAAGGCCAAGCGACTTGAAGAGCAAATCAAAATCCTTCAGAAAGATTTAAGTTTTACTACAAAAATTTCTTATATAATAAATTTCTTATGGACCAATATAATTAAGGCTATACATCTTCAATGGCCATCAATCCAGATAATATATGAATAGAGAGACCTCCTTCTAGCAGCACAAGTGGAAATACAAAAGACAACAGAAGAATTAGCAGACAAACCATCACATGCATTAAAGATAATTACTTTCTTAAACAGTAAAAACAGGACAGATCTAGAAGAATTGAAGATACAGGATAGGACAGAGACAATATTGAAAATCAAGAAAGTATTGACAAAGAAAACTCTAATGAACAACTTGAAAGAAAAATGTGATGCCATAAATTTTTCCATTATTAAGTTTTTAGCAAAGTACATTATGCTAAGACAAGCTGGTATTCCAGACATCCATGTCTTCAATGATAAGTTGATGGACCAGAAAGAATATGACAAAAAGATAAGGGACCATTCCAAATAACAATTTAATAAGCCACTGCCAAAGGGCTCTCCAACAGGGAATGCTGTTCTCCAGTATATTGAAGACTTGTTTTTCCTTCAACATGAAATCAAGCATTTGTTTGTTATTAAACCAAATTTTTCCAAGTATACTAATGCAGATGAGGACTTCAGAAAACTCAAAAGTGTAAAAATACCAGATTCTGAACAATGGAAGACTTTTATAGATTTATTGTAGCAGCAAAGAAGCAAAACAGTGAAGCAGTCAGTCTGAGAAAGAAACCCATAAAAAAAATTATTTGATTTTGATTTTTTGCTGTTGAGAAGTCTCTTTTTACAATAGTTAAATGTTAAAATATCAGTTTAAAGAGTATCAGAGTGAAAGGACAGAGTCAAAGTGTATCAGAAACAAAAGCAACAGTCAGTTGATTTTGACTGTTGTAATTTCCCTTTTTACAGCAGTAACATGATAAATAAATAGCATGAAAGAAACTTAGGGATGAGCTACAATGTCAAAGAGTATAAGTGGAAAGAGTATCAGTGAGTTAGCTTCCAAAAGATATTTTTTCAATATGCCAGCAAGCATGGATATCTATTCAACAAATGGTTTTTGTTTGATAAGATTAGTTCTATATTTTCTAGATAAGAGGACAACTTGCTAAAGTTGTTAAGCAGCTGTCCCTCTTAATGTGTAAAGATATTTTATATTTCCTAGAACTATTCCTAGATCCCTCTAGGATATTTGTAATAAACATTTGTATAAATGATTCAGTTTGTGAAGTGTTTAGTGTGGAATAAAATTGCTAAAGAACATTATAGACATTTTGTTGGTACGTTGGAGGCTAACATGTGTTGATTTCAAAGAAGCAGTCTGGAAAATAGCCAATTGGATTTCATAATTCAGGATTCATGCGATAATTTGAAGAGTAAAGTGCATCTATATTGTCATTGTTTCAATTCTAAGTTATATGCAATTTCATATATGTTGTTCAATCTTAATGATTAATTAGGAGTATTACTTCATGACTAGTGTAAAAACTCTCTGTCTTAACTACTTAATCATTTAAATGTTTTCTGTTGATTTCCAGATCCAGGAATTCTTAATTTCTCCTAATCCCATTTGACCCCTACCTCCTTCCTCTTTTTCCAGATCAAATGATCCTTCATTTCCCTTTATCTCGAAGCAAGCCATTTCATCAAAACAATCTATCCAAATCTCTGAGGGTTATCTACCTTTCCCTGAATATATTAGCATCCTTTTGGCCTTACCTTCTAGTTTTGCTTGCTAGACTTTGACTCCATAGCCTAATGGACTAGTAGATCCCAATTTAATTTATTTTAAGTAATATTATTTTCCACTAAACATTTCAAAACCAAAACCAATTGTTATATCATAACAAGCCTAAAAAAATAAACAAAAACAAAGTTAAATCATAAAGAGAGAGCCCTCTCTGAAATTTAGGAAGGCTAAATCCTAAATTTCCAAAGTAGGTTTGTGGTTACCCCTAGTTTTCTTAAACTAAAAATAAAAATCCCACAATCTTTAGAAATTACTATGGTGATAACATAGACCATAGATAAAATAATAATCAAATCATGCCTTCTATGGATTCCATCCCCTTCTTTATATGCTGGGTGAGCTTCCTCACCTTGGGCACCACTTATTAAAGCCATTACTTCCATGCAAAGGATCTCCCTCCAAAACTACGTTGTCCCTCATTGAATGTCCACTACTTCCATGCCAGCACTGTTGATTTGGTAAAAGTTGACCCAGTCTACATGCTTTACCCCCTTTTCACACACAAGGGTGCTTAATCAAGATATTGAGATGATCTCCATTCACATTTGTAGTGATTTTATTCCTACTAAGGAGATTTATGGGTCTCCTTACCCTCTTATTATTCTAACTAAGAAGAAGAAAATAAATTTAATATTCAAACTAGCTTAAAGCTAATTGGAGATATTACAGTACTCCCCTCCCAAATGTTGCTTTTCCTCAAGAAATTGTAAAGGTCAGTGTTGCACCTCTTCTCCTCCTTCCTTGGTGACACCTCCATGTGATAAGCTCTCCTCACAAACCAAGTGTCTCTCAATCAATCCCTACCTAAAATACTCCTCCCAAGTACTCATGAGATGCCAATGGCTCACCTAATAAGGAAACAAAAGATCCAATTTATAAATCATGGTTTTCCCAATGTTCTACCTGAAGCATGAAGCATAAGAAACATGGACAATCTCATTCCTAATGGGCACATTCAATCCTTGAATCCTTCCTCCAATCATACCCACAATAATGATAAGGACATCATCACTGTTTGGGATCATAACCAAGGATACATAAGCGGCCATATGTAATACTGGAGGGGGATCCTAGTCCCACATATGGAACCAACACAGTATGTCTCTTGATTACCTTAGAACATGATATAATAAGTGGTGTCCCCACCACTTGTTTCCTACCATAGTCTTCTCACATGCTTGGATAAGGTGAATGATGTTTGGTGCCAATGGAGTACACCCTGAATGATATATCCTTTCCCTAAATCCTCCTAGGGAGTGGCCATGCTCAACACTATTTATGGCGCCAAGTTGACCATCAATTTTATAAGGAGGAGTGCCCTCACTTGGATCAATGGTCTACACATGTATGGTAAAGGAATTCAAATACTCATATAGTAAATCATTATGTGCAAAAACATGATCCTTACCATATACCTTGATTGAACCAATGGAGTGGCCCATAGATGTGTCCCCTCTCATTCCAAATGAGGAAAGAGGTGGGTATGATAACTCTATCAAGGAGTTATGTCTCTCCTCCATCTCCAAATGATCCATGCGTCTCCTAATATGCTGATGTATGTCCTCTTCAAAGCCTTCCCAAGTGAATCCCTCCATGATGGTATCGTAGGTTATCATGGAATAAGTGTGACTAAAGAGAAAATTTTCATGTGTCGCATGTAGCAACTTCTCCTTGAGCTTGGATGTTGTAGACAAGAAGATCCTACTCTGATAATAGATGACCCCATCTCTTACTGAATATCCCTCATTTAATAGTTGGTCATCAAGTATCATGCATATAAAAAGATCTTTGGAGTAATCCATCAACAACTGGGATTTCCAATAAGGATATATCCTCCATAGTGACAACGCTACCCAATTCTTTGACATCTCCCATGCCAAAATCACATACCAGGATGTTTCTATCCTCCCTCTGTTGCTCCTCTTGTAGCTTCTCATTCTCAAAGAAAGGTTGAATCTTTTGGGAGTTAGTCTTCCATGGGAAGCTATCACCCATCCAAAACATCCTGAATCTGGCCAAGGTATGCATGACTAGCCACCATCCTCTACCATGTATGGAAGATTTCTCCCCAAGTGAGAATATCTTCTAGGCCTCCAAAGTCAAGGAGTAGTCTCCTTGCACAATGATGGTGCCATCCTCCATCCCTGTAGCATACTCTCTCAGCGGAATATGTGGGGTGAGAGTGGGTAATGATGATATTGGGAGAATGTCTCCCTCCTCCTTGAGCCTACCCAAGAATCTCTACGTTGTGTCATGACCTCCAAATTTTCCCACTCCTCCTGGATCTATGAGTGGTGAAGCATGTTGTGAGACATTTCTCACCAGCTCCTGATCAGGTGGCCTCCGAAGTGGAATGCCACTAAACATTAATGTCTCATGGGCCAAAGTCATCTGCATAATTGATATGATTGTTAGGTCCTTGCTTCCACTGCGCAAATCCAGCTCTGTTTTCTATGTAGAAACTGTCTGTGAGGGATATGTGTGCATGCCCCTAATCATGTGATGTTTTCCACTCTTTCTTTCCATCCACTCCATCTGCAAAGTATCCTAATATGTGGTAACCTTCCCCAAAGTAATCAACCACTACACAACCAATATCACATTGGTGTCGGGCATGTCAACACAAAAAAGTGATCAGTCAATGTATATGTCCCCATGGTGATAGATAAATATGGAACATAATGCATGCACTGCATAGTTATAGCTCCTGGGACTAAAACTAAAAATCCCTCAAAATCATCAGTGGGTATTTACCTCCTCTGCACTAGTTGGGCATCAATAAAGTTGTGGGTAGCCCCACTGTCAATAAAAAATGAAACCCTCTGATCCTGTATGGAACCTCGAACCCTCAAGGTAAAGTACTTAGGTACTCCTCTAAATGATGCAAGGGCCCCTCCAATTGGAGCAAATGCTCCATTCCCACCTCCTAGTGGTGGTGGATCCTCTCCTACTATCCCAGTGTTGTGAACTCCTTCTGGTTCCTCTTCTTCTTCCTCCTCATCATCAGAAAATACCTCTATATAGTGTGCCTTCCCTACTGCACATCTATGTCCGGGTGCCCATGATTCTTGGCATGTGAAGCAAAGCTTCCTTCTCCTCAAGTCTCTTCAGACATCATCACTAAGAGGTACTTCATTTTGGCCCTCCTTTGAAGGATGAGCCTTCTCATATTTTTCCTTTGATGGAAAAGTGGGCTTTTGCTGAAATGTTTCCTTTGCTCTTGGCAAGGCATCTTGTAGATCTCTATCCCTTTCAATGGCATCTTGAAGGGTAGTGGGTTTGGTAGATTTAACCAACCCATGTAGAGGTTCTACTGGCCCATCTATAAACATATAGACCCTCCTTGTTGTAGATAAATCAGGAACCATATCAAAAAAAATTAGAAATTCTAAAATATAAGTTTCTGGATTACCTGATTGTTTGAGCTTAGCTAGCCCAATGAAAAGTGCCTCCCAGTCTCTTCGATCAAACATCTCCACCAACCTCCTTGTGAACTTTGAATATGCAGTCACATTGGCATGAAACAATGTAGAAAGTCCATGAAACCACCAATCATGTGCTTCACCCTCAAGGTGAAACGCTGCTATTTTGATGGCCTCCATCTCTGGTACTTGGTTCAACTTGAAGTATATGTCTAGCTTCTCTTCCCATGATTTGGTAGTGAATTATGATGACCCATCAAAATTGGGTAAGAAAAATATGCCCATAGTCGGGCAAAGATCATTGTGCTACATGAATCCTCCACCTCTATTATGATGTCGGGGTCTCCTATTGTCCTTGATCTGACGAGACTCTTGAAATATCAAATGGTCCTTGAATCTCTGAGATTGAGACTCATATTCAAGAAAATAGTCTTTAAGATTTTATTGTTCTTGAAATGCTCCATTTCCCACTGCTAAAAATGTAGGCATTTTAGAGTGTTAGGAAACCTGTTGCTTCACTGGTTGATCACTCCAGTGATGTGAAATGTTGGAGCCTTCTCCATGTAGAAACCCTTTAGGGGATTCTTTATGTCTATCCATTCTCATCTACTTGATTTCTCTTGTAATATCTTGCATGGTTTGAAGAAGAAGCTTGAGATACTCCTTCTCCTCATCTCCTCCTGATAAGGGAGTTTTGCCTTTGTATTCCTTATCATCTGTATAATCGTATCTCTGGTTTCTTCTTTTGAGATACCTCTTCTCTCTATATGTGAGAGGATCTCCTTCTTCTGATGACATATTGGCTTAGATGCATAGGCTGAGCCAAGATTATGCTCTGATACCACTGTAATATTCCAAAATAGGAAAAGAAGTAATATAGGACATAAACATGGAAATAGCAGTGAAGATCAATGCATAAACATGAGAGACCAATATGGAACCATTATATTAGGAATACCATCAGCAAATTAGTACAAAATAGTGAGGCAAAAATCATATGTTATGAGCAAACAAGCCTCCCATAAGCAAATATTCTAAAAAATGAGATGTTGCTACTATAAAAAATGTCAGAGAGCTGCTACAGCGCGGTCATAATGACCATAACTATAGCAAGGGATCATACACTAATATAAAAATACTGATATATGCCTCAAAATATACTATACATGAAGATCAAGGCTCTATATCAACTTTCCAAGACAACCCAAGAGGGCTTCCAGAAAATAAATCAAAATACAATGGTTAACCCAAGCCCTAGGGATGAAGATTCACTGTAGCAAAATAGATGGGAAGATATGGCTGAAGTTGATATAGAAATATGTGGCTCTACTCCAATATACTCTCCGAGCGAAAGGCTGATCACTCCACTGGAAAAATATCTCCCCAAATCATGCAATAAAACCACCCCTGCAATTGATCTTTGAAATAACGCAGTCATGGATTTAAACTACACTATAGGTGATGGCGGTAGCTTGGCCTGGTGCCAAATGATGATATAATTCCCAAGGACCATCTTTGCTGACCTCCCAATGGAAAGGCTACCTCTCCACTGAAACACAAGCTCAAAAAATGGCCCTACAAAACCTCCACAACTTCTTCCCTGCAACACAACACAAATCTGGAAGAAACTGTGTTGTATAGTAAGATTCAATCTTTGGCCTGATGTCGGAATGTAGAAATGCAGCTCAATCACCTCTCCTGATTGGGCACTCAAAGTCCCCCGAGGATGAGGGTGGGATTCCTGCTCGGGAACACCCTTGTGCTAAACAACACTACAGTCTTCGCTAAATAGCTGAAGAGAGCAACAAGTCATACATACCATATATAAAATAATAATCAAACTATTTCTTCTATGACTACCATCCCCTTCCTTATATGCTTGGTGAGCTTCCTCACCTTGGGCCCCACTCATTAAAGCCAATACTTCCATGCATGGAATCTCCCTCAAAAACTGCATTGTCCCTCAATGAATGTCACTCCTTTCATACCAGCGCTATTGATTTGGTCAAAGTTGACCCAGTCTACATGCTCCAGCCCCTTTTCACACACAAGGGTTCTTAATCAATAAATTAAGATGATATATATTCACATTAGGAGTGATTTTATTCCTACTAAGGAGATTTATGGGTCTCTATACCCTCTTATTCTTCTAACTAAGAAGCAAAAACAAAATTTAATATTCCAACTAGCTTAAAGCTAATTGGGAATATTACATTATTTTCTGCCTTGGACAATTTCCTTCTTGAAAATGCTACGGCGTGATCAATATCTCCATCACCTTGTGTTGAAGCCTAGAAAATTTCGTCTAAACACTTGGGAAAAACCACCCTAAGCCTAGACCTAAGAGCGCCCTCCTCCTTTTCCGTTTGGTATGGTGGCTCCGAATGGATTTAAAGGACCAGTTTCCTTGTAACTAAATGGATTGGATTGGATGGGTGGAAATGGGACTAAACTAACTGAAATAAAACTATCTAATTTAAGCTAAATACTGATAAAGAAACTCTAATACTAACCCGGGTAGCTATATGTGAATACAACTTAAGATTGTTCCAATTCAAAAATAACAATGAAAATGTATTATTGATTAAATTGAAATATGCAGAAACAAATAAAGATAACTTTGTTTAAGAAATTAAATAGAGTTATATAAACATATTGCATTCATCAGTGTATACCATTTACATGTAACTATGAAAAATAACATTTCAATTATACTCAGAAATGATATATAAAAGGAAACGTTGTGAAAACCAATATACATATAAATGATAGCAATTTTAAAACGAATATCATAAAACAAAAGAGATCAACAAGAAATCGTTTAGAAATACCTTGCTCATCTTGATGACTTCAAATGCACCGATACTCTTATCAAGTAACTATAATGCAAAACCAAATTCCAAGGTACAAACAAATGCAACACTTCAAAGATAATTTCGCATGAAAATCACCAGATGTGATCCTTTTTCAAAAATATATAAGACAATGGAGTACAGAAATGAAATCTCCAAGTCCAAAAATATTAAGATCCAGGACCCCTCTCTAAATGCATGAGAGGGGTTTAAATACTACTTAACTAACGCTAAAAATAGTTTATTACAAAAACTAAGGATTCGGTTCAATGACCGTCCTTTTCCTAGGCTAAAATACAGTGAAATTAAAACTAAATCTATCTATCTATGAAATTGATCTTTGCTCTTGCATGCATCTAGCATGTTTTTGAGAGGATGCGGTTGACCGACTTCGGAATTCAGCTGTCCTGAAAAGACAGAGTCGGCAAGCGTAGGAGCGATCTTCTCTGTAGCATTGATAATACAATTGAGTGCACTATGCTGACTGTGTGGCTTTACCAAGTACATCCAGTATGAGTCCCAATTCAATCTTGTCAACCCTTGGATGGATTTTGCTCTTTCTTCTGCTTTTTGCCTCCATTCTGCTTGCAATTGATTTGCCTGTGGGAGATAACCTGGAACAGTTTCAGAAATCAAGTTAGCTTTGTGTAAATTGTCATTTACACAATCGCAGTGTGTGCCGCCGTAGATGCGTCCTCTCGGGCCGCTCTTTCGCTCTTTCGATTTGTGCATCCCACCATCGAACAATATTTCTTTTTGGTTTTCGCAATGATTGGTGCACCAGTCCTGATCGCCTTCTTCTCGTATTTTGTTTCCCATGCTAGATAATCATTGATGTTTTCATTAATCAAATCATAATCATTTCGTAAATCTACGTACATGATTTGTGATTTTTATCGCTTTCTTGGCACAAAGAATTCCATTGCAATATTTTTTGGCAGAAAACTTCCTCTTGTTGCGTAGTTGATTATTCAAAGAGATGTCAAATGAATTCCGGAAGCTTAGGATCATCCTTATGTCAGTTTCGTGGATTTCTTGAAGTTGTTGTTGTAACTCTTCAAGTTTTAATTGTGCTTCCTGATTGGCCTGTACCTGTTGCAATTGCTGTTGCAGAGCCTTTATCTGTTCTTCTTTTTCATCCAACAAAAGTTGTATCTCAACTGCTTTATCAATTGTTGCAGAAGCATAAGGTCCTCTTATTTGAGATAACTTAGTGAGATTATGAGTAGGCTCTGTGGCAGGATCTTTCCACAAAACATCTACTTGTTCTAGTTCGGTAGCAATTGAACTTTCTATTTTTCTCTTTTTCCTTTGTCTCTTTACTACTGCTTTGTATTTTGGGCTATAAAATACATCCAGAGGAGGAATTTCCTCTACATTAATAACAATTTCAGAGGAGGGTGTGATTGGTATGTGCTCTGTTACTGCGGCTGTGTTGCTTGTTCCTGCGTTCAAAACTTTGGTTGTTTGGACAGGGGTCTGTACATTCTGTCCTTCTACATTAATCAATTGATTAAAGGTTTCCCATTCGTTATCTAACTCAATGGTGACTGGATGTTGCTGTACATTGGGTGGAAGAGGATTTGTTTGTTGAGAAATCAAAATTTGTTGTTGAGCAAGCTCTCTAGATTGTGAAGAATCTTTAATGGATTCTTCCATTTTATCTTCCATTTCTTTGGATGTATTGGAGTGTTCAGAATCTATGTCAGATTTTGATTTGGATTTACCTGTGCTTGAACTGCTGTTAAGACTAACACTAGGAGTTTGCTCCTTTGCAGGCTCTATGCGTAGATTATCCAAAGGAATAGGAATTAGTCTCATTTCTCCGTACAACTTGAATTCTTGAAAATCCCCTAGAGATAGCTGCTCTTTAGCTGAATTAAAAACCTCTTTGAATGAATTTCTTTCCTGGAACATATCATCAAAAATATCTTGCTCCCTGACAAATTCCCTTACCTTGATTGCATTGGTAAAATTCTTAACAATATCATTTTGGTCAAATAACCTTCTTGAGAATTTGAACAGCTGCAGGCATGTAACGTTGCCTATCTCGTGAAATGCATGACCAATATCCAACAGTGAAAATTTTCCACATTTTATGGGAAATTGTGGCCAAATGCCCTCTTTCTTGTCTTTTAAATCTTTTGTCATACCTCCCTGGCCACAGGTCTGATAAGCAATTTCTAGAGCTACAAGTCTATCTGGAACATATAAGGGTAAAACATGGGGAGAAGCATAACTTCCAAAAACCCTAATATAGGTGAACAATTCCTCTCCAAACCATCTTGCGACGGGGAGAATATCAACCTCTGTTTCTGAGGATAACCTCGGGACATCCTTAGTATACAATGTTCTGTACAATGGCAGCATTATTCCATGAAAAATTTGATAAAAATGGGGGATAAACTCAGACTCCCATAGTTCTTTATGGTACACATGAATGGGCAAAGGATCGTGGATAGTCCACTTCCAGCCCATCACAGGGAATTTAGAGACATAGCAGATGGCGCCCATGACATAAGCAGATAAATAAAAAGGAGGATAAACCCGCTGGGAAACATTTCGTTTAGACCGGTAATGAAAAATAGCAGTGGTGAGATTATCAGATAGGATTTTGGCCCAATCTACAACTGTTGAATTAACAGCCGCATTCAACAAAGGAAGCCATTCGGGTAAGATCATATTTATGTCAGGCTGTCCAAAAAGCCTGCATAACATGGAAGCAGTAAAATAATAAGGAGAGGTAAGTGAACCCATGCTGTACATACTTTGTTTGTTCTTCTTCAATGGTTCACTTCTTTTGGTCCACTCCTTTGTGCATTCTACCAAATTTGAGTGTTCTTTTGCAAACTCTTCCATAAATTGCCTGTTGAAAGTTGCCTGAGGTTCTGACAGCTTATACATTAATCTCAGATCTTCTATGGTGAATGACCCAATTAGCTCTTCCGATGGAGTTCTAAATTGTCTGTCTGAAATATCTGTGCTATCCAGCACCGATCTCACCATGTCTGTATATGGGAGAATCCTTGGTCTTGCTACTATTATATGTAGAAATGAGCAAGCCAAGTCTCTAAGGGTTGCTTCAGACGTATCCTTTGAACCTGCTGTAGCTGCAACTTTTATCACCACAGGGTTTTCATCTTCTAACAGTTTATACATTCCCTCCCAAGTGGATATACCGACATCCTTGTTATAGGTGGTGTCTACGTATAGCGAAGCCATTTCTTTGTTCTCAGAACTTGAGCTCTTCTCCTTCTTACCCATAATGTTTAGCGGAATATTTGTATAGTGGTATGCTCCTTCGTGTCTGCGTTTTACGAATAAATGAGAGTAATGATATAAGAAAGGTGATGAGACTGTTTTGAATGTGAAAGCGGATGAAATAAAATATTTAAATTGTGAAACGACTTTCAATCTAAACACAATCTCTTTTCACATTAATAATCAATCCAATCATTTAATATAATCATTAAAGCGCATAACGGACTTGACATATGGGAAGATTGCCTCGGGATAGTGCGCCTACATGAATCTGCGACATTGCGATCTGCGATTTGCTGCGCAATATCACAATATCGCAAAATGAAATCATCACAGTCATAAAAATAGCGCAAAAACGGGAATTGCGCAATGGCGCAAAGCGCATATCGCAAAAATCACAAAAGCGCATATCGCAAACGCGTAGAATCACGAAAAGCGCACAATCGCAAAATGAAATCATCGCAAAAGCGCAAAATCGCAAAAGCGCATAATAAATAAGAGCGCAAAAGATATTCGTTAATCATTTCTGTTTTCTGCGCTATGCGATCTACGATCAATGCGTTTTTATATATACTATTTTTGTTATGGATGCGCTATATTGTTTCAAGAGAAATTTTATTATAATCTATCATAAACTTAAGTGTTTCTAAATATTCTTTATAAGGGATTTCTTATAAGTTTATGATAGAAAGTTTTGTTTGAAAGGCAAACAAATCCTAATTGATTTTTTTTTTGGATTTTTTAACTAAGGGTCCCCATTTATTTAGTATTATTACTAATACTAAAATAAAAAGGGGGGTTGTTGGTGGTCACAACAATTGGCGATTCACTGGAAGAAACAATTATCTCTGAAAAAATAAAATGAACATTCTATCTTTAGTAAGTAAAGGTTTTTAAAGATAATAAAAACTATCTTATGATAATTCAAATAAAATGTAACTATGGAAAAAAAGAAATAAAAATCATTTTATAATTTCTTTCTAATTCCTTAAGAAATAAAAACATTTTGGGTTATATCAAGCTTTGATTGGTGTTAATAATGAAGTAAGTGGATCTCTCCAAGTTTTGGTTTTATAATATACTCTATTGCCATAGGTATTGCCTCTGCTGCCAGCAAATGTTCATAGTCTCGACAGGGTTACCTTTAAACCATTAACCATTCATTGTCCCATCCAACTAAAATTATGAATTTTTAAAAGATAAATTCATAAGACCTATTATCTCATGTTTTTTGTCTTTTATTTATTTTTATTTTATGAGTCATTGTTCTGGTTTGGTAGCCAGTTATTAACAATGCCATTCACTAGTTATAATCAAACTGAACAAGCTGGCTCGTGATGAGACCCCTTGTCTTATATTTATAAGCCATTACCCTATTTTGGTATGCAGTATTGGTAATGTCAGTTTTATTACTCCTTATGAACATGGTAAGTCGGCTCGTAATGAGACCTCTTATCTCTTAAAATTTTCTTATAATTTCTTAGAATTACATTCTAAAAAATCACAACTTAAATGGATGGGGTGAAATAGTTTTATCCTTAAGAATCAATGGATGACAATTTTCAGAGTTTTTTGAGTTCCAAAACTTTGAAAAATATCTTTACTTTAATAGATAACCTTTCTCTGCTTAATAAACCTTATAATGATTTACATTTTCCTCAAGTTTTCAAAAGATCATGTAAATGATTAAAATAATCTTTTCAAAGTTTAACATCTTATTTTAAACTATTCAAAAACTGTAATCATTACTTTAAAAATTCTTATTTACACAAAATAAATATTTATAATATTTTTCCGAAGAAATTTTCTCAAATAGTAAACAGTCAATCAGAGACTCATAAACAACCTTTACTTGTAAAAACCAAAACAATTAAAAACTTTGCAGAAAGAAATATATACAGTTTAAGAAGGGGTTACCTCCTTATGAAAATAATTTCTTCAAGATAAGCCCATTTACAGGAAGAGACTCTCTCTTACATGTTAGATCTTGGAGTATAAATGTATTTGAGCTTATCTTCTCAACGATTTGAAATGGTCCAAGCCACATTTTCTAAAATTTGGTATGTTTACCTTTTTCTTCGTGTGCTTTATCCCATTTCAAAACGAGATCACCAATTGACAAAATTTTTGAGCCGGTAGAACTTGCATCAAAAGAATATTTTACAAGCTGTTGATGTTTTTCATGAGTAATTTTTGCTTTATCCCTATCTTCTTCTAATTTAAGGATTTGATCATATCTCAATTGAATGGATAATGAAGGATTTTCTTCAATAAATTGCACTAGGGCTAATGATGGAAGTGTTAAGTTTGATGGTATCACAACTTCTTTTCCATAAACCAGATTGAAAGGTGAAGTCCCTATTGAAGCTTTTTCAGTGATACGATCAGCCCATAACGCAAAGATTAAATATTTGTGCCAATTCTTTTGATTTTGATCAACGGTCCTTTTAATGATTTTGATAAGGTTTTTATTAGTGGATTCAGCTAAACCATTACCTTGTGGGTAATAATTTGCTGAATATTTTAATTTAAAACATCTTTTGACTGCAAATTCAATTAGACTATTTCCAGAGAAGTAAGATGCATTATCAAAGACAAGAGCTTGAGGTACACCAAACCTGGTTATGATGAATTGATCTATGAAATCAATAATTGCATCAGAATTGGCTACCTTCAATGGGATTGCCTCTACCCATTTTGTAAAGTAATCAGTTGCAGTAAGGATGTACTTGTGCTGTTTGGAAGAATGAGGTACTATTTCACCAATAATGTCAAGCCCCCATTGTTCAAATGGTTGCTCAATAGTTACTAGTTGCAAAGGAAAAGCTAGTTTCCTTTGTCTTCCACTTGCAGTTTGACAAATTTGGCACTTCCTTACGTAATCATGCGTATCTTTAAAAAGGGTAGGCCAGTAATAACCAGCATGAATTATTTTGTGAGCTGTGGTATCACCTCCAAAATGACCTCCTGCTGGTCCATCATGCAATTCCTGCAAAACCTTTTCAGCTTCAGTCTTTTCCAAACATCCTAATAAAATTGAATCATAATTTTTTCTAAATAACACATTATCAATGATTTGGTATTTAATAGCCTTTAACCTTAAAGCACGTTTACTCTTATAGCTAAGATTAGAAGGAGCATACCCATTTTTCAAGTAATAGATAATATTAGCATACTGAGATCCGAAATTTGTAACACTTATCTCACTTACTTGAATATCTTGACTTGAATCTTGATATTCTGGTATGTTATGAGCTCCTGCCAATAATCTGCAAAAACCTTGTCCTCTAACAATCTTAGCTGGTTTAATATCAACATCATATTCTTGCAAGGAAATTACCCAGTTAGCTCTCTTTTCTCCTACTTCTTTTTGAATTAATAACTGCCTCACTGCAGAGAATGGGACAATGATTTTTGTATGTGTTTTTAAGAGAAAAGGTCTAAAATGTTTGATTGATTTAAACACAGCAAATGCTTGTTTTTCAACATCGGAATAATTAAGCTCAGCTCCTTCCAGATTTGAGCTAAAGAAAGAAATAGGTGCTTCGATTTCTTGATCATTGAGTTGTGTTAAAACGACTGCATAGGATGTTTTAGTGGCCAGAGTATACAAAGTAAAATCTTTAGAAAAATCCGGAGTATTCAATGTTGGTGCATTAATGATCACTTGTTTGATTGAATCAAAAGCTTCTTTTTCTTTATGCGTCCATTTGAATATTGAATTTTTCTTGATCATATTTTGCATAGGTAAAACAATTAAAGAAAAATCAGGAATAAATCTCTTAACAAAATAGATCTGTCCAAGAAAAGATTGCATGGATTTTTTGTTATGTGGTAAAGAAATATCAGAAATTTCTTTCACTCTATCTGGATCAATATATATACCATCTTTTGACACAACAAATCCTAAGAGTTTTCCTTCATCTAAAGCAAAGAAATATTTCTTTGGATTTAAGGAGATACCAAACTTTCTACATCTTTCAAATATTTGTTTTAAATCATGTAGATGATTAGCTCTCTTTTTTGAAAATACTGTTATGTCATCAAGATAAACAACAATTGATTTATTGATCAGACCTTTGAATGCTATGTCCATGGCTCTTTGAAAAGTTGCTCCTGCATTTATTAGACCAAAAGGCATTTTCTGATAAGCATAAGTTCCCCATTTTGTTTTGAAAGTTGTTTTCAATCTGTCATCTGGGTGAACTAAAACTTGATTATAGCCCGAAAATCCATCAAGAAAGGACATAAGTTCAGAACCAGCTACCTTTTGAAGTATCTGTTCCATGGTTGGCAATGGGAAATTGTCTTTTAAACATGCCTTGTTTAAATTTCTGAAATCAATACATATTCTTATATCACCATTCTTCTTCCTTACAGGTACCATATTGGAAACCCAATTGGAGTTCCTGACTGGAAAAATGATTTTGGCTTTTAAAAGTTTATTAAGTTCTGATTTGATTTGACTTTCGAGATTTGGATGGATCTTTCTCAACTTCTGTTGAACAGGTTTAATATCAGGAAGCATTGGAATTGTATGTTGAATAATTGAAGTATCATACGTTTTTAGATCATCATAATTCCAAGCAAAAACGTTTTTATACTTGTTCAGAAGTTTAATGAATTCATTCCTTTCCTCTGGTGTTAAATTGAGTCCTAAGTTAACATTTTGAGGTTTAGAATCAGAACCAATATTTACTAATTCAAACTTCAAGGTAGAGCTTTGAAGTTTAGTATTAGTGACTTTCTTGAATCTGTATTTAATGTCATATAAATCCTCTAATTTAACAACAGATTTTGGAATGGGGTTTTCATTACCTTTTGAAGCAATTTGTAAATCATGATCATCTTCGTCAATAATTTGCTCATCATATGATTTCTCTGAAGTCATGAAATTTAGAATATCTTGATCATGATAGAAAACTCTCCAATTTGTAACATTATCCGGGATAGATGGACGAAAAATAATTTCTACAGAAAATCTATCAAGACTGTAATCTTCAGCAGGTAGGAGTCTAGATGCAACATTAGCTAACAAGTCAGCTGATGTATTCTGATTCCTAGGAATAGGAGAAATATTGAATGCTAAAAAATGAGTGGTGAGGTCTTGTACTAGGGTTTGATATTGTTTAATATGTCCTGAAAGGCAATGAATAGTATTCCTAACTTGTTTAATGACAATTTCGGAATCACCAAAGACTTTCAAGTATTTAACATCTAACCCTATAGCTTTATAAAGACCTTGAACCAAGGCTTCATATTCTGCGGTATTGTTAGTACACTCAAATTCTAATCTACATGACAGCATGGTTTTCTCCCCATTTGGATCAATTAAGATGCATCCAGCTCCAGCTCCATCACTAGACTTTGATCCATCAAAATATAACGACCAAAATAAAGATTTGTCTATTGGCTTATCTACAATTACATCAGAAATATTTACAATTCTGGAAGAATCAGACTATGAAAAATTTTCTATCTGAGAAACAAAAGTATTTACAGAAAAAGGTGACTGAGGAGCTTTGAAATTTCCAAGAAATTATTCAGTAGAATAACCTCCAAGAATATTGTTGTTGAATTCCACAGGTTCATTAGGTTGTTCAAATTAAGTGATAGTATGTGTCATATGTTTTTCTCGTTCAATTTTGATTTGATTTGTTTTCCCTTTGTAAGGAAGCCACATGTGCGAATAATCAGTCGAGATATAACCGTTAAGTTTTGCAGACCAGTCCCTGCTCAACATTAATCCATAGAATTCAGGAATATCAGCAATCAGAATATCAATTCTTTGGACAATCCTAGGATCTGAGGCTAATCTGATAGTAACTGAATTGATTTCTCCTACCACTTGGACTTTAGAGCGATCCAACTGAACGATATGAACTGTTGATTTCTGTGGTTCAATATTTAATTTAGCACAGACAGAAGTAGGCATTATATTGGAGGAAGCTCCGGAATCAATCAAACAATTGTGCAGATTTTTATTGTACATCTCATAAGTCAAAAGAAAAGGAGGAGTTTGAGAATTTGATTTTTCCCCAATGAGCACAGTATCAGTAGCATCTACCTTATCTGGTGGCTTACCAGTTCCTCTTGCTTCTTTTGCAACTACACCATTTGGTAAAGGAGCAATTGGTGTAGCATTTAATTCTTTCAATAACAACTTTTGCTGGTGTTTCAGTTTGCTGAGTTCATGTAAGGAAATGTTGGCTTTAATCTTTTTCATGTCTTCAACAATATTGTATTCCATAGGATCTAATATTACTAAAGTTTTTGCTGTTGATGTGAGAGGATTAGAAGAAGATGGCTGATTTTGAGTAAGTGATGGAGAAGTTTTTTTTACAATGGGTTTGTCTTTGGTACTTGGAGTTGTAATTTTCTTTTTTGGAACTGTTTGCACTGGTTCTGCTGTAGATTTACTCCTAGTACTTACAGGCATAGCTTCTTCACTATCATAATTAGGGAGAATAAAATCCCACATTCCATTTAATTCAGCTATCTCTTCATTTTCATCTTCTTGATCTGATACTATAGATGTATCTTCTTCTTCCTCTTCTTCTTCTGACTCTGCATTAGAGATTACATTAGGAGGTTTAGATTCAACTTGGTTTCTTCTGAAATTTCGGAATGGTTTCTTGGTAGAAGTTTCAGCCACTTGTTTTTTAATTTCAACCATTTCATTTGACATGGTTTTAAGAACTTTCTGTAATCCTTCCATGTCATATGGATCTTTGGTCTTTTTATTTGAATCATCTCTGAAGCTGACCTTCTTTGATTTCCTTTCTTCAAGAGCATTTTTCTTTTCCAGAGAAGTGATACGTTTTTCCACTGCAATAGCTTCTTTCATATTCTCAGCCAATGTAGGCTTTGCAGCTCTGTCTACGAAAATTGCTATGTTTGAGGGTAAGGCAGTTATATACCATTCAATTCTAACTTGTTCACTGGGTTGTGAATCTGTATGAATTTTGTTTAAAAGTTTGTTGAATCTAGCATTGAATTCTCTTATAGGTTCCTTGGGTTCTATCTTCAAATTTGAGAGATCATTGAGTAAAGTTGCAATTGATTGGTCATCTCCAAATTTGGTCAGAAAATGAACTGCAAAAATGTCCCAACTTGTTATGGATCCTGATGGTAACGAAAATTACCATGATCCTGCTACTCCCTGAAGAGTATATGGGAATAATCTAACTACAACATCTTCGTGTATGACTCCATTCAAATTAATAGCCAGCATAAAGTTATTGATATGTTCTTCAGCTTGAATGTTAAGATCTGGGCTAAACTTTGGAAGCCATTTTCCAGGATTGTCTGGTAAATCGTGTAAAGGTGCAGCCATGTTGACTGCTCCTGGGGTAGACCATGGTCTCTGTGCCATTATTGGGATGATTATTGGAGGAATACTAGAAACTGGTGATATTTGAAGTGAAGTGGTTGGAATAGATGATGTTGACATTGATGAGGATTGAGTAGAAGATGTTTGTGGAGATGATGACTGAAGAGATGATGATGAAACAACTGTACTTTGTTGAGTTGTGGTTTTGGAAACGGGTGATTGAATATGAGATGATGAACTTGTATCACTTTATGTTTCCGATTGAATTCTTTTTGTTTTTCCCTTACTAGGTAAAGGGAATTCTTTCGGAGGAATACCAAGTTTTTCACTTTGCAACCTAGTAAGAGGTTTTGAAGGAATAAATTTTGAGCTTACACTACCTTCAGATATTTCAGACTCTTCTAAAGATAATGAGAATCCTTTCAATTTATGAATTAGATCTTGAACTTCAGGAGACTTAGGATGTTGTTTGTCTGAATGTTTTAAGATTTTGGTAGTGGGTGTCTGAATATTTTCTGCAATTTCTTCTCTTGGATTCTGAATTTCAGAAGAAATTGAAGAAGTTAATGAGGGTGTTTTTCTCTCAGAATGGCCTGTGGATAAATATTTAATTGCAATTTATAGCTCATGCCCTCCTTCTAGCGCCAAAAATGTTGAAGCCTAGAAAATCTCTGCCTCAAACATCGGGGAAAACCACCCGGTCGGGACCTTAAGACAGCTCCTTTTCCGTTTGGTCTGGTGGCTCCGACTGGATTTAAAGGACCAGTTTCATTGTAACTAAATGGATTGGATTGGATGGGTGGAAATGGGACTAAACTAATTAAAATAAAACTATCTAATTTAAGCTAAATACTGATAAAGAAATTCTAACATTAACCCGGGTAGCTATATGTGAATACAACTTAAGATTGTTCCAATTCAACAATAACCATGACAATGTATTATTGATTAAATTGAAATATGCAGAAACAAATAAAGCTAACTCTGTTTAAGAAATTAAACAGAGTTATATAAACATATTGCATTCATCATTGTATACCATTTACATGTAACTATGAAAAATAACGTTTCAATTATACTCAGAAATGATATATAAAAGGAAGCGTTGTTAAAACAAATATAGATATAAATGATAGAAATTTTAAAACGAATATCATAAAACAAAAGAGATCAACCGTGAACAGATAGAAATACCTTGTTCATCTTGAAGAATTTCAA
This sequence comes from Pinus albicaulis, assembly GCA_034641835.2. NCBI lineage: Eukaryota > Viridiplantae > Streptophyta > Pinopsida > Pinales > Pinaceae > Pinus > Pinus albicaulis. Next base: position 633,730,279 of record CM076582.1, on the reverse strand, counting down.
ATGCAATCTAATAATCTATCCAATAACTCTAATGCAAAACCAAATTCCAAGGTACAGAAATGCAACACTTCAAAGATAGTTCCGCATGAAAATCACCAGATGTGATCCTTTTCAAAAAATATATAAGACAATGGAGTACATAAATGCAATCTCCAAGTCCAAAAATATTAAGATCCAGGACCCCTCTCTAAATGCATGAGAGGGGTTTAAATACTACTTAACTAACTCTAAAAATAGTTTATTACAAAAAATAAAGATTCGGTTCAATGACCGTCCTTTTCCTAGGCTAAAATACAGTGAAATTAAAACTAAATCTATCTAACTATGAACTTGATCTTTGATCTTGCAGGCATCTAGCATACTTTTGAGAAGATGCGGTTGACCGACTTCTGAATTCAACTGTCCTGAGAAGACAGAGTCGGCAAGCGTAGGAGCAATCTTCTTTGTAGCATTAATGATACAATTGAGTGCGCTGTGCTGACTGTGTGGCTTCACCAAGTACATCCAGTATGAGTCCCAATTCAATCTTGTCAGCCCTTGGATGGATTTTGCTCTTTCTTCTGCCTTTTGCCTCCATTCTGCTTGCAATTGATTTGCCTGTGGGAGATAACCTGGAACAGTTTTAGAAATCAAGTTAGCTTTGTGTAAATTTTCATTTACACAATCAGTGAGAGCGTTCGCCGCTGTCGATGCCTCCTCTGCTGCCCTTTCTGCTCTTCTGATTTGTGCATCCCAATTACTGAACAATATTTCTTTGTGGTTTTCATTAATGATGGGTGCACCAGCTTTTCTGCCTTCTTCTGTCTTTTGCCATGCTAGATAATCATTCATCTTTTCATTAATCAAATCATAATCATTTCGTAAATATACGACATGATTTGTGATTTTATCGCTTTCTTGGCACAAAGAATTCCATTGCAATATTTTTTGGCAGAAAACTTCCTCTTGTTGCAGTAGTTGATTGTTCAAAGAGATGGTTTCTAAAATGAATTCTGGAAGCTTAGGATCATCCTTATGCTGTTCTTGGATTTCTTGAAGTTGTTGTTGTAACTCTTCAAGTTTTAATTGTGCTTCCTGATTGGCCTGTACCTGTTGCAATTGCTGTTGCAGAGCCTTTATCTGTTCTTCTTTTTCATCCAACAAAAGTTGTATCTCAACTGCTTTATCAATTGTTGCAGAAGCATAAGATCCTGTTATTTGAGATAACTTAGTGAGATTATGAGTAGGCTCTGTGGCAGGATCTTTCCACAAAACATCTACTTGTTCTGGTTCGGTAGCAATTGCACTTTCTATTTTCCTCTTTTTCCTTTGTCTCTTTACTACTGCTTTGTATTTTGGGCTATAAAATACATCCAGAGGAGGAATTTCCTCTACATTAAGTACAATTTCAGAGGAGGGTGTGATTGGTATGTGCTCTGTTACTGCGGCTGTGCTTCTTGTTCCTGCGTTCAAAACTTTGGTTGTTTGGACAGGGGTCTGTACATTCTGTCCTTCTACATTAATCAATTGATTAAAGCTTTACCATTCTTTATCTAACTCAATGGTGACTGGTTGTTGCTGTACATTGGGTGGAGGAGGATTTGTTTGTTGAGAAATCAAAATTTGTTGTTGAGCAAGCTCTTTAGATTGTGCAGAATCTTTAATGGATTCTTCCATTTTATCTTCCATTTCTTTGGATGTATTGGACTGTTCAGAATCTCTGTCAGATTTTGATTTGGATTTACCTGTGCTTGAACTGCTGTTAAGACTAACACTAGGAGTTTTCTCCTTTGCAGGCTCTATGCATAGATTATCCAAAGGAATAGGAATTAGTCTCCTTTCTCTGTACAACTTGAATTCCTGAAAATCCCCTGGAGATAGCTGCTCTTTAGCTGAATTCAAAACCTCTTTGAATGAATTTATTTCCTGAAACATATCATCAAAAAGATCTTGCTCCCCGACAAATTCCCTTACTTTGATTGCATTGGTAAAATTCTTAACAATATCATTTTGGTCAAATAACCTTCTTGAGAATTCAAACAGCTGTAGGCATGTAACGTTGCCTATCTCGTGAAATGCATGACCAATATCCAACAGTGAAAATGTTCCACATTTTATGGGAAATTGTGGCCAAATTCCCTTTTTCTTGTCTTTTAAATCTTTTGTCATACCTCCCTGGCCATAGGTCTGATAAGCAATTTCCCGAGCTACAAGTCTATCTGGAACATATAAGGGTAAAACATGGGGGGAAGCATAACTTCCAAAAACCCTAATATAGGTGAACAATTCCTCTCCAAACCATCTTGCGACGGGGAGAATATCAACCTCTGTTTCTGAGGATAACCTTGGTGCATCCTTATTATACAATGTTCTGTACAATGGCAGCATTATTCCATGACAAATTTGATAAAAATGGGGGATAAACACGGACTCCCATAGTTTTTTATGGTACACATGAATGGGCAAAGGATCGTGGATAGTCCACTTCCAGCCCATCACAGGGAATTTAGAGACATAGCAGATGGCGTCCATGACATAAGCAGATAAATAAAAAGGCGGATAAACCCGCTGGGAAACATTTTGTTTAGACCGGTAATGAAAAATAGCAGTGGTGAGATTATCAGATAGGATTTTGGCCCAATCTACAACTGTAGAATTAACAGCCGCATTCAACAAAGGAAGCCATTCGGGTAAGATCATATTTATGTCAGGCTTTCCAAAAAGCCTGCATAACATGGCAGCAGTAAAACAATAAGTAGAGGTAAGTGAACCCGTGCTGTACATACCTTGTTTGTTCTTCTTCAATGGTTCACTTCTTTTGGTCCACTCCTTTGTGCATTCTGCCAAATTTGAGTGTTCTTTTGCAAACTCTTCCATAAATTTCCTGTTGAAAGTTGCCTGAGGTTCTGGCAGCTTATACATTAATCTCAGATCTTCTATGGTGAATGACCCAATTAGCTCTTCCGATGGAGTTCTGAATTGTCTGTCTGAAATATCTGTGCTATCCAGCACCCATCTCACCATGTCTATATATGGGAGAATCGTTGGTATTGCTGCTATTCTATGTAGAAATGAGCAAGCCAAGTCTCTAAGGGTTGCTTCAGACGTATCCTTTGAACCTGCTGTAGCTGCAACTTTTATCACCACAGGGTTTTCATCTTCTAACAATTTATACATTCCCTCCCAAGTGGATATACCGACGTCCTTGTTACAGTCGGTGTCTGCGTATAGCGAAGCCATTTCTTTGTTCTCAGAACTTGAGCTCTTCTCCTTCTTACCCATAATGGTTAGCGGAAGCTTTGTATAGTGGTCTGCTCCTTCGTGTCTGCGTTTTATGAATAAATGAGAGTAATGATATAAGAAAGGTGATGAGACAGTTTTGAATGTGAAAGCGGATTAAATATAATATTTAAACTGTGAAATGACTTTCAATCTAAACATAATCTCTTTTCACATTAATAATCAATCCAATCATTTAATATAATCATTAAAGCGCATAACGGATTTGACATGTGGGAAGATTGCCTTGGGATAGTGCGCCTACATGAATCTGCGACATTGCGATCTGCGATTTTCTGCGCAATATCGCAATATCGCAATGTCGCAATATCGCAAAATGAAATCATCACAGTCATAAAAATAGCGCAAAAACGGGAATTGCGCAATAGCACAAAGCGCATATCGCAAAAATCACAAAAGCGCATATCGCGAAAAGCGCAGAATCGCAAAAGCGCAGTATTGATAAGAGCGCAAAAGATTTTTATTAATCATTTCTATTTTCTGCGCTATGCGATCTGCGATCAATGCGTTTTATATATACTATTTTGTTATGGATGCGCTATCTTGTTTCAAGAGCAATTTTATTATAATCTATCATAAACTTAAGTGTTTTTAAATATTCTTTCTAAGGGATTTCTACAAGTTTATGATAGAAAGTTTTATTTGAAAGGTAAATAAATCCTAATTTTTTTTTTTTTTTGATTTTTTAACTAAGGGTCCCCATTTATTTAGTATTATTACTAATACTAAATAAAAAGGGGGGTTGTTGCTGGTCACAAATTGCGTTGTCCCTCATTGAATGTCCACTACTTCCATGCCAGCGCTGTTGATTTGGTCAAAGTTGACCCAGTCTACATGCTCCAACCCATTTTGACACACAAGGGTGCTTAATAAAGCTATTAAGATGATCTCCATTCACATTAGAAATGATTTTATTCCTGGTAAGGAGATTTATGGGTCTCCATACCCTCTTATTCTTCTAACTAATAAGCGAAAGAAAAATTTAATATTCCAACTAGCTTAAAGCTAATTGGGAATATTACATTATTTTCTGCCTTGGACAATTTCCTTCTTGAAAATGCTACGGGGTGATCAATATCTCCATCACCTTGCTATTCGAGAAATGAACCCAAAGATATGCAAGATGCATCAACATCAACATGAAACTCCTTGTTCCAATCTGGGAAAACTAGAATCAACGTAGTTACCATCTTTTCATTTAGGATTATTCATCCTAACGGTAAGTAACATCCTTCTTCATCAAGTTCTCCATCAACGCAGTTATCTGTGCATATGACTTTATAAACTTCCTATGGTATCCAGTATGTACCAGCATTGTGCACAACTGATTTACTGACTTAGGTGGGTCCAGGTTCACATTAATAGAAATATTGGCATGGTCTACCTTCAATCCATGTCTACAAAAAACAAGCCCCAATAGTATACCAAAATGTACACACAAGATGCATTTCTTCAAGTTCAAAGATATTTGATACTATCTTCCTGTGTCCAACATCAACCTTAGGTTTGCAACATGTTTCTTTAACAATCCAAAAAATGTCCAATCATCAAAATAAACCTCCAATAACTTGTGTATATACTCCTTAAAATTTTTAACTACAACTCTAGAGAATATTGCAGGATAATTCTTCAATCCAAAAGGACTGAATGTATACTGAAAAAATCCCCATTCAGTGGAAAATTTTTCTTACTCATGTCTTCTACTGCAATTATAATATGATGGTATCCTAAAAACCCATATGTAAAATAGTAGGCCTCCCTCCCTCCAACATTATCTAATATTTCATCAGTAAAAGGTGTAGGGAATGGGTCATGCACACATGCATCATTCAACTTCCTCAAATCAACACAAATTCTGATTTCACCTTTTTTCTTGTTCTCTTGGACAACCATAGGACTTACCCATTTAAATTCATCCACAAGTTCAATTATTTCAGCCTTAAGCATCTTGTCCAAATATTCCTTCGCCTTTTCCTTTTATTTTGCGTTTAGTCTATATGGTCATTTTTTTACATGCTTCACATCTCACTTCAGATTGATCCTTATAACTCTGGGGTCTACTACTATTCCCTTTAGTTTAGAGAAATATGTGGGAAAGACCTCTTGATATTCATGAAACAACTCTACTACCTTCCTAACTATATTTTCACCCCAATAATCTCCAATCAACATGAAATTTGGCTCCTCTTTTGTCCCTATGTTTACCTTCTGCGTCTTCATTGGTTGCGCTATGTCAAGTATCTCAGTTTCTGGTCCTGCAAACTTGCATTTCCCTTATGACTCTGGAATATTAATATTGTGCAAATCTTCCTCATTCTCTTTTGTTGTCACATTATAGAATTATAATGCAAGTTCCAACTGTGCGGCCCAAACAGGTTGTGTCTTGGTTGGCGCAGCTATAGTTTTTAAAATATTCGCTCAAATTACCTAAATATTATGTCTATGTACTAACAGTCATATTCAAAACTAAAAGTCATTAATAATCCCTCAACCATGTCTTCCCAATTAATTGTGCCATGTCGAAGCTTGGTTTCAAGGTAGCAATTCATAGGTATCCCTTCTAATGTGTGAATTAATGTATGTACCCATTCTGGTGTTGGATCTTCACCCCACATCGTAGCCCAACAAAAAATATGTCCCCGAGGGTCATCCTTGCCATCATATTTCACCTCAATTCTAGTATTTAATTGACCAAATCTAATCTTCATAAATATGCAATATTCTCTCCAACTACTGATATTTCCCTTGTGTGTACCCTACCATCTAGTTGGTGTACTTATTAGCACTAAATCTAAGGCTTGAAAGCTTTGTTCTTCAGGTACTGCACTTTCAAATTCATCAAGGAACAAACTGAAATATCCTAACCCATAATAGTAAGGAAAATTACATACCTCTGTAGTGATGTAGCGAAGTGATCTTGTAATGTTGTTACATCGCCTTGTCGAAACTTCGTGTAGCCTATTGTGCCAATTTTCAATTTCTTCGTTAGAATCTGAAATGCATGAACTATCCTTCTCCCAACTCAGTCTTCCATCTGTAGTAGGTCTTATCCAATATAATTTCCATGTATTCATCTTATATATATTATCTATATCCCCATCATAGTATTCACCTCGATCAGTATCTATATACCGCGCTCCTTATGATGGATCTAGAGGAACCATCAACCTCAGTTCACCTTGATTAAAAAACATCTTTCTCCTCTTTAGATCAATTATTGCATCAATATAAAAATCCAAATCCAGCCCAAGTAGTGTTGGATATGGATTGATATCATCTAAAATCTCAATAAATTCAAAATCTACCATAGCACGCACTTCTTCAATGTCTACTATGACTCCAGACAATCTTCCCATAGGAATAATATTTTCCTATTTATCCATTCTAAATTGGATCAACGACCATTGAATTTTTGGTCTTCCCATTCATTCCCATGTTTTCTTTAGCAATACATTGGCATATGATCCCATATCAAGACTTACCTGATCCATGTCGTAGTCCCCAATCTACACAGTTAACCTCATATCTCTTCCTGTCCTCTTCTTATGTATATGCAATTTATTTATTGCACACAGATCATTGCACGACTCTTCCCTTCTAGCGTAGGAGTCTATCAGCTCCTAGATACTTTCTATAGCTTTATGATCTTGTAACAACTTCATGTAGGTCTACAAAAATGATTTCAATATGGCTGGATCGAATTCCTTCATCGCAGCCATGACTTCTTCATTCTTCTTCCAAGGTATAAAATTTTGTTGAGGTTGTGGTTGCATCCTAGATGTCAAAGCGTGAGGGTCCATGAGACTCATCTTCACCTACAAAAACATCTCATTTTCTCTCTCCATATTAAACCCATTATTCTTATTTCTAGCTTTTATGACCCATGTGTCCTCCATAGGATTTTTTCCTATTGTAGTATCTTCTCCTGTGGTTGCGCCACTTTGGGTTAATATGTTGACAATAGGCTCTTCTTCAGGCGGCTTTTAATTCATCATATATCGGTTCTAAATAGACTACAGAGTTATTTTATCGTGCATCTTCATTGTCAAAATAGGGAAATATTCTACTACATGATCAAAAGCTCTAAAATACTTGAAAGAGGGGGATGTGGGATTATAAAAATCCCTCACGAAGTGTCCTATTTTGTCACAATTGTAACATATAATTTGACCTTGTCCTTGACCAACACCTCCTCATCCTCCTCCTCCTCAACCTTGGAATCCTTTGTGTTCTGTAGGGGAACCATGATCTTCATTTGCGTGCCCTTCAGATTTCATTATGTATGCACCTGCAGTCGGCTCTATCATTAAATCATAACTACCTGTTGAAGCCTAGAAAATCTCTGCTTCAAACATCGGGGAAAACCACCCGGTCGGGACCTTAAGACAGCTCCTTTTCCGTTTGGTGTGGTGGCTCCGACTGGATTTAAAGGACCAGTTTCCTTGTAACTAAATGGATTGGATTGGATGGGTGGAAATGGAACTAAACTAACTCAAATAAAACTATCTAATTTAAGCTAAATACTGATAAAGAAATTCTAACATTAACCCGGGTAGCTATATGTGAATACAACTTAATATTGTTCCAATTCAACAATAGCCATGAAAATGTATTATTGATTAAATTGAAATATGCAGAAACAAATAAAGATAACTCTGTTTAAGAAATTAAACAGAGTTATATAAACATATTGCATTCATCATTGTATACCATTTACATGTAACTATGAAAAATAATGTTTCAATTATACTCAGAAATGATATATAAAAGGAAACGTTGTGAAAACCAATATACATATAAATGATAGCAATTTTAAAACGAATATCATAAAACAAAAGAGATCAACAGTAAACAGATAGAAATACCTTGCTCATCTTGATGACTTCAAATGCAATCTGATACTCTATCGAGTAACTATAATGCAAAACCAAATTCCAAGGTACAGAAATGCAACACTTCAAAGATAATTCCGCATGAAAATCACCGGATGTGATCCTTTTCAAAAAAAATATAAGACAATGGAATACAGAAATGCAATCTCCAAGTCCAAAAATATTAAGATCCAGGACCCCTCTCTAAATGCATGAGAGGGGTTTAAATACTACTTAACTTACTCTAAAAATAGTTTATTACAAAAAATAAGGATTCGGTTCAATGACCGTCCTTTTCCTAGGCTAAAATACAGTGAAATTAAAACTAAATCTATCTATCTATGAAATTGATCTTTGCTCTTGCAGGCATCTAGCATAGTTTTGAGAAGATGCGGTTGACCGAATTCAGAATTTAGCTGTCCTGAAAAGACAGAGTCGGCAAGCGTAGGAGAAATCTTCTCTGTAGCATTGATAATACAATTGAGTCCACTGTGCTGACTGTGTGGCTTCACCAAGTACATCCAGTATGAGTCCCAATTCAATCTTGTCAGCCCTTGGATGGATTTTGCTCTTTCTTCTACCTTTTGCCTCCATTCTGCTTGCAATTGATTTTCCTGTGGGAGATAACCTGGAACAGTTTCAGAAATCAAGTTAGCTTTGTGTAAATTTTCATTTAAACAATCAGTAAGAGTGTTTGCCGCTGTAGATGCCTCCTCTGCTACCCTTTCTACTCTTTTGATTTGTGCATCCCAATTAATGAACAGTATTTCTTTGTGGTTTTCATTAATGATGGGTGCACCAGCTTTTCTACCTTCTTCTATATTTTGCCATGCTAGATAATCATTGATCTTTTCATTAATCAAATCATAATCATTTCGTAAATCTGCGACATGATTTGTGATTTTATCGCTTTCTTGGCACAAAGAATTCCATTGCAATATTTTTTGGCAGAAAACTTCCTCTTGTTGCAGTAGTTGATTGTTCGAAGAGATGGTTTCTGAAATGAATTCTGGAAGCTTAGGATCATCCTTATGTTGTTCTTGGATTTCTTGAAGTTGTTGTTGTAACTCTTCAAGTTTTAATTGTGCTTCCTGATTGGCATGTACCTGTTGCAATTGCTGTTGCAGAGCCTTTATCTGTTCTTCTTTTTCATCCAACAAAAGTTGTATCTTAACTGCTTTATCAATTGTTGCAGAAGCATAAGCTCCTGTTATTTAAGATAACTTAGTGAGATTATGAGTAGGCTCTGTGGCAGGATCTTTCCACAAAACATCTACTTGTTCTGATTCAGTAGCAATTGCAATTTCTATTTTTCTATTTTTCCTTTGTCTCTTTACTACTGCCTTGTATTTTGGGCTGTAAAATACATCTAGAGGAGGAATTTCCTCTACATTAAGTACAATTTCAGAGGAGGGTATGATTGGAATGTGCTCTGTTACTGCGGCTGTGCTGCTTGTTCCTGCATTCAAAACTTTGGTTGTTTGGACAGGGGTCTGTACATTCTGTCCCTCTACATTAATCAATTGATTAAAGGTTTCCCATTCTTTATCTAACTCCATGGTAACTTGTTGTTGCTGTACATTGGGTGAAGGAGGATTTGTTTGTTGAGAAATCAAAATTTTCTGTTGAGCGAGCTCTTTAGATTGTGCAGAATATTTGATGGGTTCTTCCATTTTATCTTCCATTTCTTTGGATGTATTGGAGTGTTCAGAATCTCTGTCAGATTTTGATTTGGATTTACCTGTGCTTGAACTGCTGTTAAGACTAACACTAGGAGTTTGCTCCTTTGCAGGTTCTATGCGTAGATTATCCAAAGGAATAGGAATTAGTCTCCTTTCTCTGTACAACTTGAATTCCTGAAAATCCTCTGGAGATAGCTGCTCTTTAGCTGAATTCAAAACCTCTTTGAATGAATTTCTTGCCTGGAACATATCATCAAAAAGATCTTGCTCCGCGACAAATTCCCTTACTTTGATTGCATTGGTAAAATTCTTAACAATATCATTTTGGTCAAATAACCTTCTTGAGAATTTGAACAGCTGTAGGCATGTAACATTGCCTATCTCGTTAAATGCATGACCAATGTCCAACAGTGAAAATGTTCCACGTTTTATGGGAAATTGTGGACAAATGCCCTTTTTCTTGTCTTTTAAATCTTTTCTCATACCTCCCTAGCCACAGGTCTGATAAGCAATTTCCTGAGCTACAAGTCTATCTAGAACATATAAGGGTAAAACATGGGGAGAAGCATAACTTCCAAAAACCCTAATATAGGTGAACAATTCCTCTCCAAACCATCTTGCGACGGGGAGAATATCAACCTCTGTTTCTGATGATAACCTCGGGGCATCCTTATTATACAATGTTCTGTACAATGGCAGCATTATTCCATGACAAATTTGATAAAAATGGGGGATAAACTCAGACTCCCATAGTTATTTATGGTACACATGAATGGGAAAAGGATCGTGGATAGTCCATTTCCAACCCATCACAGGGAATTTAGAGACATAGCAGATGGCGTCCATGACATAAGCAGATAAATAAAAAGGCGGATAAACCCATTGGGAAACATTTCGTTTAGATCGGTAATGAAAAATAGCAGTGGTGAGATTATCAAATAGGATTTTGGCCCAATCTACAATTGTAGAATTAACAGCCGCATTCAACAAAGGAAGCCATTCGGGTAAGATCATATTTATGTCAGGCTTTCCAAAAAGCCTGCATAACATGGCAGCAGTAAAACAATAAGGAGAGGTAAGTGAACCCGTGCTGTACATACCTTGTTTTTTCTTCTTCAATGGTTCACTTGTTTTGGTCCACTCCTTTGTGCATTCTGCCAAATTTGATTTTTCTTTTGCAAACTCTTCCATAAATTGCCTATTGAAAGTTGCTTGAGGTTCTGGCAGCTTATACATTAATCTCAGATCTTCTATGGTGAATGACCCAATTAGCTCTTCCGATGGAGTTCTAAATTGTCTGTCTGAAATATCTGTGCTATCCAGCACCCATCTCACCATGTCTGTATATGGGAGAATCCTTGGTCTTGCTGCTATTCTATGTAGAAATGAGCAAGCCAAGTCTCTAAGGGTTGCTTCAGACGTATCCTTTGAACCTGCTGTAGCTGCAACTTTTATCACCACAGGGTTTTCATCTTATAACAGTTTATACATTCCCTCCCAAGTGGATATACCGGCGTCCTTATTACAGGCGGTGTCTGCGTATAGCGAAGCCATTTCTTTGTTCTCAGAACTTGAGCTCTTCTCCTTCTTACCCATAATGTTTAGCAGAAGCTTTGTATAGTGGTCTGCTCCTTCATGTTTGCGTTTTACGAATAAATGAGAGTAATGATATAAGAAAGGTGATGAGACTGTTTTGAATGTGAAAGTGGATGAAATATAATATTTAAATTGTGAAACGACTTTCAATCTAAACACAATATCTTTTCACATTAATAATCAATCCAATCATTTAATATAATCATTAAAGCGCATAACGGATTTGACATGTGGGAAGATTGCCTTGGGATAGTGCGCCTACATGAATCTGCGACATTGCGATCTGCGATTTGTTGCGCAATATCGCAATATCGCAAAATGAAATCATCACAGTCATAAAAATAGCGCAAAAATGGGAATTGCACAATAGCAGAAAGCGCATATCGCAAAAATCACAAAAGGGCATATCGCGAAAAGCGCACAATCACAAAAGCGCAGTATTGATAAGAGCGCAAAATATTTTTATTAATCATTTCTATTTTCTGTGCTATGCGATCTGCGATCAATGCGTTTTATATATACTATTTTGTTATGGATGCGCTATCTTGTTTCAAGAGCAATTTTATTATAATCTATCATAAACTTAAGTGTTTCTAAATATTCTTTCTAAGGGATTTCTACAAGTTTATGATAGAAAGTTTTATTTGAAAGGTAAATAAATCCTAATTGAATTTTTTTTTGGATTTTTTAACTAAGGGTCCCCATTTATTTAGTATTATTACTAATACTAAATAAAAAGGGGGGTTGTTGCTGGTCACAACAATTCGCGATTCACTGAAAGAAACAGTTATCTCTGAAAAAAAAAATGAAAATTCTATCTTTAGTAAGTAAAGGTTTTTAAAGATAATAAAAACTATCTTAGGATAATTCAAATAAAATGCTGCTATGAAAAAAATAAAAATCATTTCATAATTTTTGTTTAATTCCTTAAGAAATAAAAACATTTTGGGTTATATCAAGCTTTGATTGGTGTTAATAATGAAGTAAATGGATCTCTCCAAGTTTTGGTTTTATAATATACTCTATTGCCATAGGTATTGCCTCTGCTGCCAGCAACGTTCATAGTCTCGACAGGGTTACCTTTAAACCATTAACCATTCATTGTCCCATCCAACTAAAATTATGACTTTTTAAAAGATAAATTCATAAGACCTATTATCTCATGTTTTTTGTCTTTTATTTATTTTTATTTTAAGAGTCATTGTTCTGGTTTGGTAGCCAGTTATTAATAATGCCATTCACTAGTTATAATTAAACTAAACAAGTTGGCTCATGATGAGACCCCTTGTCTTATATTTATAAGCCATTACCCTGTTTTGGTATGCAGTATTGGTAATGTCAGTTTTATTACTCCTTGTGAACATGGTAAGTCGGTTCGTAATGAGACCTATTATCTCTTAAAATTTTCGTATAATTTCTTAGAATTACATTCTAAAAAATCACAACTTAAATGGATGGGGTGAAATAGTTTTATCCTTAAGAATCAATGGATGACAATTTTCAGAGTTTTTTGAGTTCCAAAACTTTGAACAATATCTTTACTTTAATAGATAACCTTTCTCTGCTTAATAAACCTTATAATGATTTACATTTTCCTCAAGTTTTCAAAAGATCATGTAAATGATTAAAATAATCTTTTCAAAGTTTAACATCTTATTTTAAACTATTCAAAAACTGTAATCATTACTTTAAAAATTCTTATTTACACAAAATAAATATTTATAATATTTTTCCGAAGAAATTTTCTCAAATAGTAAACAGTCAATCAGAGACTCATAAACAACCTTTATTTATAAAAAACAAAAACATTTAAAAACTTTGCAGAAAGAAATATATACAGTTTAAGAAGGGGTTACCTCCTTATGAAAAGAATTTCTTCAAGATAAGCCCATTTACAGGAAGAGACTCTCTCTTACCTATTAGATCTTGGAGTATAAATGTATTTGAGCTTATCTTCTCAACGATTTGAAATGGTCCAAGCCACATTTTCTAAAATTTGGTATGTTTACCTTTTTCTTCGTGTGCTTTATCCCATTTCAAGACGAGACCACCAATTGACAAAATTTTTGAGCCGGTAGAACTTGCATCAAAAGAAGATTTTACAAGTTGTTGATGTTTTTCATGAGTAATTTTTTCTTTATCCCTATCTTCTTCTAATTTAAGGATTTGATCATATCTCAATTGAATGGATGATGAAGGATTTTCTTCAATAAACTGCACTAGGGATAATGATGGAAGTGTTAAGTTTGATGGTATCACAGCTTCTTTTCCATAAACCAGATTGAAAGGTGAAGTCCCTATTGAAGCTTTTTCAGTGATACGATCAACCCATAACGCAAAGATTAAAGATTTGTGCCAATTCTTTTGATTTTGATCAACGGTCCTTTTAATAATTTTGATAAGGTTTTTATTAGTGGATTCAGCCAAACCATTACCTTGTGGATAATAATTTGCTGAATTTTTTAATTTAAAACCTCTTTTGACTGCAAATTCTATTAAACTATTTCCAGAGAAGTAAGATGCATTATCAAAGACAAGAGCTTGAGGTACACCAAACCTGGTTATGATGAATTGATCTATGAAATCAATAATTGCATCAGAATTGGCTACCTTCAATGGGATTGCATCTACCCATTTTGTAAAGTAATCAATTGCAGTAAGGATGTACTTGTGCTGTTTGGAAGAATGAGGTACTATTTCACCAATAATGTCAAGCCCCCATTGTTCAAATGGTTGCTCAATAGTTACTGGTTGCAAAGGAAAAGTTGGTTTCCTTTGTCTTCCACTTGCAGTTTGAAAAAGTTGGCACTTCCTTACGTAATCATGCGTATCTTTAAAAAGGGTAGGCCAGTAATAACCAGCACGAATTATTTTGTGAGCTGTGGTATCACCTCCAAAATGACCTCCTGCTGGTCCATCATGCAATTCCTGCAGAACCTTTTCAGCTTCAGTCTTTTCCAAACATCTTAATAAAATTGAATCATAATTTTTTCTAAATAACACATTATCAATGATCTGGTATTTAATAGCCTTTAACCTTAAAGCACATTTACTCTTATAGCTAAGATTAGAAGGAGCATACCCATTTTTCAAGTAATAGATAAGATCAACATACTGAGATCCGGAATTTGTAACACTTATCTGACTTACTTGGATTTGAATCTTGATTTTCTGGTATGTTATGAGCTCCTGCCAATAATCTGCAAAAACCTTGTCCTCTAAAAATCTTAGCTGGTTTAATATCAATATCATATTCCTACAAGGTTGTTACCCAATTAGCTCTCTTTTCCCCTACTTCTTTTTGAATTAATAATTGCCTCACTGCAGAGAATGGGACAATGATTTTTGTGAGTGTTTTCAAGAGAAAAGGTCTGAAATGTTTGATTGATTTAAACACAACAAAGGCTTGTTTTTCAACATCGGAATAATTAAGCTCAGCTCCTTGCAGATTCGAGCTAAAGAAAGAAATAGGTGCTTCGATTTCTTGATCATTGAGTTGTGTTAAAACGGCTGCATAAGATGTTTCAGTGGCCAGAGTATACAAAGTAAAATCTTTAGAAAAATCCGGGGTATTCAATGCTGGTGCATTAATGATCGCTTCTTTGATTGAATCAAAAGCTTCTTTTTCTTTATGCGTCCATTTGAATATTGAATTTTTCTTGATCATATTTTGCATAGGTAAAACAATTAAAGAAAAATCAGGAATAAATATCTTAACAAAATTGATCTGTCCAAGAAATGGTTGCATGGATTTTTTGTTATGTGGTAAAGAAATATCAGAAATTTCTTTCACTCTATCTGGATCAATATATATACCATCTTTTGACACAACAAATCCTAAGAGTTTTCCTTCATCTAAAGCAAAGAAATATTTCTTGGGATTTAAGGAAATACCAAACTTTCTACATCTTTCAAATATTTGTTTTAAATCATGTAGATGATTGGTTCTCTTTTTTGAAAATATTGTTATGTCATCAAGATAAACAACAACTGATTTATGGATCAGGCCTTTGAATGCTATGTCCATGGCTCTTTGAAAAGTTGCTCCTGCATTTATTATACCAAAAGGCATTTTCTGATAAGCATAAGTTCCCCATTTTGTTCTGAAATTTTTTTTCAATCTGTCATCTGGGTGAACTAAAACTTGATTGTAGCCTGAAAATCCATCGAGAAAAGACATAAGTTCAGAACCAGCTACCTTTTGAAGTATCTGTTCCATGGTTGGCAATGGGAAATTGTCTTTTAAACATGCCTTGTTTAAATTTCTAAAATCAATACAGATTCTTATATCACCATTCATCTTCCTTACAGGTACCATATTGGAAACCCAATTAGAGTGCCTGACTGGAAAAATGATTTTGGCTTTCAAAAGTTTATTAAGTTCTGATTTGATTTGAATTTCGAGATTTGGATGGATCTTTCTCAACTTCTGTTGAACAGGTTTAGCATCAGGAAGCATTGGAATCGTGTGTTGAATAATTGAAGTATCATACGTTTTTAGATCATCATAATTCCAAGAAAAAACATTTTTATACTTGTTCAGCAGTTTAATGAATGCATTCCTTTCCTCTGGTGTTAAGTTGAGTCCTAAGTTAACGTTTTGAGGTTTAGAATCAGAACCAAGATTTACTAATTCCGGTGATTGAATATGAGATGATGAACTTGTATCACTTTCTGTTTCCGATTGAATTCTTGTTGTTTTTCCCTTACTAGGTAAAGGAAATTCTTTCGGAGGAATACCAAGTTTTTCACTTTGCAACCTAGTAAGAGGTTTTGAAAGAATAAATTTTGAGCTTACACTACCTTCAGATATTTCAGACTCTTCTAAAGATAATGAGAATCCTTTCAATTTATGAATTAGATCTTGAACTTCAGGAGACTCAGGATGTTGTTTGTCTGAATGTTTTAAGATTTTGGTAGTGGGTGTCTGAATATTTTCTGCAATTTCTTCTCTTGGATTCTGAATTTCAGAAGAAATTGAAGAAGTTAATGAGGGTGTTTTGCTCTCATAATGGCCTGTGGATAAAGATTTACTTGCCATTCATAGCTCATGCCCTCCTTCTAGTGCCAAAAATGTTAAAGCCTAGAAAATCTCTACTTCAAACATCGGGGAAAACCACCCGGTCGGGACCTTAAGACAACTCCTTTTCCATTTGGTCTGGTGGCTCTGACTGGATTTAAAGGACCAGTTTCCTTGTAACTAAATGGATTGGATTGGATGGGTGGAAATGGGACTAAACTAACTGAAATAAAACTATCTAATTTAAGCTAAATACTGATAAAGAAATTCTAACATTAACCCGGGTAGCTATATGTGAATACAACTTAAGATTGTTCCAATTCAACAATAACCATGAAAATGTATTATTGATTAAATTGAAATATGCAGAAACAAATAAAGATAACTCTATTTAAGAAATTAAACAAAGTTATATAAACATATTGCATTCATCATTGTATACCATTTACATGTAACTATTAAAAATAACGTTTCAATTATACTCAGAAATAATATATAAAAGTAAACGTTGTGAAAACCAATATACATATAAATGATAGCAATTTTAAAACGAATATCATAAAACAAAAGAGATCAACAGTAAAAAGATAGAAATACCTTGCTCATCTTGATGACTTCAAATGCAATCTGATACTCTATCCAGTAACTATAATGCAAAACCAAATTCCAAGGTACAGAATGCAACACTTCAAAGATAATTCCGCATGAAAATCACCAGATGTGATCCTTTTCAAAAAATATATAAGAAAATGGAGTGCAGAAATGAAATCTCCAAGTCCAAAAATATTAAGATTCAGGACCCCTCTCTAAATGCATGAGAGGGGTTTAAATACGACTTAACTAACTCTAAAAATAGTTTATTACAAAAAATAAGGATTCGGTTCAATGACCTTCCTTTTCCTAGGCTAAAATACAGTGAAATTAAAACTAAATCTATCTATATATGAAATTGATCTTTGCTCTTGCAGGCATCTAGCATAGTTTTGAGAAGATGCGGTTGACCGCCTTCAGAATTCCGCTGTCCTGAAAAGACAAAGTCGGCAAGCATAGGAGAAATATTCTCTGTAGCATTGATAATACAATTGAGTGCACTGTGCTGACTGTGTGGATTCACCAAGTACATCCAGTATGAGTCCCGATTCAATCTTGTCATCCCTTGGATGGATTTTTCTCTTTCTTCTGCCTTTTGCCTCCATTCTGCTTGCAATTGATTTTCCTGTGGGAGATAACCTGGAACAGTTTCAGAAATCAAGTTAGCTTTGTGTAAATTGTCATTTAAACAATCAGTAAGAGTGTTTTCCGCTGTAGATGCCTCCTCTACTGCCCTTTCTGCTCTTCTGATTTGTGCATCCCAATTACTGAACAATCTTTCTTTGTGGTTTTCATTAATGATGGGTGCACCAGCTTTTCTGCCTTCTTCTGTCTTTTGCCATGCTAGATAATCATTGATCTTTTAATTAATCAAATCATAATCATTTCGTAAATCTACGACATGATTTGTGATTTTATCGCTTTCTTGGCACAAAGAATTCCATTGCAATATTTTTTGGCAGAAAACTTCCTCTTGTTGCAGTAGTTGATTGTTCGAAGAGACGGTTTTTGAAATGAATTCTGGAAGCTTAGGATCATCCTTATGCTGTTCTTGGATATCTTGAAGTTGTTGTTGTAACTCTTCAAGTTTTAATTGTGCTTCCTGATTGGCCTGTACCTGTTGCAATTGCTATTGCAGAGCCTTTATCTGTTCTTCTTTTTCATCCAACAAAAGTTGTATCTCAACTGCTTTATCAATTGTTGCAGAAGCACAAGCTTCTGTTATTTGAGATAACTTAGTGAGATTATGAGTAGGCTCTGTGGCAGGATCTTTCCACAAAACATCTACCTGTTCTGGTTCGGTAGCAATTGCACTTTCTATTTTCCTCTTTTTCCTTTGTCTCTTTACTACTGCTTTGTACTTTGGGCTATAAAATACATCCAGAGGAGGAATGTCCTCTACATTAAGTACAATTTCAGAGGAAGGTGTGATTGGTATGTGCTTTGTTACTGCGGCTGTGCTGCTTGTTCCTGCGTTCAAAACTTTGGTTGTTTGGACAGGGGTCTGTACATTCTGTCCTTCTACATTAATCAATTGATTAAAGGTTTCCCATTCTTTATCTAACTCAATGGTGACTGGCTGTTGCTGTACATTGGGTGGAGGAGGATTTGTTTGTTGAGAAATCAAAATTTGCCGTTGAGCAAGCTCTTTAGATTGTGCAGAATCTTTAATGGATTCTTCCATTTTATCTTCCATTTCTTTGGATGTATTGGAGTGTTCAGAATCTCTGTCATATTTTGATTTGGATTTACCTGTGCTTGAACTGCTGTTAAGACTAACACTAGGAGTTTGCTCCTTTGCAGGCTCTATGCGTAGATTATCCAAAGGAATAGGAATTAGTCTCCTTTCTCTGTACAACTTGAATTCCTGAAAATCCCCTGGAGATAGTTGCTCTTTAGCTGAATTCAAAACCTCTTTGAATGAATTTCTTGCCTGGAACATATCATCAAAAAGATCTTGCTCCCCGACAAATTCCCTTACTTTGATTGCATTGGTAAAATTCTTAACAATATCATTTTGGTCAAATAACCTTCTTGAGAATTTGAACAGTTGTAAGCATGTAACGTTGCTAATCTCGTCAAATGCATGACCAATATCCAACAGTGAAAATGTTCCACATTTTATGCGAAATTGTGGCCAAATGCCCTTTTTCTTGTCTTTTAAATCTTTTGTCATACCTCCCTCGCCACAGGTCTGATAAGAAATTTCCCGAGCTACAAGTCTATCTGGAACATATAAGGGTAAAACATGGGGAGAAGCATAACTTCCAAAAACCCTAATATAGGTGAAAAATTCCTCTCCAAACCATCTTGCGACGGGGAGAATATCAACCTATGTTTCTGAGGATAACCTCGGGGCATCCTTATTATACAATGTTCTGTACAATGGCAGCATTATTCCATGACAAATTTGGTAAAAATGGGGAACAAACTCAGACTCCCATAGTTCTTTATGGTACACATGAATGGGCAAAGGATCGTGGATAGTCCATTTCCAGCCCATCACAGGGAATTTAGAGACATAGCAGATGGCGTCCATGACATAAGCAGATAAATAAAAAGGCGGATAAACCCGCTGGGAAACATTTCTTTTAGACCGGTAATGAGAAATAGCAGTGGTGAGATTATCAGATAGGATTTTGGCCCAATCTACAACTGTAGAATTAACAGCCGCATTCAACAAAGGAAGCCATTCGGGTAACATCATATTTATGTTAGGCTTTCCAAAAATCCTGCATAACATGGCAGCAGTAAAACAATAAGGAGAGGTAAGTGAACCCATGCTGTACATACCTTGTTTGTTCTTCTTCAATGGTTCACTTCTTTTGGTCCACTCCTTTGTGCATTCTGCCAAATTTGAGTGTTCTTTTGCAAACTCTTCCATAAATTTCCTGTTGAAAGTTGCCTGAGGTTCTGGCAGCTTATACATTAATCTCAGATCTTCTATGGTGAATGACCCAATTAGCTCTTCTGATGGAGTTCTGAATTGTCTGTCTGAAATATCTGTGCTATCCAGCACCCATCTCACCATGTCTATATATGGGAGAATCCTTGGTCTTGATGCTATTCTATGTAGAAATGAGCAAGCCAAGTCTCTAAGGGTTGCTTCAGACGTATCCTTTGAACCTGCTATAGCTGCAACTTTTATCACTACAGGGTTTTCATCTTCTAACAGTTTATACATTCCCTCCCAAGTGGATATACCAGCGTCCTTGTTACAGGCGGTGTCTACGTATAGTGAAGCCATTTCTTTGTTCTCAGAACTTGAGCTCTTCTCCTTCTTACCCATAATGTTTAGCAGAAGCTTTGTATAGTGGTCTGCTCCTTCGTGTCTACGTTTTACGAATAAATGAGAGTAATGATATAAGAAAGGTGATGAGACTATTTTGAATGTGAAAGCGGATGAAATATAATATTTAAATTGTGAAACGAATTTCAATCTAAACACAATCTCTTTTCACATTAATAATCAATCCAATCATTTAATATAATCATTAAAGCGCATAACGGATTTGACATGTGGGAAGATTGCCTTGGGATAGTGCGCCTACATGAATCTGCGACATTGCGATCTGCGATTTGCTGTGCAATATCGCAATATCGCAATGTCGCAATATCGCAAAATGAAATCATCACAGTCATAAAAATAACACAAAAACGGGAATTGCGCAATAGCGCAAAGCGCATATCGCAAAAATCACAAAAGCGCATATCGTGAAAAGCGCAGAATCGCAAGAGCGCAGAATCGCAAAAGCGCAGAATCACAAAAGCGCAGTATTGATAAGAGCGCAAAAGATTTTTATTAATCATTTCTGTTTTCTGCGCTATGCGATCTGCAATCAATGCGTTTTATATATACTATTTTGTTATGGATGCGCTATCTTGTTTCAAGAGCCATTTCATTATAATCTATCATAAAATTAAGTGTTTCTAAATATTTTTTCTAAGGGATTTCTACAAGTTTATGATAGAAAGTTTTATTTGAAAGGTAAATAAATCCTAATTGAATTTTTTTTTGGATTTTTTAACTAAGGGTCCCCATTTATTTAGTATTATTACTAATACTAAATAAAAAGGGGGGTTGTTGCTGGTCACAACGCTACCACAATTCATTTCTTCCTGCCCTATGGAGATATAGAAGTTACAAAATAGTTTCTTCACCATCTGCACATTATTCTGCACT
This sequence comes from Pinus albicaulis, assembly GCA_034641835.2. Taxonomy (NCBI): domain Eukaryota; kingdom Viridiplantae; phylum Streptophyta; class Pinopsida; order Pinales; family Pinaceae; genus Pinus; species Pinus albicaulis. The sequence goes on along the minus strand of CM076582.1, from coordinate 633,709,057 downwards.
AAATAGAATTATTTCGTGCAATGTCGACCTGACATTTTACATAATTCACACCATGCACTTGTTGCTGGGTTCAATGGGTTAAGCACACCGATGTTGATGTCATCTATAAATAGAGGGGAGTGATCATTATAATGGCTTTCTTCCTTACATTTGATACAACATACCTTTGGGATAATTTCTAGTCGAACTTCCTTACCCTTATTTGAATCTTGAAACTCCAAATTCATTGCAGCAAATTTATTTTGAATCTGTTGAACCCCTACTTGGGTATTTGTGACTAGCGAGGCTTCCAACTTTATAGAAATCTCTAGAGCCTCTGCCTGTGTTGGTATATTCTGTTGTGTAAAGGTTGTCCGATATGTGGCAATAACACAGCTATAAAAGAATCCTTATGCTACTCATTAGGAAACTGGAAGTTCAGTTAGCTTAGTAACATCTTGAATATTTGATCTATTTCCCAAATAGATTCAGTTACCGTTTGATTGATCTCATTTATCTCCATAATACACTGCGACTATTTTTGGCTTCTTAAATTTAGAATTTATTGTTGTCTTTATCTCATCCAACATGGCAACTGGATGCGTCACAGATTACTTCATATACCACGTGAGCGACCTTTCTTGCAGTTCTATGAAAAGATGTGGTTTCTTCATGTCATCATCTGCAACGCATCGCTCTCTCCATACTGCCTCAATGACAAACCAAAATTGTTCAGGATCCTTTGACCCCAAACCTTTGAAACCAAGCATTCTAGCTTTTTTAGCCATATCCATTGGGGGAGGTGGAGGTGAAGGTGGACATGGACGTGGAGGTGGAGGGACATTATGGGGATCAGTGTTCGTTTTGAGGGGAGTAGTGGGTTGGGGAATCCTAGAGGCACCCTGATTATCTCCAAATTCTAATTGCGACGCACTTCTAGGGGTTGTGGGGTTACTTTATCCTTCTTCACTTTCATATCCAAACAATGGACTGTAACCAATATCAACATAGTTGTCACAATATACCCTAAATATTTTACCACTTCACGTAGATCTAGGATTACCCCTTCCAAAAATCAATCTGATTGCATATGCAGTACACCATTTTCACATAAAATCATCTTAATCCACAACTTTAACGAATGCAAGTACTTACCTCGCAGACCCTTGAAAAATATTCTCTCAGCTTCGTTGTAGGATACAGATGTGTCTATGGAAAACTATGTTATAAATCCTGCCAAAACACCATCAATCTAGAAATAAAAAACCCTTGAGATCTTGTTATTAGTCTCCTTGAGTCATTGCAACAATTCAGGGCTCCACATAGTAGGCTCGTCATGCTTAAAACATGTCTTATTCCTAGCTAACCTCTACAACCATTCATGCATCTCATTCGCAAATAAGCAGAAGAAAATCTCGTGCTTCTCTATAAAAGTATATTTCTGCAACCAATTTTTAGTTGATAGCTGTGAATTTTTGTCTTCTTAAATTTTCAATTCCCACTCCTTCAGATCTACCAAGTCTTGAATCTCTTTTCTGGTCCGATGCCCAATCCACATATCACTTAATCTTCAGATCCTAGTCTAGGAAACCGAACCATTTTTTGGCTTGAGGGGGTTAGAACCTAGTTCAGAGATGGTAGCATGAACCAATAAAACCCTCTATTACTAGCCCTTTCAGCAACAATCTATTGCGTAGACTACAGTCTCAGCCAAGGAAATTTTAGGGGATGCTAGAACCAGGTTTCTGCATGCATAGGAACTATATAGTGTGGCTCCAAGCTTATCTCTACATAGGGCTCAATATGAGCATTGCTGAACCATTAACTTGCTATGAAAATGTTATTCAATTACTTACTTAATCATCTTGTGCACTGTGCCTTTCTACTCTAACATGTAGTATTCAATATATATAACAATATTCAACCCTTCATGGTGAAATTACAGAGTAAATGTACTGAAAACCCTAATCCAATGCAAATAAATCCTAAAAATAGATAACATAAAAATACAAGGAAATACACAGATCTATATTTAAATCATCATTTTACTAGCAATATCCTTTAGTTACAATCCTTCGTCACCCTGCACATTTAGTTGCATGGGTCTGCGCACACAGCTATAGACTTCCTAAGGCCTCCATGAACACAACTGTGAAGCCTTCCTTTAGACCCAAAACACATAAGATATAAATAATTACATACTCATTTCATATCATCAGTCTAAATTAAGCTTACTTGACTCACTAAACATCTCCTTATATAACATTCTTTCTTACAATACCATGGTCCGCAGACCATGGGAGGATCTCAAAATATTAAAAAAAAACCAATCCATTCACAAAAAGAGGGGCTCTGACCCACCCCAAAGCCCCTAAGACTTTGAAAACTTTGTGTGATTGAATTATTTATGCTAGCTCGCGCACTCTATTTCCTCAAAATATGGAGTTTTTTAATCAAAATTGAACCAAGTTCGGCTCTACCCAACATAAGCACATAGCAACCAGGCGACCCAAACTAGATGTATAACATATAAGCTTTCTCATAAGTCTTTCACACATAATATTATATCATTAAATCAAAATCGCTATCTCTAAGTGTCACACAACTAACCTTACCAAGTTGGGACACTACATACTCCCTCTCTTGGATTAAACTTGGCCCAAAGTTTTATTATAGTCGTTGGATATATCTATATATATATATATATATATATATATATATATATATTTCCAAAATCCAATTGGGTTTTCTATGAAGACCATAGTTATAGATTAAGCCTTACTAAATATATTTTAACATACACTACAATACATACTATATAAAAACAATCATCTAATCAAACATAATATATGTAGATACTATTATTTGAAAATTATCTCACATTATAAATGATTGTCTGTCGCTTATAGAATGCATTAAGAATTAAATAATATTTCCTATGTCATTCACTTGGTTTTCTATAGAAAAATTAAGCTTTCCAACTCACAAACAATTCCCACATTACTTGTATAAACAACAATGATGGTCCATCCCATCTCATAATCAAATTTGCATAAAAGAAGCATCAAATAACCCACATACAATATCCATTGAAAACATGAAATAAAACATGCCATATATATAACCCACTCTAACATCCCACCTGATTTATGTCTTCTCAATCCAATTTTTCCCTTTTTCATTCCATAAGGCACCCTTGCAATCAAAATCTTTAAGATCTACCTAAATTTTTTTAGTAAATGTTTACACTTTAGGAAATATCACAATTTGAGGTTCAAGACATAATTTTTAATTTTATTTTATTATTAGTATTAACAATCTAAGATTCCATACAAACCTCAATGACCCACTTTTATACTATAGACCATTCCATGAATTCCCATAATATTCATTATTATTCACTTCTCTTACTTGATGATCAATTATGAATGACTCAATTAGAATATATTCATTCCGAAATATATATATATATATATATATATATATATATATATATATATATATATATATATATATATATATATATATATCTTTTAGAAAGTGAATTGTAACCAAGAACAACTTTAGTAATTATAAAAATACAATATCTATTTTATTCAATATATCTTGATAAGTGTAAGTCAACCTGTTTTCCCCCTATAAAATCACTCATGATTTTTATTCAATAATTAATCAATTCATTTGGTTTCATGTATTATTGCTTACTAAAACCATACATTTCTCACAATATGAAGAATATTGTTGATTTTAAATATGATTAGAATATGATAAAGGCATTTCTAGCCTAAAGATAAGTTTTTTTTTTGAACTATCTCTCAATAGATTATAACCTTTTGTAGGATTAATAACTATTTATACAACTTTACATAGAAGCAAAAAATTCCTAAATCCATCAACCTCTTCTATTACACATATAATACAATCATCTTAGGCTTCTAAATCATGCAAGAATTCCAATTATCCAAAATGTGATCTCACTCTCCTTGAATTTCTCCCTCAAAAGATATCAGAAGCACATATTCTTGTAAAACAAAATGCAACTAAGTCTTTCATTAATCACATAAATTTTTATTTAAGTTCAAATAAAACAAATTTATCACCACATAAAATTTTTATCTTCTAAACACGTTATTCTCTTAACAATTTACAAGTTAATCAAATTCCAAGAAATAAGTTCATCAATTTCATAAACAATATGTGATCCAGTGGATCAAGAAACTGCTCAAAATTAAAAGTTATTGGATTGTTTCGAAACCAACACCAAAGCATGGATCTCATCACCCTGAATTCAATACAACTCATTTCACTCAAATCTGATATCGTATGCTCCCGATATCGCGTTTTGTCTGTTTTGGGAAACAACTAAAAATTTGGATTTGGGTTCCAGGGATGCCCAGTTAGCAGTTTGTACTGCTGACTAGAACATGACTTTGCAGGGTGACTGGTCCTCCATCGTCCAGTGGGTGGTTGACATATGGAAGTAGCTGATTGGTGTGAGTTGGTTGAATTTTATTGGTTTAAATATTGTTGTGGTGGCCTAATGAGGGAGTGCCATGTGGGCCAACCAGTGGCTGCCACGTGGCCTACTCATGGCCAAAAAAGTTTTGGTTATGGAGGTCTAGCATCCCACAGGGTTCTATCACCAGTGTTGGCAATATGATGCAGAATGTTGTCCTTGATGGAAACATACTTGATAAAGTTGATGGAAACCTACTTGATGAGTTAAGGGGGAGATTGTGGCAATGTGATACAATGTGTTGACTTTGATGGAACCTGCCTGATGAATTTGTCCTTGATGAAAACTGACTTGATGAGTTGTTATTGATGTAAATCTGATGTATCTATAGATTAGTTCAGAAGTGGCTCAGAAAGTGTCAGAATAATGTTGAACAAGGTATGTCACAAGGCATACGCGGGTTTGTTAAGGATAAGTCGCGTATGTACGCGGAAATGTACATGACAAGTAGCGTATGCCCATTTGCGCTCTAAATTTAGGAAACCAGGGGACATTATGATGGTATTGACCCAAAGTATTGAGCGCTTGATTATCTAGTTGATCCCGTCCAGGAATACCATCAGCGGTCGAGTGGTTTTGACTCATGGTATTGACAAAGGCTAAATATATATAAGGAGAAGAAGATCATAGTGCACGTGTGTGCATGGGTTTGGGTTTTAATGAATACTTCACTCTGAAGTATATCTGAATGGAATGGGTAACAGTTTGTTGATAGATCTGAATTCATAATGCACCTATGAAGAAAATGATGAAGAGGGATCTCTAGATCTGAAATGTCTATGTATTTTCTAGATCTGTTTATGGAATGTTTAGATCTGTGATCTGGCGAATATTTTCTGAAGTAAAGGGTAAGATTTGAGATGTTTATCCGGTTTGAAGAATTGCGCTGTCCTACAATGTCTGTAGATCTATACGCAGGTTAGTGGCAGAGAAAGCACGTATATACGCAGCTTTTCTTCAGCAAAAGCGTGTATGGAAGATGAATTCAACTCTGAAATGTGTGCAGATGTATACGCAGGTTTGTATTTATTAAAGTGCGTATATATGCAGGTTCAGTGAAGTAAAAGTGTGTATGGAATCTAGGTTTTGGCTGAATTATGTGGAACGAAATGTTTGATTTGTTTTGCTGCTATCTGTCAATGATGTATTCATACAGATCTGAGTTGTTTGAATAAAGATTATTTTTTTGATTAAGTTGATGAAATATCAAGTTTTTGGTTGTTGGTTGATAATTCAATGAAGGAAGAATGACTGTCTAAACAGTTCTGCATGATTGTTAGATTGTCTAAACAAAAATCTGATTTTAAATCTGAACCTGAATCTGATCTCATTCTGAAAAATCAGTGTTCTCAGAAGTATACGCAGGTTGCTACACATATAAATGCGTACACACGCGACTTCAGCGAAGAGAAGTAGCATATGCACTCCATGTTATGCATAGAGGCATACGCAGGTTGGTAAGAAGGGAAGCGCGTATACACGCGGTTTCAGTAAACAGAAGTAGCGTATGATATTTTATTAATGAATTTTCTGGGTTGAGTTTACATCTACATATCTATTCTGAATTCTGTGTTATCTCTGATATTCTGGCTACAGTGGTCTCACTGTTCTGTTTGAAGTTCTGGGAAAAATATGTTTGTTGATTAATGAAGGTTTGTGTTGAAGCTGTCTGATCCAATTTGAAAATTGATGAAACGTGGTTTGCAGTGGATCTGAGGGTTGAAGCCTTTAGTATGAAAGTAGAAGCTTTCTGCCAGTAGAGGTTGGTGCTAATATCAGGGGGTAGTAGCTCCCTTCCAGGAGAGGCTGGTAAACGAGAGTAGGGGGTTGTACCTCCCTTCCAGGAGAGGCTGGTAAATGAGAGAAGGTTGTAGCCTTCTGTAGGTGGGTGCCTATGTGCTGCTATGAGTCTGCGCCAGTACATGGTTGTAAGATGTTTTCTTTATAATAAATATTGAAGACTCAGATGACGGCAGCGGTGGTTTTCTCCCGACTTGGGTTTCCACCTTAAATCCTGGTATTCATGTGTGTTGCTTATGTGTGATGGTTTATTCTGTTTTTACTGCACATACTTACTACTTAACATCTAATGAATAAATGATGCAATGATTTAAGAATCAAATACATAATAAGAGCTCTGAGAATACGCGAGTTTCCTTTAGAATATCCGCGTATATATGCTAGTTTTGTTGTGTAAAGTAGCATATGGGTTTTTAGAAAAGAAAAGTAAAAATTTTATCAGTTAACTCTAAATACTGATTCACCCCCCCCCCAGTATTTTTCCCAACAATTGGTATCAGAGCAGGTCCTTCTGAAAAAGCTTAGCTGCTAGAAGGAAGATCAAGAAAGATGAGCAATCAAGATGGAACATCATCTATCAAGCCTCTGCTCTTTAATGGAAGCAATTTAATCTTCTGGAAAATAAGGATGAGATCCTATCTTCAGTCTATGGGAGTAGATGTATGGGCCATTGTTGAATGAGGATATCAATATCCAGCTGTAGTACCAACAGATCTGACTGAAAAGAAGAATTATGAAACAAATGCAAAGCTAGTCAATGCTCTAACAAGAAGTCTAACTGAATCAGAATTTGTCAAATTTATGCAGCTGAATACAGCAAAGGACATATGGGACAAAATCATTCTAAGTTATGAAGGTGATGCAAAGGTAAAAAGTGCAAAACTTCAAACTCTCACAATTGAATATGAAAATTTAAAGATGCATAGTGATGAGAATATTGCCAATTTATTTTTACGTCTTGATGATGTTGTAAATCGTATGAGAAATCTGGGAGAAACAATAATCGAATCTAATTTGGTTGAGAAAATTTTAAGATCGCTAACGGCAAAATTTGAGTCAAAAGTTTCTGCTCTTGAAGAAAAACAGGATCTTCAAAATCTTACTGTGGTGCAACTTCATGGCATACTAACTGCATATGAAATGAGAAGAGGAGGACCATCTGAAGTCAAAGAGGTTGTCTTCAAAGCTTCTACAAAAGGGAAAGAAGTACAAGAAGCAGAAGGATCAGGATATATCTCAGAATAAGATGAGGTAAATTTTGTAAAGAAACTCCAACTTGGCATAGGACGGTTCATAGGTAAGCTTCCTTTCAAATGTTTTGAGTGTGGAAGAGTTGGTAATTATGCTGCTAAGTGTCCTCATAAAGGAACTCCTACAAAAGGGAACGAAGTAGCAATAAGGAATAAGAATCGGTTTAACACTATAAAAAGTTACTATACTCATGAAGACAGTGATGGGTTATCTGATAGTGAGGAAGAATGTGAACAAGATCTTAGAATTCTCATGGCATTTGAATCTAGAGAAGAAAAGGATACTTTTGTGGATGCTCTAGAGGACAATGATTTTCTTGAAGAAAACAATCAACTCAAAATACGCTTAGAAGAAAGTAAAATACTCTTAGAAGAAAGGAAAATAACCATAGAAACTCTGGAAAATTAGTTTGAAGAAGCGAAGAAACACAATGAGAAATTAGAATGTGAAGTGGTAAGTCTAAGAAAAGAATTTGAGAAAGTAAAGACTCCGAATCTTAGATTTACTTAAGGATCTGAAACCCTATATGAGAGTATCAAGGTACAACGTTCTCCTCTTATAAAGATAGGTCTTGGATATACCAGAGAATATTCTCAGGCTTCAGCACCAAATTATCTAAAAGCAGCTACTGCTGGTTTACAACATTCTGCCACTCAGCAAGGGAATAAAGAATCATTATAGGTAAAGAATGATCATCTCAATTCAAATAACACCAACAGGAATATCTTTCAAAGAAACAACAATCAACAGGTAAAGTCAGGTAGAAGATTTCATGATCGCAGAAATTTCTTCTTCAATGGACAATGTTTCTCATGTCACAATTTGGGTCATAAAGTTGTTCAATGTGTTGCATATAAAATCATCATGACAAGAGAAGCAAGAAAGAAAAGTATTGATATTGAAACAAAGAAGAATACCTATAACAACTTTTCTCCTCTTCTAAATGAAGTTGAATGTGCTTATTGCTATAACTTTGGCCATGAAGAATCTAAATGCAGGAGCAAAGTTTAGCCAAAAGAGCATGTTCCTTCAAGTTCCAAAGTATGGAAAAAGAAGGAATTGCAGGTTGAAAATTGTGGCATAGCGTTATTTACAGAAGGTGAATAAAATCAATGGTACATTGATAGTGGATGCTCAAGACACATGACAGGTGACAAAAACAAACTTCTTACATATAATGCTCTAGAAAAGGAAAAGAAGGTTACATTTGGAAATGGTACTCCTGCGGTAATTAAGGGAAAAGGGTCTATGTTTCTAAAAGAAAAGGTGAAAGCTAATGATGTCATGTATGTGGATGGATTAAGGCATAACCTGTTAAGTGTATGTCAAATGTGTGATCAAGGAACTGATGTTGTCTTTAGTTCAAAATAATGTGTGGTACGTGATCTTGATACAAGTAAAACAATTATAAAAGGAAAAAGAACTCCAAGCAACCTGTATGTATTGAAGAACTGCAAAGAACAATGTTACTTGAGCAAATCTTCAAAAAACTAGCTGTGGCATAGAAGGTTGGGGCATCTGAGCTTCTCTCAGATCAACAAATCAAGCAGAATTAAAGCTGTCTATGATCTTCCCAATATTACTCCACCCGAAAATATCATATGCAAATCTTGCCAATTTTGTAAGTAAACCAAAGTACAGTTTAATGCCAAGGAAGGATCATCAATTAAGCCTCTTGAACTTATTCATACTGACATATGTGGACCTGTGAGGAAAAATTCACCACGTGGTGAACAATACTATATCTTGTTTATTGATGATTTCTCTAGAATGTGTTGGATTGGGTTGCTTAAACACAAAGATGAAGAATTTGAGAAATTTCAGAATTTCAAAGCTCTGGTTGAAAATGAATCAGATCTAAAAATCAAGTTTCTTAGATCTGATCAAGGAGGAGAATATGCTTCAGATGAATTCCTTGAATTTTGTGAACAACATGGCATAAAAAGACAGTTTACGGTAGTCGTCACTCCACAACAAAATGGCATAGCAGAAAGAATGAATAGAAAAGTTCAACAAATGGCTAGAGCTATGCTTAATGATTCTATAACACATGACACATTTTGGGGAGAAGCATCACATACAGCAGTAAATATTCTTAACAAGGCACATGTTCGTGTAAATAGTGACAAAACTCCATATGAACTCTGGTATGGTAATCCTCCCACTGTGAAGCATTTTAGAATATTTGGAAGCAGATGGTTTATAAAAAATAATGATGAAAAACTTGGCAAGTTTTAACCCAGAGCAGATGAAGGAATACTTCTTGGTTACTCCTCTAGGAGTAGAGCATATAAATGTTACAATAAAAGACTTCGGAATATTGTTGAATGTATTGATTTTGTTATTGATGAGTCTCCTGTAGCCCCAAAAGAAGAAAAACAAACAACAAATGAAGACGATGATGACATATGTCCTTCTACATCAAATAGCAATGATATAGACAGTGAACCCAATGAAGAACCTGAAGATGATTTATCTGAAAAAACTCCATCCAGATATGTTCAAAATAATCATCCAAAATCTCAAATTTTGGGAGATAAGGGATCAGGTGTACAAACAAGAAGGACTCTTGTGGGATCTTCTAGCTATTTGGCATTTCTATCCAATATTGAACCACACAATGTCAATAAAGCTAGCAAATATGAATGTTGGATTCAAGCCATGAATGAAGAGCTTGATCAAATTGAAAAGAATCACACTTGGGAATTAGTACCAAGATCTCATGACAAAAATGTCATTGGAACTAAATGGATATTCAAAAACAAGGTAAATGAGAATGGGGAGGTTATAAGAAATAAAGCTAGACTTTTCTGCAAGGGGTATGCTCAACAAGAAGGTATAGACTTTGAAGAAACTTTTGCTCCTGTAGCTAGACTTGAAGCCATAAGAATGTTTCTTGCTTTTTCAAGCTTCCAACAAATCAAAGTTTATCGAATGGATGTTAAATCTGTGTTTCTCAATGGTGATCTAGAAGAAGAAGTTTATATAGAACAACCAGAAGGATTCATTTTGGGAAATGATGAAAAACTTGTTTGCAAACTTAAAAAGGCTCTATATGGTCTCAAACAAGCTCCAAGGGCATGGTATTACCGTCTTGACAAATATCTTCATCAACAAGGATTTTCAAAGGGGTCTGCTGATAGCAATTTATACACAAAAACTAAAAATGAGAAACTATTGATTGTGGTTGTATATGTTGATGATATCATTTTTGGAAGCAATGAAGAATCTACGAGTCAGAAATTTGCTTCTACTATGCAGCAAGAATTTGAAATGTCTTTACTTCGGGAACTAACATTCTTTCTTGGCTTGCAAGTGCATCAAACTATAGATGGCATATTCTTATCACAAGCAAAATACCTTAAGCAAATTCTAAAGAAGTATGGCATAGAAGAGTGCAAACCTGTAAGTACACCAATGATAACCAGATGTAATCTCAGTTCTCATGATGATTCTCCCATAGTGAATCAACTAGAATACAGATCTATGATAGGAAGTCTACTTTATCTCACTGGGACTAGACCAGACATTATGCATGTAGTTGGGATTGTTGGACGATTCCAAGCTAATCCAAAAGAGTCTCAGCTTCAGGCTATTAAAAGAATATTCAAATATCTACAAGGAACTCAAGACTTTGGACTATGGTATCCAAAGAATGCTGATCTTACTCTTCATGCTTACACTGATGCAGATTGGGCTGGAAATGTTGATGATCGGAAAAAAACTAGTGGTGGTGCATTCTATATGGGGCCCCGGTTAGTATCCTGGTTCAGCAAGAATCAAAACTTTATTGCCTTATCTACAACAGAAGAAGAATATGTGGCTGCCGCATCATGTTGCACTCAACTTATTTGGATGATGCAAACCTTACAAGACTTTCAAATCAAATGTTCACCTCCTATCTCCATTATGTGTGATAATACAAGTGCCATCAGTATCTCAAAGAATCTTGTTATGCATTCCAAGACCAAGAACATTCCCATCAAGTATCACTTCTTATGTGAACAAGTGCTTGAACAAAAGGTGAAGTTGGAGTATGTTCCCTCCAAAGAACAAGTTGCTGATATATTTACCAAACCTCTACCCAGGGAAGCATTCAAATATCTCAGACAGAAGATGGGAGTAGTCTCTTCCATGAAGATCAGATCTGCTTAAATGCAGAAGATTAAATTGGATACACGGATTTCCTGAAATACAGTCATGTATATACGCGAGTTTATGCAAAGAAAACCGTGTATGGGTGGTTGCTGACAACTTTTTATGGGTTAGCATTCCTCATCACAGCTATGGTGCTGTTGGGTATCTCTGGTGATGTTTCAGCTCTCATATTTTTGTTTCATTCTCTGATAGTTGATGAAGATGCCTTGATGATTTTCGGTTGAAAGTGTTCAGGATGCACAAGCTAAGGGGGAGATGAAGGAGTGAAATGGCTCAAGAATAGGTGTACAGGTTCACGGGGAGCATTACCCTTGCTGAGAATTATGCATTGTTGGCATTATGATGGTTTTGAAATATGATCTCTCTCTTCAGGTCTTTTTGGTATTTGTTACAAAAGGTCATAGTTGTAATTTGATGAAAAGGTCATGTTGAGACCTATGATGTAAATTTGTAATATTCAGTCATGTAAGGACTTGATCAAATTTGTAAACCCACTTGGTTGGGTAGTTGAGTCAAATTGTGTAAACCCACTTGGTTGGGTACTTGAGTCGTATTTGTAAATCCACTTGGTTGGATTTTTGATGTAAGTATCAGTCCTTGGTGATAGGAAAGGTCATAGAGTCATGTACTTCATTGAAAAATATGTTTGAAGATTCAGCATGAACTCAGGGGGAGCATGGTAACTTCAGTGCACATCATATTTACAGAGCTCTTCTTTCTACAAGAGAAGAAAAACCTTGTTTTGGTTTTGATCTGCCCTTTGCCCTTGATGTCAAAGGGGGAGAGTATCATGGTGTTTGCATAATGGTTATAATCAATGTATCTATCTCTTGTGGTGATCAAACACAATCATGGTTGCCATCAAGTCCAAAGGGGGAGATTTTTGGCAATATGATGCAGAGTGTTGTCCTTGATGGCAACCTACTTGATAAAGTTGATGGAAACCTACTTGATGAGTTAAGGGGGAGATTGTGGCAATGTGATACAATGTGTTGACTTTGATGGAACCTGCCTGATGAAGTTGTCCTTGATGAAAACTGAGTTGATGAGTTGTTAATGATGTAAATCTGATGTATCTACAGAACAATTCAGAAGTAGCTCAAAAAGTGCCAGAATAATGTTGAACAAGGTATGTCACAAGGCATATGCGGGTTTGTTAAGGATAAGTCACATATGTACGCGGAAATGTACGTGGAAAGTAGCGTATGCCCATTTGCGCTCTAAATTTAGGAAACCATGGGAAATTACCATGGTATTGACCCAAAGTATTGAGCGCTTGATTATCTATTTGATCCCGTCCAGGAATACCATCAGCGGTTGAGTGGTTTTGACTCATGGTATTGACAAGGCTAAATCTATATAAGGAGAAGAAGATCATAGTGCAAGTGTGTGCATGGGTCTAGGTTTTAATGAATACTTCACTATGAAATATATATGCATGGAATGGGTAACAGTTTGCTGATAGATCTGAATTCATAATGCACCTATGAAGAAAATGATGAAAAGGGATCTCTAGATCTGAAATGTCTATGTATTTTCTAGATCTGTTTATGGAATGTTTAGATCTGTGATCTGGCGAATTTTTGCTAAATTAAAGGGTAAGATCTGAGCTTTGTATCTGGTCTGAAGAATTGCACTGCCCTATAATGTCTGTAGATCTATACACAGGTTCGTGACAGAGAAAGCGCGTATATACGCCGGTTGTCTTCAACAAAAGCGCGTATGGAAGATGAATTCAACTCTGAAATGTGTGCAGATGTATATGCAGGTTTTTCTTTATTAAAGTGCGTATATACGCAGGTTCAGTGAAGTAAAAGCGCGTATGGAATCTAGGGTTTTGCTGAAGTATGTGGAATGAAATATTTGATCTGTTTTGCTGCTATATGTCAATGATGTATTCATACAGATCTGAGTTGTTTCAATAACGATTATGCTGCTGATTAAGTTGATGAAAGATCAAGTTGTTGGTTGTTGGTTGATGATTCAATGAAGGAAGAATGATTGTCTGAACAGTTCTGCATGATTGATAGATTGTCTGAACAGAAATCTGATTTCAGATCTGAACCTGAGTCTGATCCCATTCTGAAAAATCAGTGTTCTCAGAAGTATACACAGGTTGCTACACATATAAGCACGTACACACGTGACTTCAGCGAAGAGAAGTAGCGTATGCACTCCATGCTATGCACAGAGTCATATGCAGGTTGGTAAGAAGGGAAGCACGTATACATGCGGTTTCAGTAAATAGAAGTAGCGTATGATATTTGATTAATGAATGTTCTGGGTTGAGTTTACATCTGCATATCTATTCGGAAGTCTGGGTTATCTATGATATTCTGGCTACAGTGGTCTCACTATTCTGTTTGAAGTTCTGGGAAAAATATGTTTGTTGATCAATTAAGGGTTGTGTTGAAGCTGTTTGATCCAGTTTGAAAATTGATGAAACGTGGTCTGCAGTGGATCTTAGGGTTGAAGCCTTCAGTATGAAAGTAGAATCTTTCTGCCAGTAGAGGCTGGTGCTAATATCAGGGGGTAGTAGCTCCCTTCCAGAAGAGGCTGGTAAACGAGAGCAGGGGGTTGTAGCTCCCTTCCAGGAGAGGCTGGTAAACGAGAGAAGGTTGTAGCCTTTTGCAGGTGGGTGCCTGTGTGCTGGTATGAGTCTGCGCCAATACATGGTTGTAAGATGTTTTCTTTATAATAAATATTGAAGACTCAGATGACGGCAGCGGTGGTTTTCTCCCGACTTGGGTTTCCACCTTAAATCCTGGTATTCATGTGTGTTGGTTTATTCTGTTTTTACTGCACATACTTACTGCTTAAAATATGATGAATAGATGATGCAATGATTTAAGAATCAAATACATAATAAGAGCTCTGAGAATACGCGAGTTTCCTTGAGGATATCTGCGTATATATGCTAGTTTTGTTTTGTGAAGTAGCGTATGGGTTTTGAGAAAAGAAAAGTAAAAATTTTATCAGTTAGCTCTAAATGCGGTTCACCCCCCCCTCTCAGTATTTTTCCCAACAACCATACCTCACACCTACCAACAAATACCTTCACCAACTCCGCTACAATGATTATTAATCTCTATAACAATTAAATTTCATGCGATGTATGTTTGGGGTTGGGGACTGTGGATAAACCTTGAGCGTGGTCCACCAACCAGGGTCAAGGGCTGACCTCGACCAAAAAAATATTTTTTATGCCATATCCCAAATTCATAAACCATGGACCAATGAACCATACCATACTCTACCGTAAAACTATATTATATAACCCATATTCCAAGGTTGGAGTGCCAACAGTTAGCTTGGTGGTTAGGGATTACAAGTCAGAACATACAATAATTTATGCTACATTCGAATGATAGTCAATACATCTCATAACCTCGATGATTAGGTTTCAAAGCAGGCACATGCTCCGAGGTTGCAAACATTATATGCCACGGTGATTATTATGGTGAATGCAAAGGGGGTGGAACCTACCTTGGGTAGGGTTCTCGCAACCCCACACCACATAATCAACCCTGATGGACTAACCATCATAGTTAAACCCGAAATCAATCAGACTGATGGGAACTCTATTGAATTCCAAAATCAATGGCAGATTTGATGCCAAGTGGTGTCTTTCTAGCTGGATACGGGTCGACCGAGGCAGATTAATGGTTCAAAAAATTGTACCTAGTGTGGCACAAATCTCGCCAGCGTGGGGCGAAATTGTTGCTGCACATGGCCACGAAAGGCTGAAATTTTAGAACAAATTACAGTGAAGTGCAAATTGTAGGAAATTAACAGAAAACTTCATTGGAGCATAACTCATTCATTTTTTGACCTTTTTTGGAGCAGAAACAACCCAACTAGGGGTGTTTTACTTTTCTCTATAAATTGGAGACATTTTTTAGCATTCTTAGCACTTTAACTTGATGCAAACACATGTTTTTTTAGCATAATGAAAGATGCCCAACAATTGGAATTTGGACCAGGAGATGTAGCCTAGGAGGGGTGAACTCCTTCATCATTTTTTGTTTTTTGTATACTATTATCTTACCGATGTCTTCTTTAATTTATGAAAAACTATTTTTTAAATAATTTAAATGTGTTAATGAAATTTACATAAGTGTTTAAAAAACCTAATCATTTCACTTGAAAATTTTACCTTAAACTCTCAAGCCTTCAAATACAGTTCAGTCTGGTATCAGAGCTTTGGTTCTTTGTTGCTTTGAGGGTTTAATTTTTTTTCAAGTTTTTATGATGCTTACAAGGTTTAATCTCAAGAGAGAAGAGCGAAAGCTTGTGGTTTCAAGTCTGCAAGTTAGAAAATGACAAGGAGAGCACAATTTCCACAATCTCCACCATAAATTTCACCTCAAGCTGCACCTAAAGCTTCAGTAGTAATGGCACATGAAGGATAGTCTTGAAATATGTTAGAGGATTAAAAGGGTTTTATAAAATCATTCTTTGACATGACACAAATGGTGAAACTTCTCATTGAAGAGAGAGCTCCAATCCTCGAAAAGGAGATAATTCTTGAAGAGGATATGGAGGACATGAGGAAAATAATCCAAAAGGGAATGGAGGGAATGGTGATAAACCACCTTTTACACTACAATTATCTTCACCTTCATCCTCACCACCATCTTCACCATCATCATCTTGCACATCAACCCCTTCACAAACACCTCCACATTATCCAAAGGGACATGGCAAACCTCCACTATTGAAACTTGACATAAAATATGAATTTCCTATATATAATGGAGAGGTACATGCTGAGAGATTAGATAATAGGGTTCATTAGCTTTAATTTTATTGAAATATACAAAAGGATCAAGGATGATGAGACCAAAATTAAGCTTTCTTCATTAAGATTGGAGAGCGAAACACTTATTTGGTTAGAAACCGAAACTCAAAAGGACGTGAAGAAATATGGTAAGTTCTTAACCTCTAGGAATGATTTTATTTCTGCATTGAGAATACAATTTTTTCCATTAACATACATAAAAAATGTTATCATGGATTTGAAAAACTTTAGGCAATTCAAGGGTCAAAGTGTGCAAATTTATACACAAGAGTTTCGAAGAAGAGAATTGATTTTGGGTGTAGATTTTTCATCTCAAGATACTTTTCTAAAATACATTGGAGGTTTGCATATCTATTTGAGACGTACTATTCTCATGTTTGACCCTACAATTTTAGATGGGATTTGTGTACATGAAACACATATAGAAGCAAGAGGGAACATTGTTCGATAAGAGGGCAACAAAATTCCATTTAAAGGAGGATAAAAAGGAAAGGGTAAGTTCAAAGGAAAAGGGAATAAGAATTCTTCAATAAATAAATAGGGAGAAAAATTGACATGCAAGCATTGTTCAAAGAATGGTCATGATGAATATCATTGCTGGAAACTTCATCCTAAGATGAGACCCAAAAATTTAACAACAAAGGAAAGAAAAAGACACTTGCAACTACATAACATGATTTAGGATCTGATTTAAGATATGAAACAAGGGTCACAACTATGGGATTGGAAGGTAAGGAACCCATTGCTAGCACTAGTTCTTCAGATAGTCATAATGAAACTCAAAGTGAAAAACAAAGAATATAAAATTTTCGTATTAACTTCATCTCAAAACATAATAAGGTTGACACTCAATTTGATAGTGGCTCACAAGAAAATATCATTTCTGAAAACATTGTCAAAAAGTTCAATTTTGAAACCATCCCACACCATAAACCATATCCCTTGGGTTGGGTGTGTGACAATGCCAAGTTGCAAGTAACTAGAAAATGAAAACGGAAATTCGCCATTACTTCATTGGTGAGGTAGAGCTTGGCGCAGTGCCATTAGAAATATGTGGTATTGTTTTGGGAAGCCCACATCTTTATGATAGGAAAAATATCTTTCATCACCATGAAAACAAATATCACTTGTTCAAATATGTTATTAGAGAACATCACAAGAAACTAAACCTTTCACTTGTGAATTCTAGAAAAATGAAGAGACTTTTTAACTCTAGCAAGAATTTTGTGCTTCTAATGATGAAACCCAACAACAATGTTGATAATGAATCCTTTCAAGGTTGTGATTCAAAGTTGAAATATTCTTTAGTTGAGGTTGTTAACCAGTATGATGAGATGATTTAGGATTCCAAGGGATTTCCTTCCAAAAGAGGAATCCAACATGAAATCCAATTGCAACAATATTTTTCTCTTCCTAACATTGGCATGTACATGATGTCAATAATCGAAAATGTTGAAATTAAAAAAAAAATCCAAGAGCTTCTTGACAATGGGATCATCTGACCAATTACTTCGCCATGCGGTTCACCTATTGTTTTGGTGCCAAAGAAATATGGAACATGGCACATGTGCATGGACTTCCGTGCATTGAAAAATATTATAGTAAAGAACCATACCCACTTCCTAGAATTGATGATTTACTTGATCAATTGAAAGATGTTGTGTATTTCACTAAGTTGGACTTGAGGAGTGGCTATCATCAAACCATAATCGCTAAAGGAGACATATGGAACACAACATTCAAAACAAAGAAACGTTTGTTTGAATGGTTGGTTATTCCATTAAATCTTTGTAATGCTCTTACTACTTTCATGCATGTGATGAATGATGTATCAAGAGCTTTTCTAGATGAATTTGTGATAGTCTACTTAGATTACATATTAATTTTCAGCGAGTCCCGTGAAGAATATATCATGCATGTCAAGCAAGTATTAGATGTACTTAAGGAATAAAAATTGTTAAAAGATATCGAAATGTGAATTTGGAAAAATTTCTTTAGTATACTTGGTTCATATTCTTGGAGGATGTGAGTTGAAAATAGATCCCTCCAAGGTTTATGTCATTTTGAATTGGCCAAGTGATCAGGAGTTCATAAATTTTGCTCAAAATTCAAAGTTACATGATTGGGTTGAAACTAGAATTGTTGTGTAGATCTTGTCTTCCTGATTTCGGCACCATGAACGGTTCAAAAAACTGATGCCGTATGAGGAAGATATCCCATTTTGATCGAAATTCCAAACAGGTAAAGTTTGCGACAGTTTGACCAAGGTTGACTTGGATGCACAGTCAACAGGGTGGAGGTACAGTCAGCAAAAAAGGAATATTCTTGGAATATTCCTTTTCACTGGGAAAATTCTGGGATGACAAGTGTCATTGTTTAATTTGTTGAAATTACGGTTTGGAGGACCAATTAAAGGGTGCCACGTGGCTAGCCCTGGGGCTACCACATGTCCCCTAAATGGAGTGTTAAAATTTTTGGGGGTCCGCAGGAATCGAACCCAGGACCTCTGGCATAGAAAGTGCACATCTAACCACCCGAGCCACATGTTATTTATTAACCCTATAGCTCACGACTTGTATTTATGGTTGGTTGTATTCACATATGGGGGTTGGAACTATCGGCGGTCCTGACTTGCCAAAGATTCCATTCGTGTTGTCAGATGGCATAAAAAAAATATTACATCCCGGAGACTATTAACTGATAGCTAACTGCCAGGAGTTATGATGGATGTCACATTGCAACGGTTAATCCGTAACATTCTCAGCATGTTTTAATGCTAACTCAACATATTAACCTGGAGTTCTGACATTTGCAACTAGGGTTTAGAACATGGGTTCCTCCCAACCTTCGATGGTTGTCAACCGCAGGGTTTTGGGGTTTTGTGCCCAACTGTTAAAGTTTAATGTTGCAGTTAATTTTGGCAGAGGTTTGGCCAGCGTGCCATTTTGTGCAGGATTCACTATTTAGCTCTAGTTAAGTGGAGTTCTCCACTTTTAGTGGACTTTTTCTAGGTGTAACTAGGAAAAAGAGTAGGAGACTCAATTTTCGCCCATTCTGAGTGAATGAAGAGTCATTTTTTACTATTCGAGCATTCTGGACCATTGGTGCAAATAAAACAACCATTGGAGTGCTGTAACTACATGTATTTGCAAACTTTTGAGCATAATGAAAGATGGAATTGCCATTGGGAGTTGGACCAGCATATGTAGCCCAGGAGGGACGAACTGCTTCATCATGCCTACTGTGTAAATTTCACGTGGTGACTCATTTCTTTGTATAACACTGTTGTTTAGTGTTATTTGTGCTTATTTCTTTGTATTACACTGTTGTTTAGTGTTATTTGTGCTTATCTACAATTCATGAACAAACAACTCAATCCTTAAGAAAACTAATGAAATTATTATGCACATGTTTATAAACTGAAAAGACACTTAGTACAACAAAAATAATATAGTCATTTCAGATCAGATTGGTATCAAAGCTAGAGTTTAATCCCTGTTGTTTTTTTTATTGCAAATAATTGTTTAACTATTTGATATTTTTAGATGATTACTAGGCTCAAGCTCAAGAGAGGAGAAGGAAAATTGGAGGAAGCAGAAGGGTCTCAGGAAGAGCCAAAGAAAAAGAGAGAAATATTTCCACAATATCCACCACCTAATTCACTTCCTAAGGAAGCATAATCTTAGTTAAGTATGCCTCATGAGAAAGGAGAAATCCATGAAGAAGTTGATCCCAAGGAGGAAGAAAGAGTGTTTAGGAAAGCATTTCTTGACATGACTGAGATGGTTAGAATCCTTTATCAAGAAAGGAATGTGAGACTAGAAGGAGAAGGATCTAAACTTCACAATGAAGGACAAGGATCTTCAAGAGGTCGCAATGATGAAGATAAGTCAAAGAAGGGAAATGGAGGAAATGTAGGCAATGGAGAGCCATCATCCTCACCCTCATCATCATCATCCTCTACTTCTTCTTCAGTACATCGGCCACACAAGTCAAATAACATTGATGAACGTCATTTTTTAAAACTTGATGTGAAGTTTGAATTACAAATGTTTAATGATGAAGTCAATGCAGAAAAACTTGATAATTGGTTTAGGAAATTGGAGGTCTATTTGAGAATCCAGAACCTTCAAGATGATGATACCAAAATCCGATTAGCTTCATTGAGAATGGAAGGTGCAACACTTGTTTGGTGTGAAGCCAAGAAAAAGGAGGAGATCAAGAAACATGGTAAGATTATTCTATCATGGTCAGATTTCGTTACTACATAAAACGAAAATTTTATCCATTAGATCATATGTAGAAAGCCACAATGAACTGGCAAAACTTTAGGCAATTGAAGGGACAAAATATGCAAGAATACACCCAAGAATCTAGGAGAAGAGCTATCTTATTAGGGGTAGATTTGTAGAGCCAAGATACATTTCTCAAGTACATAGGAGGCTTACATAGCTACCTAAAACATAATATTCTCATTTTTAGCCCCCACCAGTCTAGATGAAGTATGTGTTCAGGCCACACATCTAGAAGCTAGAGGGAAGAACATTTCTGAAGAGGGTAGAAAGAAACCTTTTAAGGGTAAAGCCAAAGAGAAGAACTCAAAAGGTAAAAAGAAAAAGAATGCATCTATTAAGAAAGAGGGAGAAAAATTGGCTTGTAACATTTTTTCAAAAGAAGGCCATGATGAAACTCATTGTTGGAAATTACATCATGAAATGAGGCCAAAGAAACCCAATAACAAAGGGAAACAAAAAATTCTTGCTATAGCTCAAAATGATTTAGGATCTGATTCAGTGATGAATCTAGGATTACAGCCATGGGATTGAAGGAAATGAAGGGAAAATAAATTGAAACTAAACCCAGTACTAGTACATAAAACTATCACATAACCACTCCAAATGAAGAAGAAATAATAGAACTATTTCATGTGAGGGTCATATCCAAGCATACCAAGATTAACACATTGTTTGACAGTGGGTCACAAGAAATATTAATTTCTGAATACTTGGTTAAAAAACTTAACCTTGATACCATACCACATCCAAAACCATATCCATTAGGTTGGATCTGTAACGATGCAAATTTACAGGTTTCAAAGAAATGCATATTGTGGTTTGCAATCACTGCAAATTTTGTTGACACGGTTGAATTAGATGTGGTTCCACTTGACATACCATGTATTGTGTTGGGGAGTCCTTACTTGTATGAAAGGAAAGCGATCTTCCATCACCATGAGAACAAGTATCACTTATTCAAAGATGGCAAGGAGTTCATTGTTAGAGCACATCGCAAGAAGAGAAACATTGCTATGGTAAATGTTGGATAGGTAAAGAGACTGGTAAATTCAAGTAATAATTTTGTTCTTCTTATGATTAAGCATAAAGCTGATGTTAATCATGAATCATTTGAGGGATGTGATCCTAGGTTGAAATCAAATTTATATGATTTATTGAATGCACATCATGAGATGTTTGAGGAGCCAACAAGATTGCCTCCAAAAAGAGAGATTCAACATGAGATTCAGTTGCAGCAAGATTGTCTTCTCTCAAACATCGATATGTATCACATGTCGATAATCGAGAATTATCAAATAAAGAGTCAAATCAAAGAGATGTTGGACAAATGAATCATAAGGCCAAGCACCTCGCCATGTGGCTCACCCATAGTCTTGATAGCAAAGAAAGATGGGACTTGGCACATGTATGTAGATTTTCGAGATTTGAAAAAGATTACGGTAAAGAATCGTTACCCACTACCAAGAATAGATGATTTTCTTGATTAGCTGAAAGAAGAAAAGTTTTTTACTAAGTTATATTTACAAAGTGTATATCATGAAGTAAGAATTGAAAAAAATTATATATGGAGAAATGCATTCAAAACCAAACAAGGACTCTTTGAGTGGCTAGTTATGCCATTTGGTTTGTGTAATGCACTGGAAAATTTCATGCGTGTTTTGGATAGTGTTTTGCATCCATTCCTTGATGACTTTGTGATTGTGTAATTAGATGACATATTTATTTTCAGCAAAAGAAGAGAAGATCATGTCTTTCATGTGAATAGGGTGCTTGATATTTTGAAGAAAGAGAAATTGTTTCTTAAGATGTCAAAGTGTGAGTTTGGAAAGACTCATTTTGTCTATTTTGGACATATTGTAGGAGGAGGAGAGTTGAGAATTGATCCTTCTAAAGTGGAAGCCATTGTGAATTTTCCCACACCCAAAAGAGTTACCAAGGTAAGAAGTTTCTTAGTACAGCTCAATATTGGATAAAGTTTATTGCTAACTTTCTTCCATCATAGCTCCTATGGATGTAGTGACAAGTGTGAATAAATGATTCTAATGGGGAGGAAAGAAACAACAAGGTTTCAAAGCTTTAAAAGAAAAAATAAATTCAGCTCCACTCCTTGCATTACCAAATTTTAGACAACCATTCAAGATTCAAACTGATGCTAGTGATTATGCCATGGTCGCAGTACTTTTGCAGCATGGTGAGCCTATCGCTTTTCATTCTTAAACTTTTAATGGTGCTATGACTAATTATCCTACATATGAAAAATAACTATATGTGTTGGTACAAAGTGTCAAGAAGTGGAAACACTACTTGATGCGTAAAGAGACTATTGTGCATACCAATCACCAACGATTACAGTACTTGCAGTCAAAAACAAAATTGCAGCAATCAATACATTCCCGGTGGATGGGATTTCTTCAATAGTTTCACTTGGTTATAAGGTACAAGAAAGGTATTTTCAATAAATGTTATGATATGCTTTCAATTCCAATCATTAGTGCATCTACTTTACTCAAAAATGATTCTATTGTAGATGAGAGTTACATAGAATAATATGCACATGAAATCGATTTTCAAGATGTGTATGCTAGTTTGAGTGAAGGGAATCAAGTTGAAGAAAAAGATTATCACATGCATAAAAATTTGTTGTTCCATTTGGGCAAGTTGTGTATTGCACAAGGAGAGAGGCTAAGTGTCATGAGAGAAGTTGATTCATATCTTATTGGTGGACACTTTGGGGTAAGAAAAACAGTGGCACATCTACAGAGGTATTGATATTGCCCTCGCATGATAGATAGTGTGTCACATTTTATAAGAGGTTGTATCTGTGGAACAAGTAAGCCTAGTAATAGGAAGCCTGGGTTATACATGCCACTACTGGTACCATCAAGGCCATGGGAGAATGTCTCCATGGACTTTGTGGGAGGTCTGCCTATGTCAAGAAAGTAGCATGATTATGTTTCTGTAGTTGTGGATAGATTTAGTAAAATGTGTATACTTATGCCATGTATGAAAACCATTACTGTTGAACAAACTACTGAACTTTATTTTCAACATGTTTGAGTTCATTTTGGATTTCCAACTTCTATTTTTAGTGACAGGGATTTCAGATTCATTGGGAATTTTTGTTCAAATCTATGGAGAATAATGGACACAAAGTTGAAAAAGAGTACTACTTTTAATCCAAAAATAGATGGACAAACCAAGGTGGTGAATAGAACCGTTGTGCATCTATTGAGAGGATATTGCAGTAAACATCCTAGGTTGTGGGATGAACAACTGCATTATATTCATCATGCTTACAATCGGGCAAAGCACTCTTCAACACAAACATCACCTTTTGAAGTATGCTTCGAGTATTTACCAAAATCACCATTAGAGTTCATCTTTGGAAGGATGTTGCAATTGATGGCCATAGTGACATTCACAAGTCTTGAAATTTCATTGAGAAAACTCAGATTATACATCAACAAGTTCAAGAACAACTTGAGAAAAGTCAAAGAAAATACAAAGAGAAGCATGACAAACACCGAGTTGATCACAAGTTTCAAGAGGGAGATGAGGTATGGTTGCACATTAGAAAGGAAAGGATGCAAGGGGAAGGTAAAAAGCTCAAATCTATTCACTCTAATCCATTCAAGATCATAAAGCAAGTTGTTAATAATGCATTTCAACTTGACTTTCCTTCTTATATGCAAATTTATTCAGTTTTTAATGTTGAAAACTTATGTTTGTATGAGCCACCTTTGATCGATGATAAAGGAAGTGATGTTTAGCTACCTTCTATTGAAGATTTCTCGCCAAAATTTCTGGATGAGCTCAAAGAAGATACAATTCTTGACAGGAGGACAAGGGCATCCAAGAGGGGAAGTGTTGACTACCTTCGACTTGGGCTCAAATTCACTAAGTCAAGCAAGGCAATATGGATGGAGGTTGGAAAGGTGAGGGAGTTATACCCTCATCTAATGAACAGGTAATCAAATATTTTAGGGTTGTAAATCTTCCTAATGGGGAGGACTGATCAGGAGTTCTTAAATTTTGCTCAAAATTCAAAGTTACAGGATTGGGTTGAAACTAGGATGGTTGTGTATATCCAATCTTCCTTATTTCGACGTCATGAATGGTTTGAAAAACTGATATCGTATGAGAAAGATATCTCGTTCTGATCAAAATTCCAAACAAGTAAATTTTGCGAGAGTTTGATGAGCATTGGCTGGGATGCACAGTCAGCAGGGTGGAGGCATATTCAACAAAAGAGGAATAATATCAGAATATTCCTTTTCACCGAGCCAATTATGGGATCACAAGTGTCATTGTTTGATTTTTTTAAATTACGGTTTGGAGGACCAATTAAAGGGTGCCACATGGCTAGCCCTAACGCTTCCATGTTTCCCCTAAATGGAGTGTTAAAATTTTTTGGGGTCTGCAGGAATTGAACCCAAGACCTTTGGCAACACAAGTGCACATATAAACACCCAAGCCACACGTTATTTATTAACACTATAGTTTGCGGCTTGTATCTATGGTTGGTTGTATTTTCATATGGGGGTTCGAACCACCAACGGTCCCAACTCACCAGTGGTTCTGTTGGTTTTAAAACCTGGCATCAAGAAAATGTTACAACACGACGACTATTAACCGACAACTAACTACCAAGAGTTATGATGGATGTCACATGAAAACGGTTAACCCATAACATTCTCCACGCGGTTTAATGCTAACTCAACATGTTAACTTGAAGTTCTGACATTTGCAACCAGGGTTTATAACATGGGATATGCCCAATCGCCAATGGTTGTTAACCGCAGGGTGTGGACGTCATGTGCCCAACTGTTAAAGTTTAATGTTGCAGTTAATTCTGGCGGAGGTTTGGCCAGCATGCCATTTTTTGTGGGATTCACTATTTTAGCTCCAGTTAACTGGAGTTCTCCACTTTTAGTGGAATTTTTCTAGGTGTAAATGGGAAAAGAGTAGGAGACTCAATTTTCGCCCATTCTAAGTAAATGAAGAGTCATTTTTTACTAATTGGAGCATTCTAGAGCCATTGGTGTAGAGAAAACAACTATTGGAGCACTATAACTGCATGTATTTTCAAACTTTTTAGCATAATGAAAGATGGACATGTCATTGGGAGCTAGACCAGCAGATTTATCCCAGGAGGGGTGAACTGCTTCATCATGCTTGCTATGTAAATTTCATGTGATGACTTATTTCTCTATTTTACACTTTTGTTCAGTGTTATTTCTGCTTATTTCATGCTTCTGATTCACCTAAAATGATCTGAAATTCATGGAGAAACACCTAAATCCTGAAGCAAACTAATGAAATGATTATGCACATGTTTATAAACTGAAAAAACACTTAGCACGGAAAAAATAATACAATCATTTCATATCATCAAGACCCAAAACAGTGACAAAGGTTATAATTTTTTTTGAAGGAGCCCAATATTGGAGAAAGCTTATTTCTAAATTTTCTTCTATCGCAGCTCCATTGCATGCATTGAAAAGTGTGAAGCGGGTTTTTCAATGGGGAGGTAAACCACAAAAATCATTTGATGCATTGAAGGAAAATATCACTTCAACTCCTGTACTTGCACTTCCTGACCTGAGACAATCATTTGAGATACAAAATGATTCAAGCGACTATGCAATGGGTGCAGTCCTAATGCAACATGGTAATCCCATCTATTTTCATTCAGAAATTTGTAATGGTGCAGTGATTAACTATCCTACATATGACAAGGAATTTTATGCATTGGTGCAGAGTGTGAAAAATTGGAAACACTACTTAATGGGTATGGAAAAAATCATTCACACGGATCATCATCCATGCAATACTTGCAATCACAAAAAATCTACAACATGCGAAGCACTTTCGATGGATAGAATTTATTCAACAGTTCCACTTGGTGATAATGTATAAGAAATGTATATATAACAAGGTTTTTGATATGCTTTCTAGACCAATTGTTAGTGCATCCATTAATCTTAAGCATAGTTATTTCATGCACGATATATGTGTTGAAAAATATTATTTAGCTAGTGATTTCAAAGATGTATATGCGACGGGATGAAATTGTTGCAATGGCCCATGGAAACCTCGAGTTTTTTTCCTCCTTGTGAGAGGAGCTGACAAGGCTCCTTCCATTTCCTCCTGTGGCATTGTCTTTCTGCTGAGGCAGTGCTTCACACAACAGTCAAGCATCCACGTCATGCAGGTTCATTAAAGGGGGGTAGGCACACACCCCCCCCCCCGCTCGCGGCTCTCCTAATGGAAATGGACCTGCGTTCCCTGACTCTGGCCCTCTCAATGACAAGGCAGGGAGTTATGACCCTGCATAAACACCATAAATCCTGGCATAAGAGAAAAAAAAGAAAAAAATAGGCATAGGAAGGCATCAAAATCCACATACATTCCTATCACAGATGATAGGCTTAGGGTCTATATTCCTACTCAACGAATCAACAAAAAAATATAGTACATGAAGGACCATGCACTCATTGGAAAATTAATTGGCTTCTAGGCAATTGAGGAATCTCTCCTGAGTTGGAAAACCTCAAAATGGAAGCCCAAAGGGCACATCTACCTCCATCTAGGACCAAAGGGATTCTTAAACATCATTTTCTCTTTCCTAGAGGACAAAAACTGAATCATGGAAGGAGGACCATATTTCTTCAACTCGACTAGCCTCTTCCTAAGGAACTCGGTTGAAAGATTCAACCCAGACAACGAGACTTCAACTAGGCTCCAGTCTACTTCGGATGTATTCACTCCCTCAAGATTACTTGGATGAAATATGCCTTAAATACATTTTCAATCACCTTGGAGAGTTCACAAAAATTTCAGAAGAAACCAAGCTCAATCGTTATAGAGCCTATGCTAGAATCTGTGTCTACATGCACCTAGCCAAAGCCCTGCTAGATTCAGTAATTCTATTTCATGAAGATTATGGATGGGTCCAAGCTGCTAATTATGAGCATGTTCCTTTTCACTGTAGAAAATTTCATGAGCATGGGCACCTCTTTCGAGATTTCCCTCTCAATCAACCTCCAAAACCTTCCCCAACTTCGGATAACACTGATCTTGATAGCTTCACCAAGATCTCCAATCGCAAATGACATGCTAGAAACTATACCTTAGTTCCCAAGTCCTCACACCCTATCACCAATAACAAACTTTTATATTCTTTCCAACCAAACCTCCATGAAAAGTACTACCTCCAATCCCCCTGAGAAAACCTTAAAGTCTCTCAATCCCAATCCTGACCCCAATCAACACCACTCTGCTCCCCTGAATCCATCATCCTCCCCCCGCTGATGCTAATCAAACCCAAGATTTGCAAGAAAATAAAACCAAAAAAGGAAATACGGTAGATTTGGAACAACCACCCCTATGGAGGAAGAACCAGACAACATTGAATTCGGTGAGCTCAATATCGTAGGCTTGGAGGCAACATGTAAAATTCAAGAATATTACACAATCCCATCTCAGCAGATTCAATGTTTGGAGGAAGTCCTAACGAGAGACCAGTAAATTCTATCTCTTAGAATCTAGGGAGGCTACCAGCTGGACACAAAAAGGATCATGAAGGAGTCCAGGAAAAGAGGGTGACGTACGGATCTACAACGACTCATCCTACTCGGAGGCCTACTTTTTTTATTGGGGACGATATCCCAAGCTAACCAAGTTCTATAGGGAATTTATACACATTTCTTAATGAAGATCATATCATGGAATATTCGAGGGCTCAATAGCCCTTCGAAGCATTAACTGATCAAGAAAAGAATCGAGCAAGAAAAACCCACTATTTTCTTTATGCAAGAAACCAAATGTACCAGTACCACCCTGAACTCTATCATATCCAGAATGTCGCATGGTTTCAGTACCATCATGGTCGATGCCATTGGGGCCTCAGGAGGTCTAGATATTGTTTGGAGTCCCCTCCTTATCACCCTGACCGATCTCCATGCCTCTCACAACTTCATTCAAGCCTCCTTTCACCTGATTGGAACCAACATCCACGTCCATGTCACAAATGTTTACTTTCCCCCAACCCATAGCCCAAAAATTTAACATTTTTAACTCCATATATCTCCTCAACTCCCATCTTACCCACCTCATCTAGGTTCTTAGAGGTTATTTCAATATGATTTCCAATATGGAGGAGAAAAGAGGATGCCTCAAGCTCGAAGTAGACAACCATAGCTTCAAATATTTCATATAGAGAAACAAATTCATTGACCTCCAAACCTCCAATGGTATATTTTACCACTCTCCCCAACTTCCTAGGCTGAAAATAGGAGTGAAGAAAGGTATCCATAAACCAAATTTTAGCTAGGTAGCTAGCCCTACCTAACGAGAGAGGGCTCTCTCTATGCCACTTTTTAGAATATTCAATTTAAGGCTGAGTACCAGATTTTGGGCTAGATATAAGCTAATATGTTTGAAATTTGTTTAATAATTTATTTTTTGGATGAAAATAATGATTAGTGAAAATAAAGCTAATTTCAAAGACTCATATGTAGAGAAAAGAGTGAGGCAAGGTAGTTAAACTTTTTTAGCACAATTAATTTGTCATTTTGTATAGTGGTAGAAAAATTAGGAGTCTGAATGATCATATAACATGAATTCATTATTCAGAAGAAAAGACACATTTATGAAAATCTTAATAAACAGAACATATAATTGATCTATGTTTATAAACTGGTAAGATTTTTACACAGAAACTGAAGTGGAAATGAAATGACAGAGAAAAAACCACAGTGCTCAAAAGAAATACCACATGAATCTCACAATATTTGTTGCAACTTCTTTGATTTCATTAAAGGTGTACAAAAGCTCTACAATAATATATAGAGTTCTCAAAAACACAAAGTTATCTAACCCACCATACTTCGTACAGTGAATTATTTATAGAAAAACTAAAATACATTGGATTACATTAAATTCTATCATAACAGATAGCACTTTATTTTCCAAACTAGACTCTAAATGTAACATGGAAATAAAGTTGATTTTCTCTGCTGGTGCTGCTCTAACTGAAAATGGTTGTTCAAAGGAGAGAATTGTGGGTTGTGTTGGCTGTTAGCTGACTAATGATCTGGCAGAGGTTGAATTTTCTTCATTTACCATTTACTCTTAAAATTCACACATTTTTTCCCAGCGTTGTTCAACTGGGATGGCCAATTTTATTACCTTATGGTAAACTTCATCCAATAATAGTTTGAAAGTTTTTGTGGTGTGAGTTGTGACGTAAAAATGAATATTGTGCATATTATGAATTCCCAAACTCAAAAATTCATCCATTTCAATTTATTTGGAAAAAGTGTGCCTCACCACAAAAACATGTTTTATCTCATATTGAATATAAATATCATTGCTCAGTGTTCCGAATAGTGCCCTTCGTGTCAGTGTGCATTTGATGTTTGAAAACTTGGCAGTATCCCTTGCAATTTCTTTAAGTCTTCTCCAATAATCCTCTTTTTAATTCAATTTATCATTAATCACAAATAGAGAAGGAAATCCTTTTGTGTCAAAGGCTCTATTCTACCGAAAAATCTCCGCACTGTGATCTCTACGCTATGACACTTCTCCTCAAGCTGAAGAATTAAATTCTTCTTTGTGAGAACCTTCTTTACCTCCAGGATTTTTTATGTTCTATCATTTATGCCAAAATCATCTAGCTCATACATGTTCTTTGAATTCAAAAACTTGATAATGTTGTTTGCTATAGCAGGCTTATCTCCAAGTTGTGTTTTAATTGTTGCAATGGCCTCATTTTCTTTCTGTATCAACTCCTTTTGTTAAAATATAATCTGTATAATTGGAAAAATTTCATTAAGATATTCCATGATGTCTTCTCATATTATTTCTTTTACTTGGCCTAAAGTGTTTCCAATGGCCGATTCTTTTGTTATTTTTGCAACATCTCAATTAACTTTTTAACTCTCTGTGCTTCAGCTGCATGTGAACTTTCATCTTTAGGATTATGATATTGTATAAATTTCACTTGATCTTGTAATTTATTTATCTCCCCTTCCCAAATTGACATATTCTGCACTGCTTTAGTGAGCTTCTCAACTCCATCTGTAGTACTTGTTGTAGAAATTGTGGTTGTAGGAATAACTGCAAGATGCACTACTTCTAAAGGAACTTTGGATGTTTTTGTTGTTTGTTCCTTTTCCTTTATCATTTTCTCTAGCTCTAATTCCATCTATTTTATTTTATAATTCCATTCCATAATCAACTTAATCATTTGTGTTTTGTGTGATTCAGTCTCTTCAATAGCTTTTGCCAGAGGATCTTCTGTAGGAGTAATCTTCAACTTCTTTCTTAATGCTGCTATGTTAGCATTTTTATTTTGATGATTCCTTCTGTTGCATTGAAATTGGAAGGATCATATCCAACTTTGATCACCGGGTCTTCCAGAGTTTTTTTTCTTGAGTCTTTAGAAAATGAAGAGCCTTTCACCATTTTCAGCTATGATTGAACATCAGCCAATAAAACCTGCAATTTTGACAAACTCATAGCACTCTTAGTGAGAGGGGATGATATCATCTCACCAGTTTGTTTATGAACTCCATTTTATCTATTGTATGTATCTCCTTAGTATCAAATTTAAATGCAGTCTTTTCGTAATCTGCTTCTAATTTTCGTTGTGGAATTTGTGCTTGAATAAAGGGAAACTCAATTTTTCCCTTATCTGAATCAAAAGCTGAGAGGAACCTGTTCTAAGAGTTGGGAGTTTTCTTCCAAAATCGATTTTATGTGGTGGTCTTCAACATTTCATTCTTCAACTTTATCTCCCTAAAGGTATCAAAGATAGTCTTCTATTTTTCCCATGTAACAATTGTACCAGTTTTAATGGCTTGCTGTTGATCTTGAGAAACTGTTGAAGTAGTAGGAGTAGAAGTATTTTGATCACCTGCCTATCTGGAAGGAGGGGTCTCTTTGGTAATAATAATTAATTTTTTCTCTGACTCCTTACTAGGATTGACTTTTTGATTAATATTTGTCTTCGTTTTGTAATGGATTTTGAATTCTTTGTTGGATGAGTCAGTCATTAGTGATGAATGATATTCTCTTATCCTTTTCCATGCTCTCTCTTGTGCAGCATGATTCTGTAATGATGATGTAGACACTCTTTTTTCTCTAGCTTGCTATAAATTACCCTCAGTTCATTTAAGATGATTCATATATCTCTCAATTTCGGGTGACTATGTATGAAAATAAGGTTTAGATTTGTTCTCTACCATTAGTTTAGAAATGAAACCAACTGGATCATAAGACCATGTGACACAGAGGCTGAATTGCATCTCTTTCAGCAATTTTTTTGCTTCCTCCACTGATGTCCTGCTATTACAGATAAAAAGTCCTATCTATGTTTTGATTTCGAATTGTGATTTTTTTTAGCAGACACAAAATGCACTTCATCAACATTTAGCATTTTTCTGATATGTTCTAATTCAAAAATCCTCATTGGGAGGAATTTTGGAGATTGGTAAGGGGGAATCTCATAGCCATAGACTTTGAGTTCTGTGTAATTCTGATAGAGATACCAATCTCATGTTCTAGCTTGATATGACAGTTGCAACTCCTTTCTGATTTCTTCCCTGATCTTTGGCTCTATAGTGTTTTTTAGTAAACTGAGTGTTGGATGAAGAAAAAATTCTACAAACTGCTTATATGAATATTCCCTTTGCTCCTTCATCACTAATGAAGTCCAGAAAATAATTGATTGTTGATTTCCTTCCTCATCCAATTTTTGTAACGAAAAATTGAATTTTTCTCCCTGAGAATATAAAAACAAATAAACTAACACATAGGCATATTTGAAAACCTCTTCAGTTGGGAATTTAACAAACTTCTCGTGAATGGAATCGACAAAGAATTGACTGATGTTGAATATGATGGAGGGTTTGGAATATGTGGAGAAAATGGACATGAATTCTATGATGGCTTCATCTACCCATTGCTCTGAATAATAGCCAAGAAGGTAGGAAATAACTGTGATGATTTGTTTGGCTCTTTCAGGGAAAATGAATGATGTAAATGGATAGTTCTTCTTGGGTAATGGATCATTTTCAGTCATAAAAAACTCAAGAGTGTGAGCTATTTTTGAAGAATCTAATTTCTGATATATTTCAATCAATGATTCTTGAGAAAATGGAGTGGCATTATCTGTGATGGGGGATTGCATCATTTTCTCTATGGTTTGGGCTATTATGGTTACTAAAATCTCTCATGTAGGAGCGATAATAGCTCTTTGGTTAGGCACATACCAATTTTGGCATTTTATAGAAAATTTTGGGGCATTGTGGGTGTGAGGAAAGGTATAATGGGGCAAGTTTGAATCCCACAACCCTATATCATCATATTTATCAAGGAATATATCCTCTAACCAGCAATACATTTCAAATAATTCAAGCGCATAAAGGGTTTCATCGATCTTATGGTCTCTTTCTGTTAATGGTATGCGGTGAAAGTGAATTGGAGGGTGATGTAGCAGCCTTTCATGTTATTCTGGTCCTTTTTTATTTGGAGGCATGACTGTCTCTGTTTGAATAGTGGAGAAGGATTTTCTGATGGAGAAATGGAGGCCGATACTAAGAAATCTCTGCAGATTAGAAGAATATCAACAACTACAAAAGGATGCTTTAAACAATGGTAAGGTTTCTTTCTGGAGTTTTGGTGATCACTATGAATTCGTAATTTTCCTATTCAGAGCATAGTGAAGGAAAATTAAGAGGTGAACAGGTTTTTAGTGATGAATTTATAAGAAATTTGGCTTAATTCCAGTTGAAAATGGAGTGGGTCCATTAGCATAACGGCTAGGATTTAATTTATTAGCTAACGGTTATAAGATTGTGGGAATTTGTTTGATTAGAAATCGGCATACTCAATGTGTCATGACAGAAGGGTACATTGGCAGTAAACAATTTTATGAGGGGGTGGTATGAAATCATATGTTGTTGACACATAGCGGTGTGGTTGGGTTTTGAAACCACCCTTATTGGACCCCGGCCCCCGCCGTTATGTTTTGGATGATGAGGGGGTGCATGAACTCATATGTGGGCTATCGGATTTGATTGTGATGCAATGGATGAATGGGGAGATGGGGGGTAGTTAACATATGGTAGACTTTAATGAATGGTGGGTGTTATCACAAAATTGGACCTAATAGGCTACTTGATCAGACAATCTCATGTAACTATTTCAAACCTAATATTTTGACTGAGGCTTAGCCTTCGTAGCCTGAGAGCGCTCTCTCAAGGGTTAATGATATGGATAAAAATATAGATGGCTAACTCTATTTAGGAAATAAACTGATAATGATAGTTGTAGGTTGAAAATAACATCATCATGTATACATTGGGCTTATGGAGACAAAGCATTCAGTATTTCAATGAATTTAATTAACATGGAAGTTGAGTCATATCAGAGTTTCTAGTGATAAGGCACACACACATGAAACATGTAAAAACACAGTCAGTTCACTTATAAAAGAAGTCAAAGCATCTAATAAATGAATTATGATTAATACAGATGAACACCACTGAAAATGAGGTATATAATAGATACATATATAATAGGAAAACAATAAAACTCCTTCAGAATCTCAAGTTGGTCAAGTAGAAGATCTCTATATTAGCTGAAAATAATCAATTCACAACAAGCACAATTTTGCCAAAAATGTCCAACCCCTGACAAATTCGACCCAATGGCCTTTATTAGACCTCTTACATCCTCAGATGATATGCCTCTAGGATAGATACATCCAATTTCTATCCACTGACACATTTCATAACCATAAAACATGAAATTTAGTACAAAAAGACACCTATCCTACTTAATAGTCCTATTTCAGAAAGGACTCAAACTCATTATCACTATCTATAACAAACTTATCTATTTGAAATTACATTATTCACAATTTTATCATCATATGGTTGAATTTGGATAATGATATTCAGTTCTTCATGACCACTTTGCTGACCTCCACAAAAGCAGGAAACCATACCCTATTTTTTAGGCATAGGATCTTTTTCCTTCTTTGAACATTCTGACCATCATTTAATCTTCATTTCATGATACTTGGCTATTGAATATTGGCTTAACATGTCCCATCACTCTTTCCTAGCCTCAAAATATCCAAAACTGTTCAAAAGGCTGTAATTTATTACGCTACAAAAAAACAGTAGTTTCGTAGTGCTTTCTGTAGCGCTGCCATTTCAAGCCTTTATTCTCCAAAAACTTGACTCCTTTCTCTTGAATTATTTTAATTAACCTTAAAAAAAAAATTCATAGAAATTATAGCTCTTGAATCAGCCTTTAACCCCTTACATATTGATCAAGGGAAACAAAAAATACAGCTACAACAATTTCGTAGCGATTTTCTACTTTTTAAGCCTGGAGGTGCTAGGAAACTGCTGAGTATGCAGATTTTTTCACAAATTTGTCAAAGGAAAACTGTGGTAACAAAAAATCTCAAAATATAACCTGTTCTCATCATCTAAAAACCATACAAACCATAAAGCAACTTAATTTTAGCTTCCTTGGGGCATTCCTTCTTCATTATTTAAGACATCCTTATAGATTTTTCCTATTTTTTCTTGAAAATAAGTCTTGGAACAGAGCCTATATCTCCTAATAAATGATGTATTTTGAGGAAATGAAGGAGGTTTTTGTATTCCATTATGTATTGAATAAAAAAATGTCTTGTTTTTTTGAAACACATCTCCTGTTGTCCAGAAACTGCATTTTCAAAACATATCTAAAACAGGAAAATTTTGTCTCTGAAAATAGGGATTCAATGAAATCCTTGTATCTCCCAACTGATAACACCTGTGAGAAAAGTGAGAGAGGCTTTCATAGCTGGGGTGGTGATGAAGAAAAAAATCTCTTATAATTCCAAAAAAAAAATTTCATTTGGCTAGAAACTGAACTTGAAGTTGATTGCTAAACAGTCATGTATAGGACAGTTTAGTAACAGAGTTTCATAGCGCATTTTAATTTATCAATTTATACCACCTCCTAATGAATTTGAAGAAACTGAGAGAGGAGTTTGTAGTTAGGTCTGTTATGAAGAAAAACCTCTTTCAGATTTCTAAAATTTGTTTTCATTTGCTGAGAAACTACCTTTGAAGTTGACTGATTCAAACCATAAAACAGAGAAACGCTTCACATTCGCTACAAAACTATTAGCCAGTTTCGTAGCGTTTTCTGTCTATTTTACACTGAATGCATTATGAAAGTAGGGATGCTAAAATGTAATTTTTGGTACAAAAATATTGAAAATTGAAATCATTAAGCAAATGATGAGTGATGTGACATGACGAAGTTTGAAAGTGAGTGGGTTTAGACCTTAGGGTAAGATTTAAACAAGAAAAATTCAAAATTTCCCTTGACCAAGTAATGAGAAATGAATTAAATGACCCTACTAGTGACACATGAACCTCTAGGAATTTTTCAACTAATATTTCATTTTTATGAGTGATAATAGTGGCTCCACTTTGGATGGTGTGCCCTTGTGGTACACCAAAGAACCAGTAGTTACAATGCTGCTATCCATATTCTTGGAAATAAAAACTATGAAATTTATGAAAACTTCACCAAGCTCTTATGGCCTTCACCTCGGGCTCAATATTGATGATCACTGCAAAATAACCAAATCTATACCTACTGAAAATATGCTTAGTCAACTTTGAGCTTATTCAGACACACCTACCTACCCTAATAGTTTCAATCTCCATTTTTAACTCAAGCAACATGAAACTTCTAATGAAGTTGTTCATTGATTTGATCTCACACTTGAACCTATTGACTGCACTTGAACTAACAATAAGCATGATACAGAAATAACCAAGGCAACATAAAATAGATCTGATCCTCATAATGAAATATAATTGAAAATCTGGACTTTAGAACTCTTCCATGTAGTCAGCTATAGGATCAAAGAAGACATGATCTCTTTGATGCTTGTCATGAAAATCTGCAGCTTTGGACAACCCATGTATTCTTTTCTCAACCACACAAGATTTCAGTTATGTGTTATCAAACTATTGTTCAAACTGATTTTTAAAAACATTGTATTCTTCCTCAATCTCAAAAGAGAAAGGAAGCAACACCCTCTCTTTTTGTTCTAGCATGGAAATATTTTGAAAAGAATGATCATGATCATGAAGACTATATGATTTAATTTGACCTTGTAAAACTTCAATGTATTTCTCAATGTTCTTAGCAACTTCATCCAAAAATTGAATCTTATATTTTGACTTGCATTCAAATGATTTTAGATAAGAAGACAAGGACAAAGAAATATTTTCATCTACTTCTTCATTAATATGATCATCATTCCATTGTTTAAATATTTGAGTTGAAGGAGAGTCTGCCACCAACTCTGTTCTGTCTATCCATTCTTCTAAAAACATAAGCCACAAATCTGCAAATGAATTAATAGATCTAACAGGAAAGATTTCAATCCACTGTTTACATTTTCCTTGAAATGAATCATAGAACAATATGATGCAAACATATTCATTTTTGACTCTAAGAAGCTCAATAAAGTCACAAAAATCTGATATATGCTTCAAAGTCAAACTCAAATCTTCTCCATTGAATTTTGGACCATTCCTTAAAAAATATGCATCCTTGGAAAAATGATTTCGGAAACCATGAATTCCTGAAAAATCTATACAGGCATACCTTGAAACAAGAATGGATACATCTGAGCTCTTCATATGTCCAGTGGAATCACCATGAATCTATGAATTTTGAATTCTTCAACAATGGAGTTGCAGCCTTGAAAAAATTATGAGCTCCTGCTACCTTCAAGAGTTCAGCTTCATAATTTTCGGGAGATGTATATCTTCAGATTCCCGATAGACAAAACAAAATGTTACCACAAAATTGGACCTGATAGGCTGCTTGATCAAACAATCTCATGTAACTATTTCAAAACTAATCTTTTGACTAAGGCTTAGCCTCCTCAGCTCGAGAGGTCTCTCTCAAGGGTTAATGATATGGATAAATATATAGATGGCTAACTCTATTTAGGAAATAAATTGATAATGATAGTTGTAGGTTGAAGATAACATCAGAATGTACACATTAGGCTTATGAAATCAAAGAACTCAGTAATTAAATGAATTTACTTAACATGGCAGTTAAGGCATATCAGAGTTTTTAGTGATAAGGCACACACACATGAAACATGTAAAAACACATTCAGTTCACTTATAAAAAAAGTCAGAGCATCAAATAGATGAATTTTGAGTAATATAGATGAACAACACTACAAATGAGGTATATAAGAGATACAGATAGAATAGGAAAACACTAAAAGTCCTTCAGAATCACAAGTTGGTCAAGTATAAGATCTATGTATTAGCTGAAACAATCAATTCACAACAAGCACAGTTTTGCCAAAAATGTCCAACCCCTGAAAAATTCGACCCAATGGACTTTAATAGACCTCTTATATCCTCAGATGATCTTCCTCTAGGATAGATACATCAAATTTATGTCCACTGACACCTTACATAACCATAAAACATGAAATTCATTACAAAAACACACCTATCCTACTTAACAGTCATATTTCAAAAAGGACTCAAACTACTTATCACTATCTATAAAAACCTTATCTATTTGAAATTAAATTATTGACAAGTGCATCATTACATGGTTTTATTTGGATAATGATATTCAGTTCTTCATGACCACTTTGTTGACCTCCACAAAAGCAAGAACCCATACCCTGTTTTTTAGGCATAGGATCTGTTTCCTTCTTTGAACATTCTGACCATCATTTAATCTTCATTTCGTGATCCTTGGCTGTTGAAGATTACCTTAACATGTCCCATCACTCTTTACTAGCCTCCAGCTGTCAAAAACCGCTTCAAAAACCATTTAGAAGGCTATAATGTATTATGCTATGAAAACATAGCAGTTTCGTAGCGCTTTCTGTAGCGCTGCAATTTCAAGCCCTTATTCTCCGAAAACTTGACTCCTTTCTCTTGGATTATTTTAATTACCCTTAAAAACATTTTTCATAGAAATTAAAACTCTTGAATCAGCCTTTACCCTTTACATATTGATCAAAGGAAACAAAAAAGGCAACTACAGCAGTTTCGTAGCACTTTTTATCTTTTTAAGCCTGGAGGCGCTACGAAACTACTGAGTATGCAGATTTTTTCACGAATTTGTCAAAGGAAAATTGTGGTTGCCCAAAAATAAAAAATATAACCTGTCCTCATCATCTAAAAACCATACAAACCATAAACCAACTTCATTTTAACTTCCTTGAGGCATTCCTTCTTCATTATTTAAGACATCCTTGCAGATTTTTCCTATTTTTTCCTGAACAATAGGTCTTGGAACAAAGCCTATATATCCTAATACATGATGTATTTTGCGAAATGGAAGGAGGTTTTTGTAGAAAATTATGTCTTGAATACAAAATTATCTTTTTTTTTTAGACACATCTCCTGCTGTCCAAAAACTACATTTTCAAAACATGTGTAAAATAGGAAAACTTTGTTTCTGAAAATAGGGCTTCAATGAAATCCTTGTATCTCTCAACTGATAACACCTGTGAGAAAATTGAGAGAGGTTTTTGTAGCTGGGGCTATGATGAATAAAAGCCTCTTTCATAATTCCAATTTTTTTATTTATTTTGGCCATAAACTGAACTTGAAGTCGATTGCTAAACATTCATGTATAGGACAGTTTAGTAACAAAAGTTTCGTAGCACATATTAATTTATCAATTTCTTCCACCTCCTAATGAATTTGAAGAAATTGAGAGGTTTTTTCGTAGTTACTTTTTTTATGAAGAAAAACCTCTTTCATATTTCTAAAATCCATTTTCCATTTCTCAGAAACCGCCTTTGAAGTTGACTTCTCCAAACCAAAAACAAACAAATGCTTCACATTTGCCAAGAAACTATTAGCCAGTTTTGTAGTGTTTTCTGCCTATTTTACACTGAATGCACTATGAAAGTAGGGATTCTTGGCTAAAATGGAATTTTCAGTATGAAAATCTTGAAAATTGAAATAAGTCAGCAAATGATGAGTGATGTGACATGAGGGAGTTTGAAAGTGAGTGGGTTTAGACTTTAGGGTAAGATTTAAACAAGAAAAATTCACAATTTCCCTTGACCAAGTAATGAGAAATGAATTATATGACCCTACCATGGACACATGAACCTATAGGACTTTGTCAGCTGATGTTTCATTTTTATGAGTGATAATAGTGGGGTAGGAGTATAATGAATGTGATATGACATTGATAATTTACGGGTAGGGGTATGTAATTTATCACATGGGTAGTGGAGGATAACACACAGGATAAATCCTATGGTATTTGAGAATTATTTTTCAAATTATGAAGAATAAACTGTCATAAGTATACGGTTTTAAAATAATTTTCTGAGAAAGGCTCTTCATTCTTCTTGAATATAGCGACACAATATGAGTTTTCTTTGAAATGCAGAGTTTTATTGGGATTGTAAAAACAAGCTTTCTCCTTCAACAATTTTTTATGAATGAAATGGAGGACTGCCTTATTTTAGTGAAAATATGAATATTTTTCCATGCGCAGTTTTGATCATAGACTTGACCTATATGAGATGGAGTGACCTGACTCTAGACCTCTAAACGATAATGAAATGATGTGGAGCAGCAATAAAGATGAGATTTTTGTAGTGACCAAAATTATTGCTAAAAAATAACTGAAAAAGGGAAAAAAATTCACTAATGACCTGATGAAATAATCTCAAAGGAGTTATTTTTTATCACTGATAAACTCACTCTAATAGTATCCACACCTGGAATAATCGCAGAGGAGGACCCCATCAAATTTCTTCGCGCCTAGACAAATTCCTCATCTCGGACAACTCCATTGATCTTGGAGGAGACATATTCTCCACCATCCTCCCAACATCAGGCTCTGATCATTGGCCCATTCATGTACAATGGTCACACCCCGGGGTAGAAAGAAATAGACCTTTTCGATTTCAGAAGTTTTGGGGCACTTATCCTGTCTTCAAGGAAATGGTCAGAACATGGTGGAGCAATATGACACCACCGGAGGGCTCCAAAATTTACCAATTCCAACAGAAATTGAAGACTCTAAAAAACCTTCTCAAGCAATGGAATCAATCATCCTTTGATAACATCTTCAAAATTCATAAGGAGCTAGAAAAAAAAATGGCTGATCTTCAGCAACACATTATTTGAGACGAACGTACTAAGGATCTCGCACTTCAAGAACATGATCTTATGGGCTGCTTGGAAGATCAAAGGTTACAGGAAGAAATCCTCTGGAAACAAAAATTCAGAATTCGATGGCTCAAATAAGGGGAGAAGAACATAGAATTCTTCCTTCGCTCCACCATCCAACATCGAATCCTCAACCATATTGCAATCCTAAAAAATGAACAGGTAGACAAGCTCAAGGCACACGCTGACATCAAGCAAGAATTATTAAATTATTTC
The DNA here is from genome assembly GCA_034641835.2 of Pinus albicaulis. Classification (NCBI taxonomy): domain Eukaryota; kingdom Viridiplantae; phylum Streptophyta; class Pinopsida; order Pinales; family Pinaceae; genus Pinus; species Pinus albicaulis. Next base: position 633,667,762 of record CM076582.1, on the reverse strand, counting down.
AAGGATATGCTCAGAGAGCCCAATAGTGAGCGTCAACCTGCATTCAATAAAACCACTCAGCATATCCCTAAAATAATCACATAGGATCATAACCAAATTCTATTGAGACCAATCTCGCTACAAGAGGTGGATCAGGAAATGTCGCAACTCAAAGACGGAAAGGCCCTTGGTCTGGATAGTTTCACCTCCAAATTTTTTCACTTCTTTTGGGAGAACATCAAGATGGAAGTTTGGGATCTATTTAAGGAATCTCAAAGTATGCATTGGATCCTTCTAGCCCTAAACACAACCTTCCTCATTCTAGTCCCAAAAGAGGAGCATGCGGCTACCCTCGGAAAGTATAGACCAATATCCCTCTGCAATGTCATCTACAAAATCAAATCCAAAGTGATCGCCAAGAGGCTCAAACCTCTCTTCCCACTACTCATTTCTCTATAAAAAGCAGGATCTCTGGAAGGACATCAAATTCTAGATGGCATAATCCTCACACATGAAGTCATTCACTCACTGAAATCAGAAAAATGGCTAGATATGCTCCTAAAAATAGATCTCTCCAAAGAATTTGATCAATTCAATTGTAATTACATCAAGAAAATTCTCAAGACATTTGGATTCAGTCCTACTAGGATCAGATGGATCATGAGCCTGATCTGCTCCCCCTTCTTCTCCATTATGGTCAATGGTTCACCCTCCCACCCCTTCTCAACCACAAGAGGGATCCATCAAGGAAACCTCCTCTCACCCTTCCTATTTGTTCTGATGGTGGAAGGATTGGGGCATCTTATCCACCATGCCATTAGTTCTCAGTCCCTCAAAGGCTTAACCATTCATAAAAACCACCTCATCTCTCACCAGTAATTTTTGGATGAAAATATTATGATTGGCCATCATTTAGTCCAAGAAGCCTGCTCTTTCGAATATTTATTAGACTTCTTCTCTAAGGCCTTAGGAAACACCATCAATGCCGAGAAATCATAGCTCTCTTTGTTTAATGCCCCGACCATGACTCAGTGTAATATCGCTAGGATCCTTGGCTTCTCCATCGCCTCTCTTCTCTCCAAATACCTTGGTGCTCCACTCATAGACTCTACCATCAAACATTCCTCTTAGAAGGAACTTCTAGACAAGTTAGAAGCTAGACTCTATTCCTCGACTCATATAGCTCTCAACATTGCTAGACGCCTTGTATTGATCAAATTTGTCCTCCAATCTATGCCCCTATAACTATTCTCTGTGTTAGCCGCTCAAAAATGAGTTCTCAAGTAAATCTGAAACCTCCAACATAACTTCCTTTGGGGCAACAAGAAGTGGTATGAGGTCTTCACACCCAAACTCTCTGGAGGCTTAGGGCTCTGGGAGGCTTGGGGCTCCGGGATCCTAGCCACATCAATGCCATCATGGGAGTCCATATCTGGTGGAAATGGGTTTCCAAACCTAGCTCTCCATTGGCTCAACTCTGGGCATCCAAGTACATTAGGAACTGGCCTTAGGAAGAACTCATTAGATATAATTCAAAAGGCATGGGTTCCAAAATATGGAAAGCAACCAAGTAGCATAAATCTATATTTCAAGCCCATAGCTTCTAGGAAATCCACCTAAGTTCTCAAGCACGTCTATGGGATGACTTCTGGCAACAAAAACCTAAATTGGCCACGTTGTTTCAAAGACCTAGATGGAAAACCATTCTCTAGAGAAGGGAGAAAAGTCAAGTCCAACACTTTTGGGCTTCATCTCTAATCAATGGCTTCCTTCTACTTAGTGGTAGGAAAAATGGAACGGAGAATCTCATGAGGACATCGATAGGGAGCTAAGTAAAATGAAAATCAGATATATTGATCCCGGTGGATATTGGTGGCCACCCACCTATTCCACTTGGCCCCCCACCATTGTCTCTTTCAGTTTTTCAGTTTCGGCATAACTTACTATTTTTAGCAGTTTTTCGGGTCCTGAACTTCTGGAGCCGTTTTGAGGCCCTAAACGACGTTTTTTTGGGTATGAAAGCGCCAGCGAATTTTCTGATAAAATTCGTCCCGACAGCTGTAGTCCTCGGATAGAGCTTTCTAATGATGTATCATATGCATCAAACGGAGATAGTATGCCAAAGTTACGTCCCTGGGAAGTTGAAACACCAATTTACCCAAACGGGGCCCATAGTTTTGGCGCTTCATCTCCTAGGGTTAGGTTTTTGGATGTTTAGGGTTCTTCATTGTTTCTCAATAATAAATAGGCCCTCGAGCCTCATTGTAACTCAGTTCAGAGGCCTGTAGCCGCCACATCTCTTCTCAGAGATAGCTACCAGTGCCCTAGCTAGTTTTATTTCCATTCTGTCTGTAAGCAAATTTCAGTTCTTTGATATTAATGAAATGAAGTGTTATTTCCGCTGCATCTCTATCTTTATGGTTATGTGTTTATTCTGTTGCATTCCTGCATAAATCCGGATCAGTGGTATCAGAGCGGTCTGCTTTTTCTCGATCCTTCTTTGCATGCCCCCAACGAGGTCGGGGTATAAGGAGCTAGGGCTTGATCTGGTGGAACCTTTGCAAGATCAGCCTCGCAAACCTCGACGGACGCCCATGGGGGACGAAAAGAAAGATGAGGGAGCAGGAGATCCTATCAAAATATTGCTCGAGGAGGCCCTCGAAAAACAAAGGAACGCTATGATGGATAGCTTTGCTCAGATCCTTCAACGGCTGCCCACCGGCGGCGCATCTGCATCTAGTAGCCACTCTGGAGTTGCGACTCCCTTTAAGGTACAAGTAAATTTTGACATTCCCATATTTGAGGGTCAAATAGATGTAGATGCCGTAGATAGATGGTTGAATCTATTAGAAGGATATTTCTCTGTTCATGACTTTTCAGACCGGGAGAAGATTATTTTTGCACTCCTCAAAGCTACCCCCCATGTTAAGGACTGGTGGGAAACCTACTATGAGAACAAGGACCAGACATAACCCTCTCTATTCTTGGCCGTACCAACTTGGAATTCTTTCCGAGACGCCGTCAAGGAACAGTACTATCCCGTGGGGAGCTATGAGGACAAGTACATACAATGGACCACGCTGCGACAACAAAGGGATCAAGATGTGCACGAGCTGACGAATCTGTTCCATACCCTGCGCACAAAGTTGGGTATCAAAGATTGAGAGAAACATTTGGTGCTAAAGTATCGCAGTTGTCTGCACAGATACATTCAGGAGGAAATGGAGTTCCTCGACATCTCCTGAAAACAGTGCAACATCTTAGGTATCTTTGCCAAGATTATTCAAACGGAAAAGCCAGACTTTGGATCTGCGAATCAAAAGCAAGGAAAAGGTGCTTCAAAACCTTTGAGAACAAAGGACGAGCAGAGAGCATGGTGACTACAAAGACAACCCACCAAGCCACACAAAGAAAAGAACAACACAGTAAGCCAAAGAAGGGCACGGGAAAGTGGTGTGAGTTCCATAAGAGCTCCACTCACAACACAAGTGAATGTAGACAGCAGTCGCTAGTGGCGAGATGAGGGCTTGCAGGTGAGATGCATGCTGGGCACCGAATCGGAGCTACTGAGGGAATGAAGGAAGCAGTTATTGATGCGGAGCCCAACACCACTGTTGCCACTACAAAGGTCCAGAAGGAGGAACCGGAAGATCCAGTGGAGGAGGAACGTCTCTTCCACTCCCAGATGTGGGTAAAGGGCTCCCCTGTACAGTTCATTGTCGACAATGGGAGCCAAAAGAACCTCATTTCAGCAGACGCCGTGACGCGGTTGGGCTTGCCGACCACAGCTCACCCACATCCATACACCATCCCGGGTGGCTTCACAGGCAGAGATCTCGCGTCGGCCGGCGGTGTCGCTTCCTATAGCATCAAGCCTTCCATAGCATCAAGCCTTCCACGGATGAGTATTATGTGACATTGCTCTATTGATGTTTACGATGTATTATTAGACAGCCATACTTGTGGAAGCGTCATGTTGTGTGCCAAGTCTCGACCTCGTCTTCTTATTATTACTTTGGGAAATAAGTTGTACAGGATACCAAAGGTACCACCTCCTGCCGCTATCTCTTTGGTTACTGCAAAACAATGCAGTAAGCTCATTTCCCAAACCGGGAAATTCATTTTCTTGATGATCTGCCCCCAGGGCAAGAATAAGACTATGACCACAACCTCCAGACAGGGCTCCTCTGCATGACAAAAACAAATGGATAAGTTTGTGGAGGAGTACCGAGACATCTTCACCTCACCCACAGGGGTTCCTCTACCTTTGCCAAATTGACACCCGATTGATCGACCCCAGTCTTGTAGCTACCCAATGGACGTCTATCGCTGCATTGCGGAAAATGATGAGAGTAAAGAGGCAAATTCGGGGTACATTGAAAGGTCACATCGGACAAGTTCACCATCACCGTAGAGCCGATCGTGTTGGGTACGGAAAAAGGATGGGACGTGGAGACTACCTTAGTGTGGATCCTGTCGGGAAATTTGAACAAAATGCTATGCCGGAATAGGTAATCAATCCCACGGTTAAGTGACACTGGACCAACTCCAAGGTGAAAAATATTTCAGTAAGATCGACCTGAAGTCTGGGTATCACCAGGTACCAATTGAACCCTATGATGTGTGGAAGACTGCCTTCAAAGCTAAGGAAGGCCTTTTTGAATGGCTGGTCATGCCTTTTCGGTTGACGAATGCTCCCGCAACCTTCATGAGGATGATGGACGACATCTTGCGGCCATTCACCAACTCATTCGTAGTGGTGTACTTGGATGACATTATGATCTTCAACAAGACTTGGGAAGAGCACCTTCATCACATCCGACAAGTCCTCCAAACAATATGGCAACACAAGTTATGTGCCAATTTGGATAAGTGCACTTTTGCCATGACCCAGGTTCAATATCTTGGATACATTATTGATGAAAGGGGGGTGCATGTGGATCAAACCAAGATTCAAGTCATTCGGGATTGGCCAGCCCCAACCACTCTAACAGAACTTCGAAGCTTTCTGGGTCTTACTAATTTCTACCGTAGATTCGTGTTAGGATTCTCTCATATCACTTGGCCCTTGAGTCAAGTCACCAAAGGAGGAGCGAGAGAAAAATTATTTTGGTCGGAACCTCAATAGAAAGCGTTCAAAGAATTGAAAAATCACCTTTGTTCTACCCCAGTGCTCACCTTACTAGACTCGCAGCAGCCATTTGAGATCGAGACAGATGCCTCTGACTATGCTATTGGGGCAGTTCTTACTCAACAAGGACATCCAGTGGCATATCACAGTGAGACATTATGCAGGGCAGGTTCCATAGTATCCCACCTTAATGAAGAAATGTATTCCATTGTGCAAGCTGTAAATGATGAAGCATTGACACAGGAAGAAACGAGATGCCACCTGAACCAGGTGGCCCTGCCGATTCATACGAGACACAAGGAAGTTGCGGAAATGATCGCCATCGAAGTGGTCCACATATCTGTGAGTGAAATTTGAACATCAAGTCAGAAAATTACTTTTGATGTGTCTTCATGAGGCTATGGTAGGCCACCGTCATTAGCACTCTGCTGTGCTCAACTCTTGTGAGCACGAGACTTACGATTGGCCGTTTCTCTATGAGAGTGACCAATTGACCACACTTACAAGGAACTCTTAGAGGGATAAGTTCCAAATTTCCACCTCAGATGCACTTTTATGTCACACCAGGACACTGTGTGTTCCTTGACGAGCGTGCCAAGATGATATGGAAGCACACTACAGTCGAGTCGTTGGGCATTTCGGGGTTGAGAAAATAGTGGCAGTACTGCAAAACTATTTATATTGTCCGAACCTTCAACAAGATGTCGGGGAGTACATCAGATCCTACACTACTTTTGCCATTGCCAAACCGACCATCAAGAAGCAATGCCTATATAATCCACTACCTACCACTAGTCGACATTAGGAATCCATCTCCATGGATTACATGTCGGGACTGCCTTCTACTAAGCATGGAAATGACAATGTTTTCGTGCTCGTCGACAGATTCTCGAAGATGGCCATTATGGTGGCCTGCAAGAAGAATATCACAGCAGAAGCCACTGCTAAAATCTTCTTTAGTGAAATGACTGATGTGGGTTCTTTGAGATCCACGATCCACATCATGTCGGATCGAGATAACGGGGATTCGTCCCAGCCATTTGAGTCAGGCCTACAGTCAATGATGGACTAAAGCTCACAAGTCCACATCTTTTCATCCCCAAGCTGACCATGCTTCGATCGTCGTGAATGGTGTTGCGTCTTCAACGCATGTACAATTTAAAGCATCCACGCACATGGGACGAGAGCCTCCCCTATGTACAACATAGTTATAACAAGGCTCTCCACAGTTCAATTGGCCATAGCCCCTTTCAGGTGGGCTTGGGATTCCAGCCACTATGTCCCATTGACGTAGCCATGCCATTTGCAGCTGCTCAGGCCGATTCAGCTCATGTCCAGTCTGAAGTTGACAAAGCAAGTAGCTTCATCAAGCGCATTCAACACATCTGCCAACAGGTTCATGATATATTGGACAGAGCCAATGCGAAGTACAAGCAGCGCCATGATCAACACCGGGTGCCACACCACTTCCAGGTGGGCGATAAAGTATGGCTACATTTGCAGAAGGAGCGCCTCACTGGACCTCACCGCAAGCTTTGCCCGCTCCGATACGGGCCGTACACCATCACCAAGGCTGTAGGTAACAATGCCTTCGAGCTTGGTATTCCACCATTCCTTGGTCTGCACCCAGTCTTCAATGTGGATCGCCTTCGTCCTTAGTTTCCACCTCTACTGGACACCTCGGACATTGCAGAACAACTCACACCAACAGAGTTAAACCCAGACTGCATGGAACAGGCCACCACAGATTGTATCATGGACATGCAAATCAAGAACACTCGTCAACAGCAGATCCAAGTGTATCGGGTTGTCAAAGCTGGCCAACTCCTGCACCAAGGAAAGTGGTTCACCAGGGACCAAGTTCAGCAGAAATTTCCTCATCTCATGGAGGAACTTAACGCAATGGGGACCATTGCTTCCTAAGGGGGGAGGAATGATCCAGGTGGATATTGGTGGCCACCCACCTATTCCACTTGGCCCCCACCATTGTCTCTTTCAGTTTTTCAGTTTCGGCATAACTTACTATTTTTAGCAGTTTTTCGGGTCCTGAACTTCCGGAGCCGTTTTGAGGCCCTAAACGACGTTTTTTTGGGTATGAAAGCGCCAGCGAATTTTCTGATAAAATTCGTCCCGACAGCTGTAGTCCTCGGATAGAGCTTTCTAATGATGTATCATATACGTCAAACGGAGATAGTATGCCAAAGTTACGTCCCTGGGAAGTTGAAACACCAATTTACCCAAACGGGGCCCATAGTTTTGGCGCTTCATCTCCTAGGGTTAGGTTTTTGGGATGTTTAGGGTTCTCCATTGTTTCTCAATAATAAATAGGCCCTTGTGCCTCATTGTAAAGCAGTTCAGAGGCCTGTAGCCGCCACATCTCTTCTCAGAGATAGCTACCAGTGCCCTAGCTAGTTTTATTTCCATTCTGTCTGTAAGCAAATTTCAGTTCTTTGATATTAATGAAATGAAGTGTTATTTCCGCTGCATCTCTATCTTTATGGTTATGTGTTTATTCTGTTGCGTTCCTGCATAAATCCGGATCATATATAGAAGGAGCTGACATTATCAGATGGGGGTATACCACCCAAGTCACTTTCACCACCAAGGATGCCTACCACCTGCTTCACCCTAGCGATCCGAATCAACTTGATACAATCTGGACGTAGATATAGAACCCCAATATATGGCCAAAAGTCTCTACCTTTCTATGGCTTCTTAGAAAATTCCGCTTTCTAATCTGAGATAATATTATGAAAAAAGGTTTCATATTCCCCTCACACTGTTTGAATTGCCAAAACAAAGAGGAAATTATAAATCATCTATTGGATATGTGCACCTTTGCAAGTTCTCTTTGGGACAATCTAGCCATCCTCTATTGAAGAACTGACAGGAAACGAGGGGACGTCATCAGCTCTATCAGACTATAGAAGAAATCTCCCTTCAAGAGAAATCTCCTAAATTCTTTATGGATTCTCCTTCCAGGGCTCCTCCTCTGGACAATTTGGAAAGAGAGAAAAAGATGCATATTCAAGAATCAAGAAACTCTGCAAGAGATTCTATGGACTAATCTATGCAACAACACAAAAGAGACTTTTTCCCTGCACCATTGGAAGGATACGAACTTCACTTCTCAACCCCTAGAGAGCATCATATCGGCCAACTGGAATCTCTCAATCCCGTGTAGCTTTGTTGGTTTACCCACTTCCAATCGAAAGCATGAATATCCTCGCTCTTGGAGCCCTCCCCGCAGGGCATATTCAAACTCAACATTGATCAAGCCTCCAAAGGAAATCCAGGGGAAGTAGGATTTGGAGGAATTTTCAGAAACACTGAAGGGAATCCCTTGCTAGTTTACTTTGGATCCATTGGATGGGACACCAATAACTCAACAGAAATGGAAGGTCTTATGCAAGGCCGAGACGTTGCTCATGAAAATAACTTCTTCCCTCTTTAAGTTGAAGGAGACTCCCAAATAATTATCAACACTGCTCATCACCTTCTCCATGTTTCCTCATCTTCCAAACTCTTAAAGAGCTAGAGATTAGCAGCCTAGATTGAGCACCTTGAGAAATCGATCATTCCCACAAAGCAATCTCTTTCAAGAATGTTCATAGATTAGGTAATGAAGTAGCAGACCTCCTAGAAAATAAATGAGTGGAGCATGATGCTCCCCTTCTCTCCTGCAGACTCCAAAACATCGATGATGAATCTCTATGCATAATATGCACTTAGTTGGTGCTCAAATATACAAAGTCCCCGTATGTGGGTGCCTCGTAATGGTCATTTGGCATTCCACATGGGCTCTTCAATGCCAAGTAGTTGTGCTCACCACGAGGAAGCACATGGCCCTGGCATGGGAGCCTTAAATATGCCTTGCTGGTCCACAACCTTATGCCTTAACCGGTATTCAATTTTATTTTCTGTGAATTCATTCTTGTGCATCCTGTTTGCAGAGAACCTTGGTAATTTATGGGTAATGTCAATGTCTCCTCCTAGAAATTCTCCCTCTATCTCTCTATCAATTTCTCTCTCAGTTCTATTGATCCATGCTACGCCTCTGCCCCTCTCAGCCTTTCATACGCCCTCCGCTCACTCGCTGCATTCCGCATACCGCCTCTCTGCTCATCCATCTCACTCTCTTCATCCACCTCACCTGATTTCTCATAATTATGATGACTCCATGCCTCCTCTCCATCGAATGCATTGTCACAGAGGTGGAGACTAAGATTCATCCTCCCGGACTCCCATCTCCTCCATGGCAGTGCGCTCTATGGATTTCTCATTGGCCATGGATGTGTCAGAGGTTCTTGAACCTCAAATCCTCTTTTCCCATATTTCTCTTCGAGTTCCTGAAGCCCGGCCATGCTATTTTGGCTCGGGGTCCAGGCAGAGGATGCTAAAATCAACTTTATCTCACTCTTACCCCCAACAGCCTCGGAAAATGGTGGCTCTACCTGTAAAACCTATGGAGGAATCATCTGACAGCTGAGGTAGCAACAACTCCACTGAAGGGGGGAAAGCAGAATAAACAGGAGCTTGTTCCACCTCCATGCCCGAGCTCGACCCTCAGCTCTCCAGCAATAATATTACCCCTCCGAATATGATTTCTACATAGAGGAAGAGAAGCCTCCTCAACAAATTGAGGATGCATAGGACCAGAACTTCTAGTGCCATGGTTACTCATTTTCTATTTTTTTTCCATCTTTACTTTAGTCTGTATGTCTATTTACATTTTACACAGCTACTCGGTTCTTATTATTAAGGTTGGTTTCCCCTTAAGGGGTAACTCTTTTTATGCTTTGTGGATTGGTCCATGGGATGGTTCCCCCCCAAGGGGCAACCCCATTTTTTTTTTCTTAATTTTCTCTTTCCCACCGAGATTGGCTTGTAGAAATTATACAAACAATATGTATATCAATGGATTCAATCCGATCATGCGTTATGCTAAAGAAAGAAAATGAATCCTTCTAAAAATTAATTTTCGGAAATTAAAAACGTTCACACAATCACACCAATTAAAATAAAGAAGAAAGTCAATCCACAACACAAATATTTTTCTTGGGAAAAAATTGCTACTGAAAACCCCTCTATCTATATTGTATAATGAACCAAGGAATCATGAAACAATTACAATGAACTCTTCTCACAAGAGTCTGTTTCACTATGTTAACTGTCTCACACTGATCTGGACAAAATTGGGCTATTACTTAGCCAATTATCAGCCTATGATTAGTCTATATTTCTCATCCAATCCGTGTGGAATGAAATCCCTATTATTTAGGAATTTCAACCTTCCTTGACTGTGCAAGTATCGTGGGAAATCCTGTGGGGTTTTCACTATATCTGAGCAATTTTCTAAAAATACAACTGATAGTCAATTGCCCTTTAACCTCTGTCTCAACTGGGTCTCCACTGGAACTGACATGCCTGCAACTATTAATATTAAATCATCAGTTGCATGGCAGGTCACTGAATGTGAATTAAATCTGATTTAATTCACTTGATCTCTCACTAGTGCAACAAAGAGTTACAACTAGTTCAACTCACTTTAACTCACTTAATTGAGTTAACTAATTTCTCATGCATTAAACTCATGCACATAATTGCAACTCGAACTCCATAACTAATTGAATCCTTATGCATGCATCAAAAACCACCCTCAACTTGAAATTCATGTGCTAACTGAATCTATCACACTTAGTTAACTATTACAAGTGTTTATGAGATAAGATTACAATTTATTGTCCAATTTAATTAAGGGATAATTAAATTAGACACATTTTCAAATTTATTAAATAAATTTAATTGCACAATAATGTATCGATAGGACCCATAATTACATGACATGTGGTCCCACGCTAGTGTAGGTTCTATCATGTTGTTTCTGGATGCCAATTTCACCATTTCTTGTTGCAAATTTCAACGAGCCATCTCAACAACAAAGGAATCAATCTGTCCCGATCCGGTACCTTCAAATGTCCTTGCATGCACACATGCACCTCTTGCATGTGACATGAAACTCTTGCATGCAACATGTAGCTCTTGCATGAAACACTTCTCTAGTGTTTCTCACAAACGAAACTCTTGCATGCACCACTTCTCTATTGTTTCTCGCACAAACAACTTTTGCATGGAACACTTCTCTAGTGTTTCTTGCATATGCAACTTTTGCATGCAAGACTTATGAAAGTGAATAGCATCCAAACAACTAAATCAATATAATTCATCTGAAATTAGATCCTTCTGACTATTGCTGGCTACTGCACATGTCTACTGGACTCTCTGCACTGCTGAAATTTGCATCCATGCACTCTGCACTATTGCAAAATTTTATCTACTCTTCAGTATTTGATACCTGTCACTCTGATTTTTTTCTTCTTGTCATATTACTGCATCAATCTAATCAATCCTGCTACTGCTATACTTTGGGATCCTCGTAGCCAATTTCGATCCATGAGACACACTATATATATGAACCCTGCCCAAATTTCTTCTTGGGATTAATTCTGCATATTTCTCCACCTCACACCTGGAGGTATAGATGCATATAATCCCTCTTCCCATCTAGCTCGAAATTCCCCCCTCATGGATGTCTCTACTTGAGTGGAATCTTCAACTGAATCTCCTTTGTGCTTCTCCAATTATGGCTGCTCCACAACCTTATGAGACTGCTTCTGAGGGTGCGTGCTGAGAGCTAATTTCTCCCTTTTAACCAGCAAGTCATTAACCACTTCTTTTCTCCTCAAATCCTTGCATGCATCCTCAACCTCGACAGCATACAAGTTCTTGACTCTTGAACCGATCTGCTTCACCTGTCTTGTGGCTATGTGTTTAAGGAAAAAATTTCCTTTTCTAAACATAACTTCATAACCAGGGTCTTCCAATACCGGTAATGAGACAAGATTCTTCTTTAGGTATGGAACATACAAAACATCTACTAGTCTGAGATGATATCCATTCTCCCTTTGAAAGTTAACTGTACCTATGTCGGTCATGGTATACCTCCCATCATCTCCAAGCTCTATGCTCTGCTAGAGGTCCTCCTCCTTCGATTCAATGAAGAGATATATATCCCTCGTCATATGGAAAGAGGCACCATTGTCTAAATAACACATGCATCCCATTATAGTGTTGGTCATGCATGCAATGAGAGTAAAATCAAACTCGAACTATGAAGCCAATTCTTTACCCACTGTAACTGCAGGCTCCTTCTTGTTTTCCTTCTTCAGTGGACAATTTCTAGCATAGTGCCCATGCTCATGACAGTGAAAACATATGATCTTGGACAAGACTCTCTTGGCCTATTTTTCCATGGAACTTTTTTCCCTTGGCTTTCTTTCTTTTTCTAACTCGTGCACATTGTAATTTTCTCGCCATCACAAAATTTTATAAAAAGAGAGAAGATTTTAAATCAACGATATCTCCCTCATCCGAGCTCCAATTCGACTGATTGTTTTTCTCAATTTGGGTACTTTTTCGCAAAGAATCCAAATATGCTATTTTTGTTTTGAAAATTTTTCACCAAAAGTTTCATATATTCTCTGCAAACTTGCATGCCCAAACATTTATGATCTAATACTAGGTAGAAATTATAAAAAAAATATGTATATCAATGGATTCAATCTGATCATGCAATATTCTAAAGCAAGATACTAAATACCTTATACAAATTAATTTTCAGAAATTAAACACTATCGCACAATCACACCAAGTAAAAGAAAGAATAAAATCAATCCACAACAAAGATATTTTTCCTCGAGAAAGTTTGTGTTAGGACTCCACTATGTAGCATTTTTATTATATACTTTGACACCATCTTATATTTATAACCATGATTCCATTATCATTTTCATTTACTTTATCCCAAGGTACATAAAATCCTCTTCTTTATTATATGTTTAATTTGTTTACATATAATTCCATAATACTCTTATATTTTGTCATTAATCGAAGTGGATTGTTGCTAACATAAGTCTAAAAGATCGCAGATAAGTTATATGTTGTGGTGGAACAATCGGCCGTTGCTGAAACAGCCGACTTCGTTGCTGAAACAGCTGACTCAGTTGCTGAAACAGTTGATCTCGTTGCTGAAACAGCCAGCAAGCACGCAAATTCCGTCATTCGTAATTTGCAATTCTGGAAGAGTATTTTTTGGAACAATGGCAACAGCATGAAGACGTGGTTACACAGATTATTCTGAAGATAGCATTCTTGTTGTATCTGTTGTATCAATATCTTTTTATGGAAGAATAGAATAGTCCTGTTTTAAGAAAGAAGAATAGAATTGGGATAAACGTGGACTTGCTCTCATGTAATTGTAAGAGATGTCTCCTCTTTAAAAAGAGGAGACATCATCATTAGAGGGGGGTTCGAGTTTGAAAGCTACAGGAGAACATTGTATTTGAGAGACTGGAGCTAGACTCCATCTGTAATGTGTCATTTCTTTTGACAGATGAATAAAATCTTCTTTTGAGCGCTCCAATTTAATTCTTTCCCTGGGGAATCTTGTGAGAGGGAAAGGGCCCGCCTTCCTCACAAGATTCACCCTTCTGTCTCTGTAGTTTGTTTAATTTCTTTATGTTGTTTGCACTTTACTTTAATTCTGCTCCTGAGACATCAGTTACACAGTTCTGTAGTTATTGAATATTCTGTTTCCTTAACGCTGCATGTGTTCAGTACATTCATTCCTAAGAAGTTGAGAAATCTATTTCTGTTATATGTTTGAATGTATAATGCTGGGAAGCAAGTGCTGAAGGTTCCTGCGCAAGGGAATAGGGTCCTGCTCCTACTAATTGCCTTTCTTTTTCTGCAGTGTGATTAGAAACAGGAGACAAGTGCTGAAGGTTCCTGTTCATGGGAATAGGGTCTTGGTCTCTTGAGTTATCTTTGCTATAGAGTGATTAGTGTCAGGCAACAGGTGCTGAAGTTCCTAATTAAGGAATAGGGTCCTGTTCCTGTTATGGTTGATTGGTTTCCTTTCTTGCAGATTTATTTTCCTTCTATTTGAATTCTAAACTGCAACATAGGAATTACCTCTGCTATAGCATAATTGACTTCAGCTTTGATTAAACAGAGTGTGAATAATTAGATTTGTATGATTGGTAATTGTGTGGATTTTACTACAACATTGTTCTTGCTTTTGAAATTGAGCATATCCAGTGCGTGATTGTCTTTGGAATAAAAAGAATTCCTCGGGTTGACAATTTATGTGGAGCTTGAATTGTGAAAACAATTAAAGCGACCAACATTTTGGCGCCGTTGCCGGGGAAGGCAATTATAGATTTCAAAAGCATTAATCTTTTCTTTTTAAATGTGCAGATTGTATGAGAGGACGTGGAAACTAGAAGAAAACTAACCCCACAGGTGGCAAAGGCAAAGGAAGGGGAGGAAGAAAGACTTTTATTGACGAGATTGTATCAAAGGCTAAATCATCACAAATATTAAGTTCTCGAAGATCAAAACTTCAGCACTCCCCTCAATCAGATTACAAAACAGAGGAAGTTGTGGGTCCTGAAAATATAGAAGAACCAGTGATTAAGGAACCAGCAGTCAGTGCTGGAGAGTCAGAAGAAAGTGTTAGTAAATCAGCAGAGCACATTGAGGAAATAATAGAGAGTGTTGGACGACCAGTGGAAAACATTGAAGAGCCAGTAGAAGATCTTGACGATCGAGCAAGCGCAGTAGGAGAGCCAACAATGGAAGGAAACAATGACGATTTCTTTGGTGGAGGACGTGTAGAGCCTGAAGGAGAAGGAAGGAATGAAAATTCCCTCTCTACCTTGGGATTTCCTATCAGTGATCTCCCTGCAGGAACAACTCCTATGAAAAACATTCCATTGTCTGCTTTACCTAACTTCCATGGTTTATCCTCTGAAGATCCAGATGAATTTATTTTTGAATTTGATATATTATGCAGAATTTATGATTATGTTACTAATGCTCAAAATTTGAAACTGTTTCCAGCCACCTTGAAAGGAAATTCTTTAAGATGGTTCATGAGCCTTGGAAGTCAGGTAATCACAACATGGGAGCAGATGAAACAGAAATTTCTGCTTAAATATCAAGACTACTGCCGGACGAGAGAAAAGAAGGATGAACTATTCAATATGGCACAAAAGCTAGACGAGAATCTGGAGGACTATATAGAAAGGCTACAGTACAATATACAGAGATCTGATCACCCGAATATAAGTAAGGAAATTCGCAAAACAATATTACTTAGAGGTTTAAGGGATGATTGTTTAGATATGTTAAACATGCTTGGCAAAGGAGATATATCTAAGGAATCATATGATGAGATTGTTGAACTTTCTAAGAGGTGTTCAAGGGGAGCTGCAAGGAACAGAGTAAGTAATAGAGATTCCACCTATTCAAGAGTGCAGAAATCAGCCAGTGGAGGAGCAACAAGAGCCGAAATAGGTAATTTACTTGAAGAATTTAAAACTGAGATGTTAAGTTCTTTTGCTGCACAAATTGACACTTTGCAGGTTAAGAAGAAGCAGGCTGAAGTAGAAGCAACTCTGGCTGTCTTTTGCCCGAAGTGCAGAGACAAACATCCACTAAGGGAATGCCCAATGGATAAAATACCAATTTGCACCCTTTGTGAGAAAGACCATGAAACAAAACAATGTCCATCTCTACCAGGAATAAAGGCAGCATTTCAGCCAACGGAAGAAGAAGCTGAAGCAGTTTACCTGCTAACTCCAAGAAGACAATGGCAACCAAAAGGACAAGGTATGAACTCTAGTATGCCATTTAATCGTTGGAATAATTATTCTGCTTTCGGTCAAACAAATTACCCTCCCTTTAATCAAATGCAATACCCACCTTTAATCAAATGAATTTCCCGCTCATGCAACAATCAAACCCTCTCTTTGTTGATCCTACAATGTGGACTCCTTGGCCCCCACAGCAGCCATCTTCTTTTAACCCTTGGAATTCAAATTGGAGAAGCCAACAACTCCCATATCCAAATCAATTGCCTCAATTCCAACAACCACTTCCTCTGCCATCAAATGCTCCGCCAAATAACCAAATGAGACCCCAGCTACTTGTGCAACCAAATCCTAACCCCAATAATAAAGTTGTGCAAGTCATTGATATTCAGAATCAGCCTATATTTCCTACTATGCAATGTAATGATATTCATTTAAGATCCGGGAAAATAGTAGAGCCTATTATTGATGACATAAATTCTTCTGATTCTGATAAAGAGGAAACTGAGAAACATAAGAAAGCACAACCACCTTCTAACAAAAATGTTGAAATAACAGAACCACCATTCCCCGAGCGTTTGGTTTTAACTAGAACGCCTGAAACACCTGCTTTTAATCTTTTAGGGGAATTGAAAAATTTGTATGTTAAAATTCCACTTTTACAAGCATTAAGAGATGTACCAATTTATGCCAGAACAATAAGGGATATTTGTGTTAAGAAACCTGGTAGGAAAACTAAAGATCCTCTTACAGTACATGTGATGGGTGACTTATCTGCATTAATGTCCGGAAAAACCCCTCCTGTGAAATATGGTGATCCCGGCCATTCTACCGTGATAGTTCAGATTGGTAAAACAATGATTCCTCAAGTTCTGGTAGATTTAGGTGCTGCAATAAACATAATGACTCTTGAAACTTCACAATTGTTACAGCTGAATAACACAATCAGAGATACACCCACCATTCTAGAGTTGGCTGATCGTTCTACAATTAAACCTGAAGGAGTTGTTGAAGATCTACTTATTTCAGTTGAATCCTGGAAATACCCAGCTGATTTTGTTGTATTGCAGACTAAAACAAAGCTGGGGGGACATCCCTTAATTCTAGGAAGGCCATGGTTGGCCACAGCTGATGCTTTTATCAGTTGCAGATCTGGTTCAATGACAATTTCTAATGGTTATGAAACAAAACAACTTACTCTTTATCCTCATGCTACACCAATAATTAATAATGAAGATTCTATGTGGATGGATTATGATGATAATGCTGTTCAGCCTATTCTAACTATTGGACAAGCTTTAACTCTTAAAGACAATACAGAGGATGAGGTAATTAATAATTTTATTTGTGAACCTTCTTCTGTAATTGCTGAAACACACAATCAATTGACTGCAATTTTTGAAACAGATACCCAAGAAATGATTGAATCTGAAGACTTATCTCAGACATTAACCACCATCTCATCTAAAAGCATAACAGTTGAAATTGAACCTGGCAAGACATTAAACATAAATCCTGATCTAACAATTGATGAAACAAAACAGTTAATGAAGTTATTGCATGAATATAAGGAAGAATTTGCATGGGATTACACGGATATGAAAGGTATTTCTTCTGAATTATGTACTCATCGAATTTAAATTAAAGAGGGATGCCGGCCTGTTTGTCAACTCCAAAGATGAATGAATCCTAATTTACGAGAAATTGTTAAAGAAGAACTTCAGAAATTGCTTAATGCAGGATTTATATACCCTATATCTGACAGTGAATGGGTTTCCCCATTGGTAATTGTCCCTAAGAAAAACGGGAAATGGAGAGTATGTGTTGACTACATAGCCTTGAACAAAGCTACTCAAAAGGATCACTTTCCTTTACCTTTCATTGATCAGGTGTTGGATAGTCTGGCAGGGAAGAAATTCTTTTCTTTTCTAGATGGATTTAGTGGGTATAATCAGATTAGAATTGCACCCCAAGACCAAGACACGACTACTTTCACTAGCCCTTGGGGAACTTTTGCTTATAGAGTTCTTCCATTTGGGCTATGTAATGCACCAGCAACTTTTCAAAGAGCTGTTATAGGAATCTTTTCTGATATGCTGAATGATTCTCTGGAAATATTTATGGATGATTTTACTCCTTATGGTGTGTCATTTGAAGATGCATTACAAAACCTTGAGAAAGTACTCAAACGATGTATACAGGCTCACCTCTCCCTAAGTACTAAAAAATTCCATATGATGATGAGTGAAGGAGTAGTGCTTGGACATTTTATTTCATCTCAAGGTATTCAGGTAGATCCATCTAAAATATTGGTCATTCAGAATCTTTCTATTCCTAAAACACAAACTGATGTGAGAAGTTTTCTAGGACATGCTGGATACTACAGAAGATTTATTAAAGATTTTTCTAAGATAGCCTCTCCATTATTTGTGTTGCTTATGAAAAATGCTGAATTTAAATGGACTAATTCTTGTCAGAAAGCTTTTGAAGAACTCAAGCATCAGTTGTCTACTGCTCCTATTTTGAGGGGGCCTGATTGGGCCCTCCCTTTTCATATATCTTCTGATGCTTCAGACACTGTAATTGGAGTTGTCTTGGGACAAGAAGTGAATCATCTTCCTTACGTTATCTACTTCATTAGTAAGAATATGACCCCTGCTGAGCTTAATTACACAGTTACCGAAAAGGAATTTCTTGCAGTAATTTATGCCATTAATAAATTCCGACACTATATCACTGGTTATTCTACTTTTGTGCACACTGATCACTCAGCTATCAAGTATTTAATGAACAAATCTGTTACAAATGCTAGAGTTACCAGATGGCTATTATTACTGCAGGAATTTGATATCACAATTGTAGATCGGCCTAGTAAAGAAAATGTGGTGGCTGATTTCCTTTCACGGTTAAAAACTGACAATGATATTCCAGTAGATGATTCTTTTCCTGATGAGTATTTGTTTGCAGTTTCTGCTCACTCTCCATGGTATGCAGATATTGCTAATTATTTGGTTGCGGGAAAATTACCACTTTGTATGTAGAAAATTGTTAACAAAGTGTAAGTGTCATTAGTTAGTGAGTTATCTTTTCTACACAGGTGTCAGAATCAGATAATTAGGAATGAAGTGTATTAACATGAAAACTTGTCATATGTGGAAATGAGGGACTTCATTACATTAGAGCATATACAAAGTACTAGATGGGTTACTGTTGGCTGCCATTCCATTTAAGATGCATGAAATGATGTAAGGGCTTGTGTGATTTTTACAGAGGGAATCTAGTCTTATTGTCATGGGACAGATTCAATTAAACCCCAAATGGTTTATGGAATCCCCAACTGAAGATGGGCCTTGGATTTCATAGGACCCATTAACCCTCCATCCAATCAAAGAACTTATATATTAGTCTGTACAGACTATATGACTAAATGGGTGGAGGCTAAAGCACTTATTAGAGCCAATGAAGAGGCTGTCCTATCTTTCTTATTTGAAGAAATCTTTACTAGATTTGGAATTCCTAGAGAGCTAGTTACAGATGGAGGACCTCCATTCAACTCTCATGGTTTTAAGTCTACCCTTCAGAAATATCATATTCAACATAGAATGACCACACCATACCACCCCCAGGCCAATGGGCAGGTGGAAAGCACAAACAAAGTATTAGAAGCCATTCTAACTAAAACAGTGAAGGACAACCGGAAGGATTGGTCTCAAAGGCTGCCTGAAGCATTATGGGCTTACAAAACTACTTGGAGAAACACTACAGGTTTCTCTCCCTATGAATTGGTCTATGGTAAAAATGTTGTTTTTCCTGTGGAATTTGAATTCAAAACTCTAAGAACTGCTTTAGCTATTAATCTTGATTTGACTGATGTGCAGACAGCTACGTTGCAGCAGCTTCTTGAGTTGGATGAAAAGATATTAGATGCCATTCACCAAACAACCATGATTCAACAACAGAGAATGAAGTGGCATGAAAAAATTATCAAACACAAGCAGTTCCAAAAAGGTAATTGGGCCTTGTTGTATGACTCTCGGTTTGAAAATTTTCAGGGTAAGCTACGTACACGCTGGCTTGGACCATATGAGGTAGATACTGTTTTTCCAAATGGAACGGTAAGACTTTTAACAATTGATGATTCTAAAACACCTCTACTAGTCAATGGTCATAGGCTCCGTCTATACCAGCGCCCTGTTTCTAAAGAGGATTTCAAGACTGCTTGCATGACTGATATTCATTATCTTTTTCTAGGGGAGTCTTCTGCTCCTCGCAGCATTTAATTTTCTGCACTGTTTTTTTAGTATTAGATTAGATTAGATTTAAGACTAATAATCCCTGTCAAGGGTTGGCATATTACAATTCAATTTTGCAGATTCTGGAAAAGCTCATTAAGGAGGACAGATCCATCATGAGAAGATCTGAAGCTTCAATCACAGAAGCTTGTTCCCTTTATTTCAACTCATTTCCTAGCAAATCCTTTCACCCCATTTCTACATTATTGCCCTTTTTCCCATTTTTCCCACTTCTACCATTCCTGAAATATCATCCTTCAGCTAGTATTTCCTATCCCTTACTACTGGAATTATCCCTTACCAAACATTTCCCCCACTTGTTTCAAACCCAAGTCATTTATCCCATTTTCCTGATTTTTTCCGTTGCTGAAACACCAGTTTCAGCAACGCGTCATTCATTTTTCCGTTGCTGAAACACCAATTTCAGCAACCTGTCATTTATCTTTTTCATTAAAACATCATTTCTTTCCGCTGCTTTACAAGCTTTTTAGTTCTCCACTTCTACGCTTCAGATCCCTTGGGTGAAACTTATTAAAGTACTGAGCAGATCCTGTTACACTCCTGTTCTAAATTTCAGAGAAATCTACGGATTCTTCCATGTATATTAAGCCATTTTGAAGCACTCTACACTTCGAATTATTAAACCAAAGGTAAAAATGTAAGGTGTGTGGTTTTAATGTAATACAGTTAAATTATATATTAAAGAGAGGATCTTTCTCATAATGGTTGCAATCTCCACACGCCCAATCATCATTGCACCATACGTAGGGGGGGGGGGAATTCGAAAACTGAATAATCATTTCACATTAACCAATCCTCCGTCATTTTTCATATCCACTTCCGCCGTCATTGAGACTTCGCATCCTCTGTTGCAACAATTAGCTTGACCAAAGCCTGTGTTTCTGTCTTCTGTGCCTTTGCATATAACTCAAGCTAGCAGCCATGGGAGGGTCGGCTATCAGACACAAGCCCGGTTCGATAAATCTTCTTCAAATGTTCCCGGAAGCCTATCAAATTTTCCAACAAGCAGGATGGACAGCATACTTTGAGCGGTTAGGAGAATTTGATCACGAGCAGGTTTTAGAGTTTGCACAAAATCTTCAGGGGAATTTCTCAGTGGTTCAAGGCGTCCGCATTTCAGTTACAGAGGAGGAAATAGTTCAAGTTTCGGGTCTGCCGGCTATTGGGACTCGCTGGTTCAGTAGGAAGCAAGTGATTTTAAATGCACAGCAAGATTTTCTTCGTCTAGATGAACCAGTTGAACTTAAGGGCCGCGGTGTAAGTCTGCATTCACTTCCTCGACCATGGCCAGCAGTAGCAGAATTCATCAAACACTACTTGACATGCGAAGGGCGCTACCAGGTAGTCTACCAGCACGACTTTGTTTTGATGAATCATTTAAGGAATGGTCGATTAGTTAATATTCCCTATTATCTGTTTGGTTGTATAAAAAACATGTCTTATTATTGCAGACGGGCTAAATTCCCATTGTTATCCCTCACCCATCATCGTTTATGCCAATTGTTAATTCAGAGGGGTTTTGCTCAGCAAAACCTCCCTCTGAATAATCCACTCCTTCTTCTCCAGCAAGCTGAAATTCCTCAGCAGGCCCAAATCCCCCAACAAGCTGAAAGCTCCCAAGAAACTCCTGAGATTCCTTATGAAGGGAAACTTGATGATATCCCAGACTCCCCAGTAATTCCATCCTCAGAGCCAGTTGACCCAACCCCAAGTTCATCCCACTTAGTAGAGTCAACCATTCCCACTATTTCTATCCCTAGTGATGACTCTCTAACACCCCCATCCCCACCTACTCGAAAAAGGAAGAAAAGAACCCCAACAGTCTATGTCTCAAAACGTCGAACAAGGGCCAAATTCCAAATTTTTACTTCTTCCGAAAGCCCTTCCCCCAGAAAAGAATCTTCCCCTGCAAAGAAAAGGAAAGACAGTGATTTATCTGCTTTCCTTCCAAAAAGGAAAATGAAGATGACTGTTGAAACAAGAGTTACTCCCATTTCCCCTGACCCCGCCACTATTCTGTTAAAACTCCAATCTTCACCCCCATTTCAAATCCCCCAACCCATCTCGTCCGGTGGCACTGCCACACAAGAACCAGTGCCCCGGGATAATACGACATTGTTTATGGCTCAAACAGTGACTGTCACACAAGAACCAGTCACTTACCCAGAGGCTGAAACACAAGAACCAGCCACTGTGGTACAAAAATCATACACCAAGCACGATGATACAGGGAGACCAGCCGTAGCTGCTCCACAAGAACCAGCTACGGCTGTGCATCAGCAGACAACCCCAACAGAATCAACCAACATACAGGGTTCATATACTGTGGCATCTTTATTGGAAGAAAATCAGTTTTTGAAGTCTGAGCTAGAAGCCTATAAGAATGAATTATTCATGGCACGAGAAGCCTTCGATAGAGAACTAAATCTCTATATGCTAGCACACACAGCATCATCACAAAATAGGGAGCCATGCAGGGAATACATGTGCCATGAGTGTGGCAATATTTACCAGCAGGCAGGCTACAAACTAGTCAAAATTCAAGTATCTGAGGCATCTACATCAGCTGCAATAAAAGAAGAATGCCCTACTCCTCCACAAGAACTAGTAGGGCTCCCAAAAAGTGTAGAAAAAGAAACTAAACCTCGGATATCTCGCCCTGTGCTAGTTAGTACAGCCACTCAGACAGAAACACAACCACATATATCTTGTCCTGAGCTAGTCAGCTCAGCCACTCAGACAGTACCACAACCACAGGTATCTTACCCTGAGTCAGTCAATGCAGCCACTCAAACAATGTCCCAGCCCAGTACTTCTAATGCCAACACACAGACCCTGCCATGGAATCAATTAGAACTAATGAACAAATGGAAGAAACAATATGCTGAAGAACAAGATACAATATTACAGCAGCACAAGTTAGCATGGCAGAATCACATGTATGCCAACTGGGATAGTTGGGAACAGACGTTGCAGCAGCTCAAGGATTCCAAGAAGGAAGTCAAGGAATCAAAGGAAAAGATGGCCTTGATGTTTTCATTAGTGCAGAAGTTGATGGCTACCCGCAAACCCTCTGTAAATTACTCTCTCTTTCTTTCTGAACGATTAGTTTATTTTCAATTAAAATCAATAAAGGATGGCAGACCGCATGAATTACTTACTTCAGAACAATTTGTTGAGACTTTTACTGAGGCCCCTGAAAGTGACCAGCATTTGCTGTGCGAACTTTACCTTCATAATGAGGCCATTCCCGACAATAGAAGAGTCAATCTTATTCCGATTACAGGTGATATACAAATAAGGGCATTTGTTTCATTTTTGGCCAACTAGCTCACTTGGAAAACTGCGTTTATTGCAAGCAGTCATAATGAGGAGAATAGGCTCCTTTGGATTAGACCAGAACCTTTAAGTCCAGCCATGTTTATAGCACAATATCACCAATTCTTACAGAAGCCAGGAATGCATAGGTACATGCAACAACTACAGGCTTCAACACTTTTGAAGTGTCAACAGCAAATCAGAATAAAGGGGACTGCTGCATTGAAGGCCAACACTATGTTTTGGAAGCAGTCATGTAAAGAAAGACAAGATTATCACCCTTTTAACCATGAAAATCTTCAAGCTGCACTTTCCAGGGTACCTAATTACATTGGATGCATTCGACATTGTGGAGTAAACTGGATTGGTTATCATTTTCACTTTCCAATTCTATGGCTGCCTTCAGAGAAATATCAGTGTCACTACCAATTGGCTGGCAGAGATGAAGCTTTAGCATGGCAGCAATTGCAGAACAATAAAGGATTCCGAGCTCCTACAGATGCCACCTTCTCCAGCTACTGCTTGAGCAATTTGCATGCACAGAATCAGTACTCAGACTCTGACTTAGACTAGGGGTCGCCTGAGGACATGCAACATTTTCAGCTGGGGGGGATGTTAGGACTCCACTATGTAGCATTTTTATTATATACTTTGACACCATCTTATCTTTATAACCATGATTCCATTATCATTTTCATTTACTTTATCCCAAGGTACATAAAATCCTCTTCTTTATTATATGTTTAATCTGTTTACATATAATTCCATAATATTCTTATATTTTGTCATTAATCGAAGTGGATTGTTGCTAACATAAGTCTAAAAGATCGCAGATAAGTTATATGCTGTGCTGGAACAATCGGTCGTTGTTGAAACAGCCGACTTCGTTGCTGAAACAACTGACTCAGTTGCTGAAACAGTTGACCTCGTTGCTGAAACAGCCAGCAAGCACGCAAATTCTGTCATTCGTAATTTGCGATTCTGGAAGAGTATTTTGTGGAACAATGGCAACAGCATGAAGACGTGGTTACACGGATTGTTCTAAAGATAGCATTATTGTTGTATCTGTTGTAACAATATCTTTTTATGGAAGAACAGAATAGTCCTGTTTTAAGAAAGAAGAATAGAATTGGGATAAACGTGGACTTGCTCTCATGTAATTGTAAGAGATGTCTCCTCTTTAAAAAGAGGAGACATCATCATTAGAGGGGGGTTCGAGTTTGAAAGCTACAGGAGAACATTGTATTTAAGAGACTGGAGCTAGACTCCATCTGTAATGTATCATTTCTCTTGACAGATGAATAAAATCTTCTTTTGAGCGCTCCAATTTAATTCTTTCCCTGAAGAATCTTGTGAGAGGGAAAGGGCCCGCCTTCCTCACAAGATTCACCCTTCTGTCTCTGTAGTTTGTTTAATTTATTTATGCTGTTTGCACTTTACTTTAATTCTGTTGCTGAGACATCAGTTACACAGTTCTGTAGTTATTGAATATTCTGTTTCCTTAACCCTGCATGTGTTCAGTACATTCATTCCTAAGAAGTTGAGAAATCTATTTATGTTATATGTTTGAATGTATAATGCTGGGAAGCAGGTGCTGAAGGTTCCTGTGCAAGGGAATAGGGTCCTGCTCCTACTAATTGCCTTTCTTTTCCTGCAGTGTGATTAGAAACAGGAGACAAGTGCTGAAGGTTCCTGTAAATGGGAATAGGGTCTTGGTCTCTTGAGTTATCCTTGCTACAGAGTGATTAGTGTCAGGCAACAGGTGTTGAAGTTCCTAATTAAGGAATAGGGTCCTGTTCCTGTTATGGTTGATTGGTTTCCTTTCTTGCAGATTGATTTTCCTTCTATTTGAATTCTAAACTGCAACACAGGAATTACCTCTGCTATAGCATAATTGACTTCAGCTTTGATTAAACAGAGTGTGAATAATTAGATTTGTATGATTGGTAATTGTGTGGCTTTTACTATAACATTGTTCTTGCTTTTGAAATTGAGCATATCCAGTGCGTGATTGTCTTTGGAATAAAAAGACTTCCTCGGGTTGACAATTTATGTGGAGCTTGAATTGTGAAAACAATTAAAGCGACCAACATTTTTCTACTCAAAACTCGTCTATCTCTATTGTATAATGAACCAAGGAATCATGAAACCATTACTATGCACTCTTCTCACAAGAGTTCGATGCACTTTGCTAACTGTCTCACACTGATCTGGGAAAAATTGGGCTATTACTTAGCCAATTCTCAGCCTCTGCTCAGCCTGCCTTTCTCACGCAATCCTTATGGAATGCAATCCCTATTCTATAGGCATTTCAGCCTTCCTTGACTACAAAAGCATCATGGGAAATATTCTAGTGTTTTAACTGAATCTGAGAAGTTTGCTAAAAATACAACTGATAGTCAACTGCCCTTTAAGCTCTGTCTCAACTGGGTCTCCACTGGAGCTGACATGCATCCAGCTATTAATAGTAAATCATCATTTTCATGGCATATCACTGCAAGTGAATTAAATTAGATTTAATTCAACTGATCTCTCACTAGTGCAACAAATAGTTGCAACTATTTCAATTGACTTTAACTCACTTAATTGAGTTAACTGATTTCTCATGCATTAAAATCATGCACTTAACCGCAACTCGAACTCCATAACTAATAGAATCACTCTACATGCCTCATCAACCACCCTTAACTCGAAATTCATGAGCTACCTGATTCTATCACATTAAGTTAATTATTACAAGTTCTTATGAGATAACATTACAATTTATTGTCCAATTTAATTAAGGCATAATTAAATTAGACACATTTCCAATTTATTAAAGAAATTTAATTACACACTAATGTATCGCTAGGACCCCATCATTACAATACTTGTGGTTCCACACTAGTGTAGGTGATGTCATGTTGTTTCTAGATGCCAATTTCACTATTTCTTGTTGCAAATTTTGACATGGCTATCTTAGCAATCTCGGTCAAGAAGTTGGACTGTATCTCTGTACTTTTTTGTATTATATAATAGAGTCTAGATTTATTCAGAAAAATTAAATATGTTTAGGTGAATTTATGTCAAGGTAACCGAGTAGATGAATTGGAATATAATGTGCATGATAACTTATTGTACTATCCTGGCAAGCTTTGTATTCGACAGGGAGAGAGAGTCTGTAATATTCCCAAATGGGGAAAGCAGGAATATAGGGCATGAATATGGAAATAGCAGCAAGTGTTAACACATTACATGTGAAAAAAATGATAGATCCATGGTATTAGGTATAAAAACAATAAATAAGTACAATATCTTGGGGATCAAGCCCCTCAAGATAGGCAAAAAAATCCTCCAATGCCACAATACACTCAAAACATGTAATACAATGATAAAAAAGGTACTGAAGTAAGAAAAACATAGTTTTAGTGACTAATATTATATCTGGGACATATAAATAAATGTATATAATAATATCATGCTCATACAAGGCCCAAAAATGGAGATCTATGCTCCCATACACTTTTCTAGGACAACCCAGGAAGGGTTTCCGGAAATACACAAAATATAAATGGTGGATCTAAAGCCCTAGGGCTGACAATGAACTCCAATTGAAGAAAATAGAAGGAGGTGGCTAAATATGATGTAGATCTGAAATAACTCCTCCCAAAAGGCTCTCTCAATGAAGGGTTGATCCCTTCAATGGAAAGCAAACACTCCAAATGGAGCACTGAACTTGCCCCTACAATAAATCACTAAAATAATATAGATATGGACTAGAACTATGCTGTAGGGGATAAAATTGCCTTGGAATGATGCTAAATATATCAAATAATACTAAGGGGCTCCTTTACTGGCCTCCGAATGGAAGGAAACCTTCCTCCACTGCAAAACTAGCTCATCAAACACCCAATACAATCCTCCATTATTGCACCCTACAACTCAGCAAATATCTCAACAGAAACTGTGTTTTACCACAATATTGAAGCTTGGCCTAAAAACCTGAATGTAAAAATTTAGTGCAAAGCTCTTCCTATGAGGCCCCTCAAGCATAGAGGTGGTATTCTCGATTAAGAACACCCTGTGCTAAGCAGCACTGTAATCTGAACTAAACAACTGAAGAAAGTTTATATGTTTAAACATACACTATAATCTAAAACATAACATATCATAACATACTCAATATGGTTGCCATCCTCTTCCTTATATAAGTGATCATCTTTCTAACCCTAAACGCCACTCATTAAATGCACTATCTCCAGGCATGAGATCTCCCTCCAAAATTTCGTTGTCTCTCCATAAATGTCCACTCCTCCATGAAAACATTGTTGATTTGGTCAAAGTTGACCTAGTCAACATGATCCAACCCCTATTCACACCTTAGGGTGCTTTATTAAGCTGAAAAGATGGTCCATTTTCACATGAGAAGTGGTTTTATTCCTAATAAATATCTTTATGGGTCTCCCTACCCACTTATTAACCAAACAAGAAAGAAAAATTAGATTTTAATATTCCAATTAGCTACATGCTAATTTAGGAATATTAAAATCCTCCCCTCCCAAATGGTGCTTGTCCTCAAGAAACTACAAGGATAGATCTGAAAATGTAAGGAATCTCCATTCCCATGTGAAGCTCCATCCTCAAAGATATCATCCATATAAAATGAATCACCCTCGATAATAGTAATTCATAGAAAAACTCCTCGCATTTGAGACGATCCTCCTAAAGAAATAAGTCAGTCATATGGCTCACTTCATAAGGAAACAAGTGATATAATGTAGCAGCCATATAATGTCCCATGCTCCCCTTGAAGCATGAAGAGATGTGGGAAGTTTCATTCCCAATGGACACATTCAACCAATGTGTCATCCCTCCAATCATGTCCCCAACAATAATAAGAACATCATCAACATATGGGATCACAATCAAAGTCATGCTAGCTGCCATTTGTAGTAAAGGAGAAGGAAAATGGTCCCTCAAGTTTAACCAGTGCAATTTTACTCTTAACAACATTAGAATATGGTATGATGAGTGGTTTCCCAACCACATGTTTTCTGCCCCAATCTCCTCACAAGATTAGAGAAGGTGTATGGTGTATGGTGCAAATTGAGCATACCCTCCATAAGATATCATCTCCCCAAGATTTCCTAGGGAGTGGCCATCATCAATGCTACTCATGGCCTCAAATAGACCATGAAGTCTATAAGGAAGAGTGCCTCGTCTTGGAGAAATTCCATGCACATGTATGATAATGAAATGCAAATACATAGTAAATGAATCATGATGTACATAAATACAATCTTTACCATGTACTTGGTTCACGCTAGTAAGGTGGCTCATTAATGGGCCTCCTCTCACTCCCAATGAGAAAGGAGGTAGCTGTGATAATTCTACCAAACATTCATGTCTCTCCTCATACTCAAAATAATCCATGCATCTCCTCATATTATGGTGCATCTCCTCTTTGAAGCCTTCCCAATTGAATCCCTCCAGGATAATACAGTATGCTCTTATAAAACCAGTGGGTTTGGAGAGCAACCCTTCATATGCTGCATATAGTAGCTTCTCCTTGAGCTTAGAGGCTCTAGTCAATAATACTTTACTCTGAAAATAGATGACCCCATGTGCCACTAAATATCTCCCATCAGATAGCTAGTCATCAAACACTCTGCATGAAAATGGATCCTTAGAGTATTCCACTAATAGATGGGATCTCCAATAAGGGTCAATACTTAATAATTCTAGGGCTGTTGATCTATCATGTGAATCTCCTGTCATGTTGCTGCTCTCTTCTTTGACATTTCCTATGCCAAAGTCATACACAGGGATGGTACAATCTTTCCCTTACTTCTCCTTTTGCAGCACAATACCTGAGATGATAGTGGATAATGATGATGTGGGGAGAATGTATCCCTTATTATTGAGCCCATATAATACTCTTAGCATTTTAAAATGACCTCCCATTGTGCCAACTCCTATTGGATCTATGAGTGGTGCAACATGTTGAGAGAACTATTTGATCCTCTTCCAACCAGGGGGTCTCTCTGGTGGAATGCCTCCATGTAATAAAACATCAAGGCCTAGAGTAGGCTATATATGTGAATGGAATGATTTTTCCCTGCTCTCACTGTGAAAATCATCCTCCTACTTCTGTGCATAAACCTCCTGAAAAGGATGGGGGTGTATGTTTCCAATCACTAGATGCTAGCCCTTCTTCTTATCTTCTCCTACCTTTTGCAAGTTCTCATATTCTAAGGTGTCTTATTTACATGTAATCAACCCATGTACACCCAAAATCCCATTGGTGTCAAAAGTATTAATCACAAAGGAATGATATATCATAGTGTGTATCCCCAAGACTATATTCAATGTTGGAACACACTTCCTCCATTGTTTTTTCTCATTGCATATCAACATAGACACATGCTGCTCATGATATTCATATGTAATATCCCTTGGAACTTATTGCAAAGATACAAGAGCTCCTTTACATGAATAAATTGCTTCATCTCCATCTCCAAATAGAGTTAAATCTCCTCCTATTGGCACAACACTGGAGGCTCTTTCTAACTATTCCTCTTCCTTCTCCTCATCATGGGAGAGTACCTCATCGCTAAGAGATCCTTTGGCTTGATCCCCTCTTGAAGGAGGAATCCTCATGTCTTCTTCTTGAGAAGAAAATTCTTGCTGAAGTGAGGCTTTTTCCTAGGCAAAGCATGTTGCAAATCTTTAACCCCCTCAACAATGTTCTGAAATGGAATTTTTTTTATGGATCCTTCCAAATCATGCAAAGGTTCTGGTTTCTTGGGCTTTTTTTTCTCCCCCAAGGAAGTTTCAAATTGTTTTAAATAAAATATTTTCACTAACATCTTAGTGAACTGTTCATAAGTAGATATATTTGCATTATTCAATGAATAAGATTCAAATAACCACCAGGAATAAGCCTTACCTTCAAGATGCAATGCTACTACTCTAATGGCTTCCTCTTCTGAAACTTGATGTGGCTAGAAATATGTGTCTAGCTTCTTTACCCAAGCCTTGCCTATGCTATTCGGTGACCCATCAAAAGTAGGTAGGAAGAATCTACCCAAAGTGTGTTGCATGCACCCTATCTTTATATTGTATTTACTGGGTCTTCTATCTTCTTTGATTTTACAAAACCCTTGGAAGCTTAGATGCTTCTTGAATCTTCTAAACTAAGATTCATATTCTTGGAGATAGTCACCAAGAGATTCCTCCTTGGTGTTTCTCCTTCTTCTTCTTCTCTTGCCAAGAATATAGGCATGGTACCACGCTATAGATATGATTGTGTGGCTGAATGCTCACACCCATATTATGTAGAACTAGAGCCTTCTTCATGTGAAAATCTTCTTGAGGGACATTCATGTCTTTCCCTCCTCATTCCCTTAATTTCTCTTTTAAGCTCATGCATATTTTGGAGAATAAGTTTTTAAAACCTCTTTCCCTCCATTTCTCCAAATAATGGAGACTTGCATTTTTCTCTTCTATGAGTCTTCTCTTTTATGTGAGAAGCTTATTATTTTTCTCATAAGAGAGATGCAATGTCTTCACAGGTTGAGCCAAGATTATGCTCTGATACCACTGTAATATTCCCAAATGGGAAAAGCAAGAATACAGTGCATGAATATGGAAATAGAAACAAGTATTAACATGTTACATGTGAGCCAAATGATATATCCATGGTATTAGGTATAAAAACAATAAATAAGTACAAGGTCTTGGGGATCAAGCCCCTCAAGATAGGCAAAAGAAGCCTACAATGCCAAAATGCACCTAAAACATGTAATACACTGCTACACAAAGTAATGAAGTAAGTACAACATAGTTTTAGTGAATAATACTACAGATGGGACATATAAATAAATGGATATGATAATATCATGCTCATACAAGGCCCAAACATGGAGATCTATGCGCCCATACACTTTTCCAAGACAACCTAGGAAGGGTTTCCAGAAATACACAAAATATAAATGGTGGTTCTAAAGCCGTGGGGCTGAAGATGCACTGCAACTGAAGAAAATAGAATGAGGTGGCTGAATCCGATATAGATCTTAAAGTACTCCTCCCAAAAGTCTCTCTCAATGAAGGGTTGATCCCTTCAATGGAAAAAAAACACTCCAAATGGAGCACTGAACTTGCCCCTGCAACATCTCACTAAAATAATGCAGATCTAAATTGGAACTGCGTTGTAGGGGATTGGTACATAGACAAAGATAAAATATTCATTGAACAAGTTCAATTGGTACATCAAATAGTTCAATAGCAGTTGGAGAAGATTCAAGTGAAGTACAAGACAAAACATGATAAGCATCATGTAGATCATAGTTTCCAAGTCGACAATGAATTTTGGCTTCACAATAACATAGAGAGACTCCAAGGAGAAGGTAAAAATATGAAACTAATTTGATATGGTCCATTCAGAATTTCGGAAAATTTTGTTAATAATTCCTTCATATTTGATTTTCCTTCATATAAGAAAATTTATGCAGTTGTTAATGTTGAGAATATAAGAATGTATGAGCCTCCTTTGATTGAAGGTCAAGGAGAGAATATTCAGATTCCTTCAATTGAATATTTCTCTCCTGAATATCTTGAATATTTGTAGCAAGAAACTATCCTCGATATAAAAATAAGGACTTCAAAATGAGGGGATGTGGAGTACCTTTGTGTGGGGCTGAAGGGAAAAAATACAAGCAATGCCAAATGGATTGATATTAGAAGGGTGAGGGAATTTTACCCTTATATGTGTGTTAACAGAAAGTGACCTTTTTGGTCCAAAAGCTTCCAATGGGGAGGAATGATCCAGTGGATCAAGAAAGTGCTAAAAATTATGAGTTCTCATATTGGCTTGAAACCAGTGCTAAAGCGTAGATCTCATTGCCTTGAATCAAATATAAATTGTTTAATTAAATATGATATCAGATGTTC
Source organism: Pinus albicaulis (assembly GCA_034641835.2). Classification (NCBI taxonomy): domain Eukaryota; kingdom Viridiplantae; phylum Streptophyta; class Pinopsida; order Pinales; family Pinaceae; genus Pinus; species Pinus albicaulis. The sequence continues at coordinate 633,635,375 of CM076582.1, read as the reverse complement.
TAGATATCATGCTCATTACGTTTTGGGAAACAACTAAAAATTTTGGACCTAGGCTATAGGGATGCCCAAGCAGCAACCCATACTACTGACTAAACTATGAATTGGTAGGGTGATTGGTCCTCCATTAGCCAATGGGTGGTTTACATGTGGGAGCATTTGATTGGTGCGAGTTGGTTGAATTTTTATTGGTTTAAATATTTTTATGGTGGCCCAATGGGGGAGTGCCACATGGGCCAACTAGTGGCTTCCACGTAGCCTCCTCATGGCTGACCAAAATTTGGCTATGCAGGCCAAGAAACTCCCAAGGTTCAATCGTTAGACCTCACACCTACCAACAAAGACCTCTGCCAACTCTGCTACGATGGTTCTTATCCTATATAACAGTTAAACACTATTTAAAGTTTATGCAATGTATGTGTGGGGGTGGGTATCGGGGTTAACCCCTGACCCCGGTCCACCAACCATGGTCAAGGGCTAACCCCAGCCCAAAATTTCTATTATACACCATATAACAAAGTCATAAAACATGAACCGATGGAAGATGCCATACTCCACCGTAAAATATATTATATAAGACATATTCCAAGGTCGGAGCACCAAAAATTAGCTCGACGGTCAAGGATTAAAAATGAGCATATACAACAGTTTATGCCACATTCGAATTGTGGTCAATACATGTCATAAACTCGACGACAGTTAGGTTGCAAAGTGGTCACATGCTCTAGGGTTGCAAACATTATATGATAGGGTGATTTCTATGGTGAATGTAGAGGGGAGTGAAACCTGCTTTCAGTAGGATTCTCACAACCCCACACCATATACTTAACCCCAATGGACTAACCACCATAGTTAAACCGCAGTCAGTCAAACCAGCGGGAACGATATCGAATTCCAAAATCAACGTCGGATTTGATGCCAAGTGGTGCCTTTTTAGCTGGATACGAGTCGACCAAGGAAAATTAACGGTTCAACAATTTTCACCTAATGTGGGGGCAATCTCGCCAACATGGGGCGAACTTGTCACTGCACGTGGCCACTAAAGGTGTAAATTGTAGAACATATTACAGGGAAGTACGAATTGTAGGACGATTAACAAAAAACTTCATTCGATCATAACTCATTCATTGTTTGACCTTTTTTTGAGCAGAAATATCCCATCCAAGGGCTTTTTACTGTTTTGGATGCATTGCAGACATTTTTTTATCACTTTTAGCAATGTAACTTGATGTAAAAAAACTTTTTTTAGCATAATAAAAAAGGCCCAACCATTGGAAGGTATACCAGAAGATGTAGCCCAAGAGGGGTGAACTCCTTCCTAATTTGTTAGATTCTGTATATTGTTATGGTATTTATGTATTTTTTAATTTATGCAAAACTTATTTTTAAAGCATGTTAATGTGTTAATGAAATTGACATAAGTGTTAAAAAACCTAAATATTTTCACTAGTAAATTTTACAATAAACTCTCAAAATTTCAAAAACAGATTAATATGAATTTTGACTCAATCGCCAAACTAACAATAGTTTAGAGTTGTTCATGAGTTAAATCCTCGTAATTTCTCTAATTAATTTTGCAAAATAGAATTGAACCAATATTCAAGTGACAAAATCATTAAAGAGACTATTATAACTTTCATAGACCTAAATTGTCTTAAGCCAATAGAAAGTATATTTCATCAACTTATCACAATAATTTTTTGCTACATTTCAAGCATTTGAGAATCATTTTAATTCTACCTAAATCCAACACATACAAAATAATTACAATACTAGAGGATATATACCTAGCTCACACTTGACTCTATATATCAAAATCAATTATTCCAAACATTCTTAACCACCTAATGATGTTCAGTATACCAATATTAGTATATTAAATTTAATAAAAATTTAAAAAATGGATTTAAATCTCAAGAAAACTCATGTTATGAATATATTTCCATTTAACTTTAATTACACATAATGAATCCTCCTTAATCATGTCTATGAGATTCCATAAAAATATCTGTGTTCATTCAAACCAGAAGAATTACTTAGCTCATAGATATACGTTAGTATGGATTCCACACCCATACATTTTCCCATAGATATATGCTAGTATGGATTCCACGCCCATCCATTAGCTCATAGATATATTATAGTATTGATTCCATGACCATACATAAATTAAGGAAAAAATAACCTTCAAGTGTTCATTAAAATGGCTTCCACAACCCTTCATGCACTAGTCATTTTTAGGCCTCTTGTTTATTAGGAAGGTCATACCTCAAGCTAGTGTTTGAGTAGTTTCAAGTTATTTCATGCATAATGTCAACCCAAAATATACAAAATAATTTCAAATAAATAATATGAATTCAATTCTTACTCATTAAGGATGTATTCCAAAATCATATTTTAACACATCAAATTAATGAACATACATTACTCTTGAATCTAAATTCACAACTAAAAGTGACATCCTTCAAGGTAGTTTCTGTTAAGTTTCCATTAGTGTAGGTAAGAAAAGAATCAAAATTAACATGACAAACTCAATCACCCTGTTAATTGAATCTTGACCTTACACTTTTTACACATTCCCAAAGAATACACTACAGGGTCATCATACTATAGTTTATAATAGGCCACTATTTTTCTTGGTAGACTCACAATTTGAGCTAGTAAAGATGGCTAGTAGGTCCATATCACATTGATAATGATGAATTAAACATGTATGTAACCATGCATCCACTCCATATATCTCAATCACCCATTGAAAATAAATCCATTCACATGCTTGGTTTTAACCCCAAATTCTCAAGCACATCCTTTCCAAACATGTCTTTAAGTCCTTTATCAGATTTATAATAATTTGTATTAAAAAAAATATAAAGGAATATAAGAAGGCATTATTTTCCTTTCATGAGTTTCTAAATGAAATAATAATAATAATAGTATCCTCTATGCCACACATATTCTTCCAAGTCAACATACACAATAATTCAGCATGCATACAACATCAACATTCATGCATCGATCTACAAGAAAGCATGTTGGCCCATTACGCCCTACTGTTTTAACTTGGCTCTAATTCCATATGTAAGGTCCCACCTTACCAACCATCAATAATATATAGAAGTGGAGGTCACCTTAATCATTAATACTATTTTTTTTTGTAACATTACGAACTTAGTTATCATGTAATCATGTTCCTCCATCTATTTCAATATAAGAATATCACATAAGAAGTGGGGGATAACTTTCCCTTAAAACCAATTCCAAAAAATATTTCTCCAGAAGTTTAAGAGAAGCATGTGCTCTTTTCATCCTTATATGTGAGATCTAAGTAAGAATAGAAATAAATTCCACCATATTTCCATATGTGAGCATTAAGCTATATAAACCTATTTTATATCCTATATTATGCTAAATAATTTCTACTTATTGACTCTTGACATCATAACCACAAAAGTATGCTACAAAAACCTAAAATATTATGCATCTATCACAAAACTCACATATAAGGGTATGAGTATTAACCTACTTGTAACAAGATAACTAAAGGAGGAATATGCCTCTCTTCATTAGTAAATATTATAAATATGATATGTTTATTGATTCATCAATTCAAAAATTCTCAATAGAATTCCTTCAATCATGAGACTCGTATAGTAAATGTTGTAGCAAGAGAAACCACTAATACAAATTCAAAAGCATATTATTTTTCAAAAAGTACGAAATAAAATAATGGACTTGCCAAAATTGGGCACACTGGTTGTTTTCTACAACTGTTAAAATGTAATATTTCACCAATTAATACATGTAGTTGTGACCAAAATTATTATGCTCACTTGCACAAAATACTACGTAATTAGTCACTGTAAAATTGTTTACAACAACAACCATTTTTTAAATGAAGGCTTTACATCATAAAAGTAACAACTAATATCCTATTCTATATTCACACTTCAAAAAATTATTAAATTCATTTTTACATTCATACAAAAACTTGCAGACATAGGAAGCTACATCCATTAAAAACACTATTCGTTAATTTTTTAATGCATAAAAGTTACAATAAGTAGGACATTTTCTCTAACAATTTGTATGCACAAAAGTTACATGCATTGAGGCCTTTTGACAAACACTTTGGAAGCATACAATCTAAAATATACAAATATTAAGACCTTTTGAAAAAAACTTTGCAAGCATGCAATCTATAACCATTGATGCATTTTGACAAACACTTTGCAAGCATGCAATCTGCAACCATTGAGGGATTTTTTCAAATACTTGGAAGCCATAATCTCTTAAGGAAATTTGACATGAATCTAATATTTTTCCTGAACCTATTTAGCTCATAAAATTTATAAATTATTTATTCAAGTGACAAAATATTAAAACATGGACTATATCATCTTATTTTTTCACCCAAAACTTGACAACACGCACACACAGTTCGCAGCAGCAATTTGTAAAATTTCCTAGATTTATGATCTGGGTTCTAAAAAGTTTTTTTGGGAATCAATTCAGGGGTTACAGGCCCATATGGTATGAATACCCCCTAATGTTAAGCTGTATAACAACAGAAATGATCAAGGATGTGATTTCTTAAAACAACAACAGCAAAAATTCGTACTACCTCATTTATCACTTTTGTCAAACACTTAATGTGCAAACTTCAGCTACAACTGTACATGGAGAAAGAAAACCCAAATTTATGTTAATATGATATTTTCATCAACCCATGACAACCTTCTATGGGAAAAAAATCATTATGAACTGAACTTAAAATCTTTAGTAACACATTCTTCTTTTAATCCCCCTACAGTTTCCATTCATTATTGGTTGGCTCAGAATTAACTCGGTAAATATATCATAAAAATTAAAAAGTAGCAGGTTCCGATAAATCGAAATTTTTACAACACTTTAAACTAATAATGAACATACTTGGTTGTTTATTTATACAACTCCAAAAACATGGGAATATGCTCCAGCTCCAATGAGAGTATGCATATCCTTACCAACTCCTTGTGAACCATCCAATTTTCCACCGAACCATATCCAGGGATTAATTATCCCTTTGCAACCCCTGAGTTATAAGAGCTCCCAATCAATACCAAAATATAACAGTAAAGAGATATACAAGGAAAAGTGAGGAATATAAGTTTCACTTCCTCTCAATACCACTCATGGAAAAATCCAATGGGTAAAACTATTTAGTAATTTAGTTTAGGAATTTCATATTCATTTCAAAAACATTTTGATACTCCCTAAAAATTCACCTCTCACAATCCTCTTGAATTCTCTCCAACACTTGGTATTACAATGCACCTCCCTCTTTAAGAGAGAATACATGAGACACCTATATAGGAGGAGCAACAAATTCTTGTCATAAAGGAGGAGTAGTATGCATGCCTTGTATTCCATTTAGAGGAGTGCAACTCATACCATTAAGGATATGTATGCATGCCTTAGTTAAGAAGAGTGTAAGTTATGCATTAAAGTGAGCATAAGAGGAATCTTTTATGACATGTCTTTAATAAGTGTAAGTGGAATATGCCATTATTTGATGAGTGCATAAAAAAGAGTGTAATGTATTATTAAAAGAGAGAGAGATTTATATAGAGACATGAGATTCATCAAGGAGAGAGGTGTAAAGTGATTGAGTAGATGATGGTGACTTGTAATTCCCCTTTATTAATAATATCATAGTCTCATAAAATATAATAGAAATAATATTAATATTAATATTAATAATATTGAGGATTAAGTCAAAATTGAACTATTAGGATTGATTAATGATACGTTAAGTGATTTTCCTTCAACTATACTTGATTACACATTTATTGAAGGCGATTTACTATTTTTGGAGAGTCATACTTGAGATGCTAGACATGACTTTCAGTTTTTAGAAAGTCACTCCAGAATTGCTAGAAATAATCTTTTATTAAGTAAATTCCTCCTCAATTTGCCCATGAGTGGTATTTTTCTTTCTAATAATAAGGATTCCACATCCCTATTTCATACATCTTTGTGCCTTATTATATTGATGACTCTATGCATTGATCTACTTCAAGGATCCAAGATTCCACACCTTGATCTTTTAAATATTTAGGACTATGTGTCCCAATCCTTTTACTATAGATCCAAGACTCCACGTATTTATATTTCATGGATTTAGGGCTCCATGCCCTAATCATTTTATTATAAATCAAAGACTCCATGTTTTTATCTTTCATGGATTTCAGACTCTCCATCCTAATTTCCATGGCTTCTCATCTACTCTACTCTGAAACTTTGTGCTTCACCTTAATGTAATGATTGTGAGCTCATACCCATCTGATGGTTCATTGGTAAGGCCTTGTTCCAAGACCTTCACACATCACAATATCAAAGTGAAAGGAATCAAATGAATTTCATTATTAAATTATTCACATTTTACCAAATATTGTACATGACTTCGAGAATCATTTTGGTTATGGAGAAATGACTTCTGCAACCATTTATATTTTGAACATTCTTGTTTTCAAATAATCACATCACCTATCACATCCTTCTGAATACAAGATTAAGTGTATATAATAAGAAAAACCATGTATCATGACTCCAAAGTCATTTCGAATTTGAGCATCCTTATTTGAAAATAACCATGTCCCCTGCCACATATTGCTCAATACAATATTAAGCATATATAATCATACAAATCATGTATCATGACTTCCACAATCATTTATAATTTGAGCATCCTTTGCTTTCTAATAACCATGTCCCCTGCCACATCTTGATAAATACAATATTAAGCATATATAATCATACAAATCATGTATCATGTCTTCCACAACCATTTATAATTTGATCATACTTGTTTTCAAATAATCAGGTCGCATGCTACATCCTTTTTAGTACAATATTATGCATATATAATCATACAAATCATCCATAAATAATAATTAGCCATATTTTTCACATAACCATGATCATCCATGGATCTATATGTATCAATCCTAGATCACCATCCATGTCACACACCTATGTCCAAACTAGGATACCAAAAGAGAAAACATTGATAATATGCTCTTAACCAGAATCAATTGTCATACACAAAATCATAGATATTATCATAAGAACATAAAAACCAGGTGACCCAAACTAGGTCTATAACATATATGCATTTGCATATGTCTGTCATGCATAATATTATATCATTGCATCGTAATCACCCTCTCTAAGTGTCACAAAACTAACCTTGTGAAGGTGGGACACTACATAATAATTAAAGAAAGAAAGCCAATTTTTTTCCACTAATGAAAATGATATTATGACATTTTACATAAACCTAATCCACTGAAATATTTTTTTTGGGGATCTATGTTTTGTACTATGATATATAATTTTAATATTTTTTTGTAGTGTTGTTTCTTACATTGTTTTCTTGATTTATCTAATTTTAAAGTTCTATAAACACATAGGAAATACAAGTTGATTATATTGCAATTTTCAGTGAAATTAATTGGAAATTATGGTTTTCTTTGTTTATAGTGTTGAGAAATCCAATATTTTTTTCTATTTAAACAACTGTTCCATACAAGATCTAAACAAATATCTAAAAAGTCATTTTTATACAACGTTGAAACGAGTTTCTAAACCGAATAACCAAATGTTACGATACAGATTATAAAACATATTTCATTTATACATATATCTATATGCCATAACTGTGTGATATATTTCTTTTCGCTAACTCTATTGAGAATATTACAATGCATATCCTTTAGCATATACTAAATTTAAAAAATTATTCAGCAAATAACAAAAATTGGTATTGATTTCTTCACTAGTTAACCATTATTTTTGGAAATTAATGCTTTTACTGATTATGCTACCAGAATCGTGAATTATTCATCCATTCATGTTTTTAAATATCTCTTCTAGCAATGTTTTTACATTATTCATTTCATCTTCGAGACACCTAAGCATTCGTTGAAGTTCTAGTATTTTATGCATTAGCATTAACATATATTTAGTAAGCATTGCCATATCTTAGCTGAGCATTAAGATATCTTCACAACTTTCATGTACATTTTCTTTTGTACCACTGCCATTGTTATTTGGGCCATTTATTCGTTGTTAGTAACAAATTAAAAACCAATAGATAAGTTATAAAACTAGGTCAGGTCTCAAAAGATTTCAACTGCAGGGATACAAAGGGGAAAAGCAGGTATGTTAAGTGACAATTTGAGGTTTCCAAAGTAGTGTAGGTTTGAAAATAAAAGGTTCAAAATGATCATGAAAAGCATGAGTTCATTTATCAGAAGATAACTAAAATATAAACATAAAATTCCTATCGAAAAAGAGAATAAACTTTAGGAATTATGTTTATAAACTAATAGGAAGCTCATTAAATGTAAAGATATGGAAAGAAGGATAAATAAAAATTCATTAAAATGATTTATAGAATAAAAAATTGTCACAAAATAATACCGCAAGAATCCCTATATAATAGCTACAAGAGGCTTGTTAATTTCCTGCAAAAAGATGATGTATACAATCTTCAAGCCTCTTACTCTCCTATGTACAACCTTTATTTTGATTCAATCGGGGCTACATATAGACCAAAAACCATATTCCCCTCTCTTAGGGTTTGACTCCCTCATGATAGGAATATTTTACATGATTTTCGCCGACCAAACCTAAAACTAGGAAGGTTAAGAACAAACTCCCTATTTAGCCTTGATTGATTCACTTTAACTTTACAAGCATGAATGAGCATGAATCTGCATAAAATTAAAATTAAATAACTCATTTAAATTTAATTAAAATATCAAAATACCCTAGTGGAGTAATTACATCACAAAATGTTGACATTGACCAAATAAATTTGAAATTCTGGCTTACTGACAAAAGCACAACAAATTCCCTCAGAAATACAACAAATTTACATAAGCGCAACAAATTGTTTGAGGGAACTTTTGAGTGACTTTTCCTAATCCATTTTATGATCTAAAGGTATATTTGGAGATTTTGGGATGTATAGTTGACCGTATAGCCTTCAAGCATGAAAAATTACCTCTCCAAGGCTGATAAAAATGATTTTTCCCAAGACTACTTCAAAATCATAGCGAGGGGGTCAAAACAGTGGCAGAAGTCCATTTTTAGCATGCTTTTGGCCCTTTTCTCCCAAAATGAAAGCTGACATGGCACACAAGTGGCATAGATAATATGTACAAGTGATAAGTTATCCAACCATGTATATTTTTTGTCATTTGGTGGCCTCAAGAAAAAACACAGCAAATGTTCGTTGCGTTTTTGGCAGTGAGGAATTTCCAAAAATTGCCAAAAATCCACAAAAACTCAAAATTTGCAGAAAAATCTGTAAAATTGGTTTTGAATTACTCCTTCAATTTTATGGATGTTATTATAGGAAATAAGTGAGGCATAAACCAACGAATATAATTTATCCCTTTTCCTTAGCTTTAATAGGGTTTTCTTCAATTTTGTGACCCTGATTTGACTGATCAAATTTCGGGTGTAGTAGTGCCTTGCCATATCCATTTGGAGGTTGGTGGCCCCGTTGGATCTCTTAAGAATCTTTTCCAAGTGATCATTTACCTTTTCAAGACAAAATTCCTTGTCTTGTTCAATCTCAGCTGCAATCAACTCATCAAAATCTTGTTGACCTAGTGAAGGAGATGGTTCACTTTCTAGCTCTTTCTGAATCTCGAGGCCTCTTGTACATGGGCTCCATGGTTTTATTTTCACCTAATTATCCTAAAACTTCTCAACATTAGTTACAGACTTACCTTTTCCATCCTCCTCTTCCAAATCTACCTTGGGTTTACTAATCAAACATTGTTTTACTTGGAGCTTCCTGTTCTCTTGCTGAAGAAATGATATCATGAAGTTAACCTTTTCCAAATCATCTGGGAAGCTCTCTCATTTTTTATTCCTTATAATTTACAATTTTCTAAGGTTAATTTTCCTCCTCCCACATTTCTAGGTCTTCCATGTAAGTGTCAAAGTGTACCTGTTCTTCCTCTTGTAAAGGTGCCTCATGTTGATATGGTGATGTCTCTTTTTCAACTGAAGTAGGATGAGCCCTTTCCCCACTGCCAGGAGAAAAAACTAGCCTTTTTCCTCTGCTATATGTGTTTTTGACCTCATCCCTAGGTTTCCTTGTCTCTAGTTTACTTTTGGAACCAACTTCCTAAGGTCTTGGTTATGTCAAAGAAGTAGATTGACTGCTCGGTTGACTTGTAGCAGACAAAAGAGAGGTTGCCTATATGAATGCATCCCAGGATAAGTTGACCTATGAAATATGATTAAAGACAATGATTTTGACCAAGCCATGATGAAACAAGCTTGCTTGGTGATCTTTCCCTGTGCTATGTACCTTTTCTGCCATTTTGAATAAGCTTCTGTAGAGGTAATGAGGTATGTTAAGAGGCTTGACATCTGTGAAATGCATCAGTAGTCTTAAATGGTACTGGTATAGAATTGAAAACCTACCCTCACATGTGAAGTAATCATGATCATATTCATAATAGGATCATACTTGTCAAGAATATATATGAAAGGAAAAATATAATTTGGATCATTTTTGTAAGGTGGCTTCAAAAATACTTTGTATTTCTCAATGTCTAAGTCCATCCCTTTGAACCATATTTCTCCGTGATTTTGGATACATGTAGCTATGGAAATGGAATCTAATGAAATAGTAAAATAAACCCCTTCTATGTTGGCATGATCCCTCCTCAAAATGGTGGCAAATATGCTTGTCAACTTGTCATTGAAACCCAGTTCGTGGGTCTTCTCACACAAAACAAGGCATCCCACATCTTGGAAAGACTTCTTCAGGAAAGGTGAAGCTATGATTTCTTGGAGTTTGGTGGGATCATAACTAATTATCTACCCTAATTTATAATTACTCTTTTCAGTGTGTGTGGTCTCTGCTTCCATGGTGAAACCCTAGTTCACTTGGAGGAAGATTTAGGGTTTAGTTTTGGGAAAACAAGGGGATTTGAGAGAGTCTTGTATATGGAGGGAAATGAAGGGGTTATTGGTTGTATAAATTCTAGGGGAAATTTTGGGGGTAAGGAATAGGTGTTAGGGAGATTAGGCATGTGTAAATTTGGGAAACAAGTAAGGGGAAAGGGTAAAAAATTTGGAAACACGGTCCTAGCCTAGGAAAGTGTAGTGTAGGCTTGGGTTTGTAGGGAAATGAAGGAAATGAGGGAAACAAGAATGGAAAAAGGTGAAGGTAGGTATATGGAGGGTAAGGGAGGATGTTTGATCATAAAAATTAGGGTTTTACCATATAAAATGAAGCAAAATGACCAAGAATTGAAAAGCACAATGAAACCCTAGGAGAGGGTAATTCACTGAATTTTTGTGATAAAATTGATGAAAGGAGTTATGGACGTCCACTTACTAACTAATAATGTGTTGGACCTGTTATTGGATGAATAAAACCTTTGTAATTAATGATTTTTATCCCTTTTAAAAAGTGCAACACCTTGGCTAGAAATGCAGCAAGGATGCTAGAAATGCAGCGAGGGAGAATGAATGATACTCTCGAGGAAAAAATTCAATCTTCTGAGGGATGGAATAAAATTTTCTAGTAGAGAAATACTTCATACGAGTGAAATGAACAAATGGTGTGCTTTTTTGGTCTTTTTATAGACTGGAGGTTGATTTTTTCCTTGGGTGGTGATTTGACACCACTTTGTCTTTTTGCAAAATGCTTTAAAGGCTAGTGTACTACAGCTTTAAAATTTAGTATGCATAGTTACATCTTTATAGAGAATAAAATGTACTTTAGAAATTATTTTTTAGCACTTTCCCTAAATACTACTCCCATAATGATGACCTAGGTGATGTAATGACTCTTTTTATGACCTTTTTGATGACTTGACCTAATAATGAAACCTAATGGATTTATCAACTGATGCTTTGTAACTTTGAACCTTGCAGTACAAATCACCCTAAGATGATCACTGAAATGGTGATCAGGACACTTTATTGATGACTCATCACAATGAGTGATGCCATGACGAAGATGGAAATTTTTACCATGAGATAATGGGAGCAGTAACATACCTAAACATACTAACCAATGATAAAATTTTATTTGAAAACATATTTGAAACTCAAAAATTTGACCTAGGACCCTATCAAAAACTTGAAAGAGTACATTTGATCACTGGTGACTAATAGGACTGACATACACTAAAATTGGCTTCAAATGGGGATGGAAACTCATTTATGAGGTGTCAAGAAGATCATAGACTGGGTAGCCTCATCCATCGGGCATGGAGTCAAAAATAAAAATAAAGAATTGAAACCGAAATGACTTGACATACTGAAGAGAAAAAAAAAACTCCTTAAATATTCAAGACATGAGCTTATCAAAGAAAACTTATGGCCTTCTCCTTGAGCTTCAAGCTCCCATGACAACTCCTTCACACTCTTGAAATCCAGTTAAACTAGTATATATAATGAAAATGAGAAATTTATGAAAAACTCAAGTGAGATAATGCTTTAGGATTCTACCATTGACTGTTCCTTCTGAAAAAAAATTTCCATTAAGCTCTTCTGACAAGAAGGCATTATTCCGTCTGAAAGCCAAAATTATGTATGGTCCTTTCCATGAGTTTTCAAACTTGCCATGATTTCCTTTCTCCTCATTCCGGGCATTCCATCAGAGAACTACATATCCCACATTGAAATCATCTTCTTTTGTTTTTTTGCCATATCTCTTCTTGATACTTTCTTGAAGCTTTGAAGTATTATGAAATACTTCCTCTCAATATTGCTACAAATGAATCATGTGATTGATTCTTCATTGAATATCATTGGGCTCACTGTCAACTTCCTGCAAAATTTTCATGACTAGGACAACAAGAGAATTCGTAAAAATAGTGTCCACTCCACATACCAAATGAAAAGGTGGCATAGCTATGGATTTATTAGTGCTCACTCTATCCGCCCATAGAGCATTGATCAAATTCTTTTGCCAATTATTATTATTTTATTCCAACAACTTCTTGATGATGTTTACAATTGATTTATTGGATGATTCATCCAACCCATTACCTTGTGGGTAATATTTTTTTGATTGCAAAAGACTTATGTGGTACTTGTCACATTAATCAATTGTCTTCTTTGATTTAAAGGCAACTACATTATCTGTTATATTTTTCTATGGACAACCAAATCGTGACAAAAGGTTAGACTCAATAAACTGAATTATTACTGCATTCGTAGCTTACATGGATGGGATATCCTTGATCCATTTCATGAAATAATCGGTTTCTATCAATATCCACTTGTGATGAGCTAAAGATGAAGGGTGAATCTCACTGATAAAATCAAGACACCACTTCTAAAATGATGCTTGAACTGAAATGGGTTGCAAGGACAACGATAACAACTTCCTATTTCCTTGAAAAATATGACACTCATGGAAACTCATGAAAGTTTTGTAAACACCAGAAAATAAACTCAGCCAATAAAATCCAAGCCTCAATATCTTGTTTGTTGTGTTCTTCCAAAATAGATGATCGCCACAGTATTCCCTTGTAAAAATCATTCATTACCTCTTTTTCCTCACTTTCAACTAAACAATTCAGTATAAATCCACTAAGATCTTTCCAAAACAATGCATTATCACGAATACAATATTTCAAATCTTTCAACTTAAATGATCTAACCTTGCTCTTCGACTCATCCAACGAAGGATTGAAATGTTGAAGCACAGAAACAATTTATGAATACCATGGAGATGAGGTAAACATCTGTGATACCTGAGGTGATGAATAAACTACTTCTTGCTTGAAAAGTGCAACAATGAGATTGATGTCCAAATCATGCAAATTTTACTCTGCCATAAGCTTCACCAAACTTTGTCCCTTGATCAGCTTCGTTGGTTTAATTTTGAGGTCATACTCAATCATTGCAACTATGCATTTTATGCACCTACTTTAGGATCAGTGTGCATCAAAACATATTTGACTGCAACATTTGATACATATGCAACAATATGAAAATGGAGAATGTATATCCGAAAATCCTTCAAAGAATTCACAAGTGCAAGGGGCTGTTTTTCAATGATGTTATAACTTATTGCAACATCCCTTATGGTTCTACTAAAATATACAATTGGTTGTTCCGTTTTTTGGTCTTTCTCCTACATTAGGAAAAAAAGCAATGTGTGATTAGAAAAAAATGAATAAATGATGAAATCCATAGTGTAATCGATGCTAATTAAGAAAGGAGTGTGAGAAAAAGTAAAATTTACTTGATTTAATGATATTCTAACATCCTCAGACCATTTCACCTTGATGTCCTTCAACATTTTAGTCATCTACCATAAATGTTTAGAGAGGTTAGGAATGAACCTTCTAAAAAAATTGATCTTTTGCTAAAAGACTGAATTTATTTCTTGTTTCTTGGAAAATCAAACTACTAGATTTCTTCAATTCATGAGGGGTATATGCAAATTCCATTCTTTGAAATGATATGCCCGGGTAACTTACCTTCTTCCATGGCAAACAAACTCTTTTTCAGATTCAATGAAAAGCAGAATTTCCTGCATCTCTCAAAAACAATCCTCAGATGATGTAAGTTATCATCATATGTTTGAGAGAAAATTGTTATATCATCAAGGTAAATAACCAAAAATACATCTTTCTCATTGGAAAAAGTGATATCCATCGCTCGTTGAAGTGTTTCCCCGACATTTTTCAGCACAAAAGGCATCGTGGCATATATGGCAATACCCCAAGGTGTCATATAGCTGCCTTTTCATGGTAATATGGATGCATTAAGATTTGATTGTACTCTAAGTACCAATCAAGCAATGACCTTCTAGAAGAAGCAACTACTATCTAAAAGATGTGATTCATCTTTGAGAGAGTATATTTGTCCTTCAAGGACACTTTGTTCATATTACACAAATCAATGCACAAATGAGTCTCACCTATTTTATTTCTAACTCGGACAAGATCCAACATCCAATTATAAAAGCAAAGAGGAAAAATGATACCAGTGTTAAATTTTTTTTTTACCTCTTTCTCAATATATGGCAGCAACTTCGAATTGATCTTTTTGAGCTTTTGGCAAAAAGGTTTCTGATCAGAATTGATCGAAACAATGTGTTGAATTATACTGTTAGCAAAAACCTTTGAATATGAATAATCCCACACAAACAAATATAAAAACTCAACCAAAAGTGTTGTATATTTACCTTTAATTTTCAGAGTTAAGGACTTTGACAACTTCACCATCGTTGGCTTCTCAGCTGTGACAATGTTGATGTCTTCAACTCCTGCTTCATTTGGGACCATTGTCGGCTTCTTTGCGGCATCACCTTGATCAAATAGCTCTTCCAAAGGTACAAGAACTCTTGTAATGGAATTTTATTTCAATTTTAACACCTCTAATTCCGTTCCATTAACTCCCTAATCATCTCCATAAAATACATCATCGATATAAGAAGTGGCAAACGCTTCCTCAATTTGTAGAAAATTGTTGATTTGCCTATCATCTTGAAACACTTACCAATGTCGAAGGTTATCCGGAATAGCGGGGCAATGCTTAAATTTATTTTCATATTTCATGTTGGGATGTATAGGAATTCTAAACATGGTTACTACAATAGCAAGAGGGTCAGCAATACAATTCTAGTTTCTAGGAATCATGGATAAAGTATACTCAGAATTTTTTTTCTAAAAAATCATTACGATATGCTAAGATTCTTGAATATTTTTCCTAGTATTCACCTTTTGTATGTTTTATTATCGACTCGGAGTCACAATAAACTGAAATCATTTTAGCCCCTATCTTCTTATGAATCTTAAGCTCAAAAATCAAAGCTTCATATTTCGCTTCATTATTTGAACAATTAAAAGAAATTATATATAAACAACACCTAACATTAGGAGGAATGTTTCATGACTGATTCATTGGTCTATGAATCCAAATTCCTATTCCAGCCCCTTCCTTTTCCAGTACTCCATCAAAATCCATAGTCCAAAGACTCTTTTCTTCATCTGGAAGCTCAAACTTGGATGGTTGATATTTACTTTATGTTTGTTGATCTGCTCTCTCAACATGCTCTATTTCTTTCATTATTTCTATTATCTGCTCATCTGATATACTTGGATGCATATCATTCACTTTATGTTCCTTCTTTTCTACATTGAAAACTTCTCCAACACTACCTACAGCTTATGAAATTTTTGCATTCTCTACTAGATGAATATCTATATCAAGTAGACTATCATCATTAAACAAAATAAAAGACTCTAAGTCGGTATAGACATAGTGTATAGGGTGATTATTTGGCTTCTCCTTATTGATAATCATATATTTCATCTTGGTTTCCAAGAAAAGTTTTCTTAGCTTAACGAACACCATATAGTGGCATAAGATAGATCGAGATGCAAAGTTTCTTTTAGATTTTCTCCCCATGATCATGAGAGAAACATCCCATACCTTGGAGGAATATCATCTAAAACCACATCCATTAGAAAATTATTTGCTGGAATCTGATCAAGAGATACTACCAATATTTAATGAGACCGAGAGACATAACCCATCATGAGTCAAAGGAGTAAATTTCGTGATCTGGGTGGGTAATATCCAATCCTAACTTTTCCATTATGGATTTGGGCATGAGATTGTGAGATGCTACAAAGTCTAACATGGCATTGTGAAGGATGAAATCATGGACTCTAAGACTAAGGTATAAAGGTGGGACTTCACTATCTGGTAAGTTTCCATCTATGGTTGGGCTAAACAAAAACTCATGGTGGTAATCGCTAACATTCACCATACCATATTTTTGGTTGAATTTGAGCATTTTAGCTACATGAAACTTACACTGATCCTTATTTACTAGTTTAGTCAAAGGAATGGAAACTTTCAATTTGGAAATCTCATTCTCTAGACTAAGCAGATTGGAATATTTTTCTACCTCTTTGGAAGTGACATCCTTCCTTTCAGACTGCTCTTTGAAGGGAATATCCTTTCTATAACCTGCAATTTTTTTTCCTTATATTTCTTTGAATTTCTAGTGGATACAATAGTGCAGGTAGGCTCCTTTTTTTTTTGTTGATTTGTAGAGGTCAGTTTTTGTGGTTGAGTATCCTTTGGAGTAGTTGACCTCTTCTGATTTGAAGTGATAGGCACATTTTTTTTCCACAAAATATATTTCCTTTGCATTGAGTTAAGGGAATTTTGGAAACCTCTTTGATAATCTGTTGTCTCTGCTGCTATCATATCATCATTTGAAGGAACAAACTTCTGATCATCAAATTGATCAGCCTCAGGTTCTTGAGTATATTCTTCATCTTCGGTTAAGAAAATAGGCTGGTAATCTTTGTCAAAAAAAATGATTCTCTTCCAAAATCTCATCTTATTCAAACTATGCATAATTATGCTGGAGTGGAGTATGGATATGCTATTGTGCCTATTTTTCATCACCTCTTTTCTCTCTTTTCTTCATTCTGAATTGATGTTGTTGTTGTTGTTGCTGTCCTATGAAATTATGATTTTTGATCTGATATTTTGTTTTCCTATCTGGTGCTGTCATCTTATCCATCTATTTTCCATGGTTCTGATTAAAGTGTCCAGTTTACCATCAGATGAAGTAGATGACTCCTCTTTGATTGTAACCCTTTTATCTATTTCTTCCTTTGATTTCTTAATCCGCAAGTTTTCTTCAATGCTCACAACATTGATTTTCATCTCTCAAATATTTGTAAGACTCCTCTCACTCAGTTGATAGGCCATTTCTGGATCAAAGGCATCAAGATAGCGAAGCAATTCCAAGATAAGAGGAGGTTCGATGTCATTTGGAATAAAATTATAGACCTTATTGAATATGAAGGTGAAATGTTGTACAAATTCATTTGGATTCCTTTTCAAAGAATTATATTCCACTAGAATTTGAAGAGGATTTTTCTTTTCTTCCCACTTGGATAAAAAAATATCGAATAAATTTTGTGAGTTAGCTATTGAAAGTGTTGTTATTGTATGAAAGCACTTCTTGAGATCTCCTGAAAAATTTGGGCAATTACCCTCATATTTTCATCATCAATGTCGATTTCTTGAAGATCTATGAAATAAATGATTTTGAATACATGTTGTTGAGATGATACCTCTATTGTACCATCAAACAAAGGGAGTCTTTGATCATATCCTTGAGGAAAATTAGTGAGTGCAGGAGGCAACACTAAAGGGGAAAATCTAGCCATGAATGCTTCCTCATCTCATTTAGTTAATTTGGTAGCTAACCCTACCAAATCAGAGAGGGCTCTCTCTGTGATCTCACAGCCAATAAGGTGACTGGAGAGGGTAAACAAATATTAGGCTAGGTATTTAAGCTCTAGGGTTTTGAAATTTATGAAACTAGGTCAGGTCTCAAAATATTTCAAATGCAGGGATACAAAGCGGCAAGGCAGGTATGTTCAGTGACTGTTAGGGCCCTTGTTTTGGAAACCCATTTTAAATATTTTGAATTTTGAATAAAGGAGGGATTTTTGGGTTGCAGCATGATGACACATGGCAATCATGACCAAGTTGAAACTACAGCAAGCCGCGGAGCTATCGAGGTGTTACAGAAGCAAGAGATAGCTGAAGAAAGCAAATGCATGAGAATATACAGCAGAAGACAAAAAGCGAAACACACAGACAACAAGAGAGAAGGTGGAAGTAGCTGAAGAAGAACATAAAGAGGAACTAATAGTTGCAATAGTGGGTGAATAAATAGTAGTCACTCGGCCAAAAGAAAGGAATGCAACAGGAGAAGGAATGCAGAGCGACTGAAGGAGATCAAGCAGGATATCTCTGTAGTTCCTGGGGTTCTCTCATTTACCTTTTTGTTATGTAAGGCATCTGTATTAGACTGTAAGATCTCATTGTGGAAGCTATGTAACTATGGATGTGGATGAAGATATCAATACAATTGCAGGTTGTTGTCCTATTGTGTAATTCAAGTGCATGCATGATGGTTATGGTGATTTAAAATTTTATTTGCTTAATACCTACTCGCTCTATGAATGTTCTTGTGTATATACCTATGTTTATGCAATCAATTCAATGATAATCATGAGTTACGAATCCTTCCACTGCTATCGATCTCTTCCCCTTCTGCATGTGGTTGCGGCATGCCTCGAGTGAGACTCTCTGCTCCCCGGAGTAGGGTGATAATGTCGGTGTGGTTCTAGACTATAGCGGACTCCTTTGTTGGCCTCAACTCTTGAACCTGGGTCTTGCCTATGAGACTTGTTTCCTTGCCAACAAATGGTTCCGTTGTTGGGACGTGCATGTTATGAGGGGAACTAGATAATGGTATCGAGGATTTACGAAGGCGAAATACGAAGATGGTGGGATAACCATCTAGACCAGTTCGTTGCTCAGCAAGCGGAGTTGACGAATCAAAAGGAAAGCGTTCTTAAGGATATTGTCCTTTTCTTAAATTCCTCCAATGATACTTATGAGATCCTCTGGGGAAAGTTCCCTAGTGACCTCTATAATTGGTTGTGGGGGTTACAGATGAAGGTGCCTAGGGATAGCTCGTGGAAGATAAACCGCAATTTGGTGCATAGGGATCTGGTGGCTCTGCATCGGTTGGACAATGAATTGACCCGCGCGGTGCATTTTTGGGTAGAGACCACTTTGAATGGGTATATTGTAGAGTTTGCCAGAGAATGCTACCAATCATTCTCGAAGGCTGAATCTATCTTCCGTTCTGGGTTAAGAAGGAAACTGCTTAAGGAGATTCCGCTATGGATCAAGGCCCTGATGGTGGACGAAGGGCTGGTGGAATTTCAAAAGTCGAGCATGGATGTGTAAACCTCTAGTGTTGGGGGAAGGGCTGACAGGACGGATGCTACGTGAAGTGTAAAGCGGGGAGTGGGGGATGGATGCTGAAGCCACGAGGAAATTGAGGGAGCGACGTGCACATCGGCAGGCGCAGATCGTCGACAAGTGGCGAGAATGGGTGATGCGGGAGTTAAGACGACGAGAAAACGATAGGAAGACCCAAGGGGAGGCACCTCAAAGGATACAAATTATGGACACCGAGGCGGATACCCTAGAAAGGGAATGGACCGTTGTGGGAGTGCGGCGGGTGCATGGGAGCCCGGCTAGGAGAAAAGGGGAGACGACGACTGACGAAGACGATGCAGGAGGGCAGCCCGAAGAAGGTTCCGATGGCGAATGGTACGTTGTAATTCAGCGGTTGTTTCAAGAGCGGACGACATTCATCTCTCCAGGCAGCCCTACTTCCAAAAATTTGCATGACAAGGATCCCTACCTTCCCCTGGTACTTCATGAACCTTTAAGTAATATTTTCGTTAAGTTACAAGCATTAAGTCAATTCCACAGCAGTTCATTGTCGACAGTGACATACGTCAGTAGCAGCATCACTAGTATTATTACATTTCCCAATGGTACAGTCATGCAACTAGGACCCAGAGGGTTTATCCTGGTTACCCCTTCACAAGTCAATATGGTCAGGCCATTCACCTGGTATCCAGAATTCTCTGGCCGGGGCAACGATGATGTAGAGCAACACTGGTATCTCTGCGAAGCCATATGCAGGGCTCGGCAGATGGCAGATGCAGGGAAGCTAATATAGTTCCAAACCACGCTCAGAGAGAGGGCTATGCGGTGGTTTATCAAGTGGTCTGAGACCCATCATAATCCAGTACTTGCCGACATAAAGTGGGATTTTTTCCGCAAATTCAAACTACCCCAGACAGACCAGCAAGGTCTGTCCGAGCTCTGGGAGATTAAGCAGAAAGAAGGAGAGACCGCATGGGAGCTGATGCAGTGATTCAAGGACACGATCGGGAAACTCAGCTACCCGATCGATCCAGACCATCAGAGGGACTGGTTCATCAAGGCTCTGCTTCCCTTGACACGAACCCCTCTCACACAGTAGAAGATTGACAACTTGCATGATGCTTTAGAACAGGCCATGAAGATAGAGGCCATGGCCGGCTACCCTTAGGAATATCGCGGGGGGCTGGCTCCACAGGATCCTTCCTTAGTGGGACTACAACATCAAATTTCTAGTCTGACAAAAAAGCTCAAGGAGATGCAACCTATAAGACCATACAGGTTGAACGTTTGGTGAAATCACTGCCTGGTTGAAGGCCACGTCACAACCAAATTTCCTAGGCTGCATGGTACGGGTGTGGGGCCCTCTGTTGTGGAAATCCAGGGGGGTCCACCCATGGTGGGTGGCGCAGCAATGAGTCCGCAGGGGGTATACCCACCGCAACAACCCTATGTGGGGTTCCCACCTCAACCGAACACAACTGCCATGGAATACTGCGAGATTTTCCGGACGATGGGACATCCACCTCGGATGTGCCCGATACTACAGAAGTACTCCAACGTCACAAACAATGTATACTGTGAGTTTTGTGTTTCCATGACTCATAACACTGAGCAGTGCAGGGCTTTCAATGCACTTGTGGATCGATTGGACCGTCCTTCCTACAGGGTGAACGAGGCTTCCAGGGGAAGAAGCGGCAGTATGCGCAGAGGCCGCACAGGGGGACGCGGTCCGGTGAAATGTTATAACTGTGACCAGGAGGGTCACATGGCTTGGGAATGTCCCCTTCCCCGATGTCCCTGGTGTTCCCAGTGTCGTGTGAATGCCCATGCCACAGAGGACTGTCCAGAACTCATCAAGAAGTGGAAAGAACGGGCACGACAGAGGGTCACGAATTTTGTAAACTCCGAGCCGTGCGGAACCGTGATTCCGGCCATGCACAATATAGCAATCATCACGCAGGGCAGCAAGAAGACGGAAGAGGATGCTCATGGAAAGGAGCTGAACCGGGCTATTCGGCCCACCTCCCCGAAACATCTGATCCGACCAGACGCACAGAAGCGATACTTCCAGGAGGCCATGGAGGCTTTTACTCAGGTGAGGGAAGTTGGGGGCCTCGAGGTACCCCCGGCGATTGGCTTCAGAGAACAGACCGCTCCAGGGACGTTGATTGAGGAATGGCTTCAGCTATTCCTCAATATTGTTGATAATGCTTCGATGCGGGACCAGCTCAAGCGTACCCTGCAAGACGCACTGCAGGGGAATACAAGGCCAAGGGAATCTGGGGACACAACACCCCAGTATGTGCAGTGAGTCAAACGAAACAGGCGACGAATGAGAAAAGAGTTTCGGCTTAACACGCAGGTTGCGGATTCCAAATTAGTGATACCATGCTTGATTTAGGGTCTGACGTCAACATCCTGCCGTGGAAGACGTGGGAGGCTCTTGGACGACCACGAATGAACTATTCTCCAATCCAACTCAGAATGGAAAACCAGTATTGTATTGTGTCGATCGGATGACTCGAAGGTGTCAAAGTCGACATTGCAGGGGTGAAGACTTACACGGACTTTGAGGTTATTGATATTATGGGGGACACGGATCCTTACCCCGCCCTGTTAGGAATCGATTGGGCTTTTGAGAATTATGTCATCATCGACCTCAAAAAGGAGCTGATGATCTTCGAGGATGGAGAGGTACGGGTCACTCAGCCCCTCGACCCGTATCAAGGCCCGCGATATACAGAAACTGTGGACAACCGGGCAGACACGCAGATGATGGACCACCTCTACCAGATGACTACAGGGAAGCGGGAGGACTATATCAACCCAACTGCAACAGGTTCTATCAGCTGGCGCAGTGTCCAAAGCTCAGAGCTGGGCTTGGAACTCGCCTGGGAAGACTGGCAGCAGGGTGGGTGCAAAACCAGTATGCGGAGATGCACCGCCATTGCTCGATTATGTTGGATCGGCGCTGAGTTTAGAGAATATCCCACCATGTTGAACACGCAGGCTGTCAATACCTTTATTGCAAAGGTGGAAGAAACGGTTCCAGAAGGCCGTAGGATACCATTTTTGGACGTTGCACTATAGTCCACATCAGCAAGGTGGTGGAGGAACCACCGCAACACCTTGTCACAGTGGAGTTGCATGGAAAAGGCATTACAGGCGTGGTTTAAAGAAGATGAATACCCTCGAAGTAGGCATAGGTACAAAGGGATTTCTGATCCACGGGACCACCTGAAGAGCTATGAGGAATAGTGGCAAGTTCTAGGATACCCGCAAGATCTGTGGGTACATCGGTTCATCCACTCCCTAGATATCATACCCCAGGCCTGGTACTTAGAAGAAGAGCGGAAACAAGGAACCAACTCCTTGCAGGAAGTCGCGACCAAGTTTGTTCAATGCTTCTCGTTCGAGGGGGAGACAGAGCTGGTGTCTCGGGCACTACAAGCTATCAAGAGGGTATTGTTTCTCCACAACCCATAGCCCGATGGGGGCACGTTTGCATCATGGCCTGAGGCCAAGCGCGAGTTGGCTTACCAACGGATTGATGGAAACCTAGAAAATGACAATCTCGAGGACCTCAGGCACCTGTATTTCAAAGAGAAGGAATGCGAGCGAAACATCAATGAAGAATCGACCACCGAAGGCATCCATTTATAGCCGCTAAAGACAAAGAATTTAAACATCGGTACGGAGGAAAAGCCCAAGTTGGCTACAGTGGGAGATTATTGGGATGAAGAGATGAAAAAGGAAATTTTTAGCCTTCTCCAGGGATACGAAGACTTGTTCCCTTCGTCGGTTGCAGATCTAAAGGGTATCAAGGGTGACCTCGGTGAAATGTGTATTGTACTGAAACCATATGCCACGCCCGTAAAGCATCGACCCTATCGGCTGAACCCACAGATCAAAGAAAAGTTCAAGATGGATATTGAAAAGATGCTGGCTACAGGTCTCATCTTTCCAATGGAAGAAGCAGAGTGGGTGAGTCCTATCGTCATTCAGAATAAGAAGGACAAGGCGGAGATATGTGTCTGTGTCGATTACAGAAGTCTGAACAATGCCAACATCCATGATACGTTTCCCACTCCTTTTAGCGATGAAGTCTTCGATCATGTTGCGGGAAATGAAGCTTATTCCTTCATGGATGGATTTTCGGGTTACAATCAGGTGCGCGTTGCGGAAGAAGACAAGCCGAAGACGACATTCGCCACTGAATGGGGATCGTTCGCATACCACGTAATGTCGTCTGGCTTGAAAACTGTCCGGCCGTGTTTTCCCGGATTGTCATTGCTGCTTTCCGGGAGTATATCCACAACTTCCTGGAAGTCTACATGGACGATTGGAATGTCTATAGTCTACTAAAGAAACACGCCACCCTGTTGCATATTATGTTTAATTGGTGCCGCTAGTTGCAGATTTCCTTGAACTTGAAGAAAAGTACTTTTGGAGTTCCTTTCGGTACGCTATTGGGACACGTGGTATGCAAGAAAGGGGTCTACGTTGACCCCGCTAAGGTTGCAGTGATATTCCACATGGAATCCTCTGAAACAGTGAAGTATTTGCGCACACTGCTTGGGCACACAAGATATTACAAGTGGTTTATCTGAAATTACGCAAAGATCAATGGCCCTTTAGAAAAGCTGCTGCGGAAGTCTGAAGTATTCTAGTGGACGGAGGAGTGTCAGGTGGCCCTCAACACTCTGAAGGAAAATCTAGAGACGACGCCTATTATGGTTCACCCAGACTGGGATAAGCAGTTCCATGTGCATATCGATGCGTCCAGTATTGCACTTGGGGCTGTCTTGGCGCAACCCGGGGAGATGACCGTTGACCACCTAGTCTACTTCACCAGCCGCAAGTTGTCTAATGTAGAGAAGTACTACACCACGACCGAGTAGGAGGCCTTGGAAATGGTGTATTCGCTCCAGAAATTCTGCCACTACCTTCTAGGAGGAAAATTCAAGTTCTTTATGAACCACTCTGCATTGAAATACTTGGTGAACAAACCTGTTTTGGAAGCATGGATCTGTCACTGGCTTCTACTTTTCCAGGAATTCACGTTTGAGGTGATTTTCAAGCTCAAGAGGTTGAATGTCAGGCCCAATCATTTATCCAGGTTGGAGATGGGGGATAACGATGGCTCTCTCGACGATCAGCTGCCGGATGCTGACCTCTTTCGAGTCGAAGTTGTCCCAGATTACTTGGCCGACATTGCCACCTATCTGACCACAGGGCAGTGCCCTCAACACTACACCCCGCTCCAGAAACGCCACTTGGTCGTCCGCGCTGTCGAATACCAATTGATTCTGGGGTAGCTATACAAACTGGGCCTCGATGAGGTTCTACATAGGTGCGTACTTGACCACGAGCGTGACGCTGTGATGTGGGAATGCCACAGTGGTGTTGTGGGAGGGCATGTTGGGGAAAAACCCACCACAAGGAAGGTACTCCAGGCTAGCCTATGGTGGCCGACGGTCCATGCAAACTGCAAGAAATTTGTTAAGCGATGTGATGTCTGTTAGCGAATGGGGAGGCCCTCTCACAGGGACGAGCTTCCGTTACACCCAGTGCATGTGTTGTGGCCGTTCGAGAAATGGGTCGTCGACTTCGTAGGTCCCATAGCCACGGTCGCCAGACACTCCAAGGCCTGATACATCATTACCGCAATCAACTACCTCACCCGGTGGGCCGAGGCGGCGGTGGTATGAGACTACACGACAGATACAGCAGCACGGTTTATCTTTGAAAACATCATCAGTAGGTTTGGATGCCCACAAAGTTTAACCAGCGATCAAGGCACGCATTTCATTAATGACATGGTCAAGTTGTTGTTGGACACATTTATGATTCAGCATCACAAAAGCAGCCTATACCACCCACAGGCCAATGGTACTATTAATAAAATTCTGGAAAAGGGGTTAACAAAGATTTGTAACGACCAGCGGGATGACTGGGATGAATGGCTACCAGCTGCACTCTGGGCCTACTGGACTATGGTGAAGCGCTTGACCAATAAGACACTGTTCTAGTTGGTTTGTGGCCAGGAAGCTATGATCCCCACGGAGTTCACGGTACCAAGTCTTTTAATTTCCACGTCTCTCAAGTTCTCGGAAGAAGCATCGCTCCAGGAGTGCCTACATGAATTACAGGAACTGGACGAGGCCCAGTTCCTGGCTGAATTTCACCAGAAGGTTCAAAAGGATAGGTAGAAAGCATGGCACGACTGCCACATCAAGAAAAAAGCATTCCAAGTTGGCGGCAAGGTCTTGTTATACGACAGAAAGTTCTAGAAGTTCCCAGGGAAGCTGCAGATGCACTGGTTAGGACCTTAATTTGTCATCAAGATTACAGAGTCCAGCGTCGTTCATTTGGCTCAGATGGACGGTACCGTTTTACCAGGATGGGTGAATAGCGCATGCCTGAAACCCTACCAGGACTAATTTTATTCCAACATTCATCAATAACTCTCGCAACCAAGAGCACCCGTCGAGTAGCGTAGTCGAATAACTCTCTCGCAACCGAGATGAGCATAGGTAGTGTTTTTCATTCCTACATTATTTGTCAATAATCGCTCTATTGCAGGACCGCACCACAACCGACTGTGTTCGGGGAGGGGCGTGTCTAGCGTGTCATCCCCGTAGGCTTCATAAACATGTCAAGGTCAATCTAGGTCATGTCAGTCAATTCTTGTGTCAGTCCGTAGGATCGTCTAGATTTTCACCATAAATTACCGTAATTGGAAGTAACCTTGCCATAATCATTTTTCCATCATCCGCAGTTACCTCAGCCATCGCATCCACTCATTTCCCCATGCCACCATCAGCAACTGTCAGAATACCCATTGGCATGCGATTGATTGCACGATTATCGCAGAAAGGAATGCCAGCAGGAATTAACTCGTTAGGAGGTCTCATCAACTCCACTCGTGCCAGGTGATTACATAACTTGCATGAAAAACAAAAGCACGAGAATGTTGAACCAGTTCGAATTAGCAATTGCAGCAACACCAGAGCAGTTGAAGTCTGAAGAGGTAGAGCACCAAGAGAGGACACCAAGGCAAATTCTACAGATCTATCAGCGCGAGGAATAATGCCGAAGGCCATCCCAGCCATCACTGAACCAAAGCTCAACAGCAGAATTCACAAGACCGAGTCCCTTGTCGGGAAATATGATAATGCAGCCCTGATCGATGCCAACCTTTCAGATGCTTTCGAATTCCCGTCACTCCATTGGCAGGTGTATATGGAGCAGTACTACACCACAGCTGGAAACTCAGCCAATCGAATGTTACTAGATTTCAGGGGTCTTCAGCAATCATCTCTGATGAACTTAAGAAATCTTCCGATCTTTGGGAACATAGGACCGACTCTGCAGTGCACACGCTTCCTCCTTAGACGCATCCAAAATGGGTCCTTGTGGCTAAACAAGGAAATTCCCATCCATGTTGAGGATATTCATTGTCTCACAGGGATTTCTCAGAATGGCACAGACATCTCGACTTCTTGTCAGACCTCCTCCAAGCACGCACGAAAGTTGAGAGAAGCGGACCTCTATGTCAAATATGGCACCCGCCGGGGGGGAAAGGAGCCAAGATAGACCTCATCAATAATCCAGATATTAGATTCGCCTGCTACCTCATTGCCAGCAAGACAATGAGGCACTACACCAAGGGTGAATCCACTCTGGACACTATCTCCATTGCAGAGCACTGTGTCGAGGGCACCAAGCTGAATTTGAGCTCCTTCTTGTTAAAGGAACTCTTCGACATGTGTGAGGAGAACTATAAGCACGCTACTATTTTTATTTATGGATATTTGATCGTTGATTTTGCCATGTGGAAATGGCACACTCCCCTCATCCGGTTCCCCGTGGACATTCCAGAGGGCCAACCTTTAGTGCTGAAGTTTGCTCCATGGAAGGTGTCAGCTGATCCCAACAGTAAATAGGTGAATGCAGAGGCATTTCAGTCCTGGTACAGTCTAATAATGGACGTGATGGCTAGCCAGCAATGGGTGCCCAGGAAATTTTTGGATGAGTATAGCGAGAAAGTGTGGTTTGGGGTCAGTCACAGGTATACTTACCTCCAACCTGCTTGCATGCCAGGGGACACCTTTCGCATGAATCCGTTGAAATTTTAGCTTGAGGATGTTGCATTCCACCACAAATTCTGCTCGTGGCCGGGGGTTGCGATGGAAATCTAGGATGGGGTGCCTAGGTACAACTTTGAGCAAATGTTGCCGAAGAAACAGCCTGCCAGACCTAATGCGGAGGCGACACCACCAGAATTCCTTGAGGTGCTCATTCCCATCGTCCGCCACTTGAACACGCAGGTATGAAATTTTAATGTGGTGACCCAGGTCATTTCGAGCGGTGCCGCTCCTTTCTCTTTATTTTCTGATTTCCCACTTTCTCGTTTCACCTCGCACCCCCATACAACTCCTCTCACCTCCCCCATCCCTATTGTCCTCTTTACCTTAGAAAACTCGATCACAACCCCGATGGGAGAGAAAAGAAAGCCTACGGATCAACCAAACACCCCTCAAGCCAAGAGGGCCCACACCACCAAGGAAAATCTGGTGGTGGACCTCACTGCTGATGATCCACCACTGCCACCGAGCATAGGGGTGCTGATTCAAGAAGAACCCCTCATTGACCCATCTGAGTTCATCAATATTCGCCTTCCACATCCCTCCACCACCCCATCGACTGCTCCATCGACCATTCATCCACCTACCACTTCATCTGCCCCATCCAATTCATCTGCTACCGTGTCCGACCCCGTCATCCGGGAACTCCTTAGTGGGGACCGCGGGGCCGAAGTTGACTCTAGTACTACCGCAGTCGTACCACCAGTCAACCCAGCGGGAGAACCCCACATTTCTCTTACTGATATATTCACACAGCAGACACACATTATGTTCGACTCCACTGAGGCTCAGCCTAAGCCAACTGTCCCTCCACAACCGGGCCACATAGATCAGCAAGAATGACCGGATCTAAATATGGCTGACTTAGTACACCCAGAGGCCACGCCACCATCCCCTCCCGAGAATTCGAATCGATCAGTTGCCAGTGGGAAACCCTTGTAGGAAATGAGGCCGGAACAGGGCGCTTCAGGGACCACCAACTTAGAGACCTGGGGTATAGCTCAGCTGTACTTGTTTATTCAAAGGGTTGCCCAGCAAGTCGAAAGGCTTCATTCGGAGCTCCAGCAGTGGTGTGACGAGCAGTAGCAACAAATTGTCGCACTTACTGAACAGCGCGACCAACTCAAAACGGCACAGGAGCAGCTGGAAGGACAGATAAGCAATGTCACTCAGGTATTTTCCAAACTATGGCCGCATGTCAGGGCTCATTACCCTCAGCTGCCTCCCGATGTCATGAAGACCAGCCTCGTCACACATGCTTTCCACCTCCGAATTGCATACAATGGCCTACACAGGGAAAACCAGGAGCTTCAAGCATCGTTAGCCACACGGCCAGTGCTACCTGACCCCGAGATTGTATATTCCACACATGTTGTAGCTAAGCAGGGCCAGGCCACTCAAATGTAGCCAAACCTTAAATCTACGGCGCGCGAGGCTTACAACCTCCTCAAAGGTCTTCAAGAGTGTTCTCTAGCCCTTACAGTCAAAACGCAGCCCATTTCCGCGCAGCTGCAGCAGATTTCAAGGGAAATTCAGGAGACTGCGGACCCCGCGCTGTTGGACCAATTATAGGCCCAAGAAGACGAGCTCGAAGTACAGATTCAGCAAACCGAGGCCAACTCAGCGGTGGAAAAATAGGTAATTCATGAACTCTACCCACCCATTCAATCTAGTGCCAGATCAATGCAACAGCTAGCCACCAAGGCTGAAACCCAACTTAACACGGTGCTCGGGGCTGTCCTGGCGCACATAGAGGACACTGCTGTCACCAAGATCACGAAAGAAATGGATTCACTAATGCAAGGGTGGCAACAAGTTGTATCGGCCTTCACTGAGCTTAAAGCTACAACGTTCCGCAGAGTCTCGGAGTTGGGGCCCTTGTTTGAACAACCGCCTAGAGGTGCAGAGCGAGAACTAGAACAAACTAAAGGCGCACAGCAAGAATGGGCACAAGATGAAGGCAGACAGGGTGAATAGGGCATGAGATCAAGCAGGTCAATGGAGATAGAGACTGTCATTTGTGTTTGACTCGAGGACGAGTCAAGAAATTGTGGTTAGGGCCTGTTGGGGCCCTTGTTTTGGAAACCCATTTTGAATATTTTGAATTTTGAATATAGGAGGGCTTTTTGGGTTGCGGCATGATGACACATGGCAATCACGACCAAGTCGCAACTACAGCAAGCCGCGGAGCTATCGAGGTGGTGCAGAAGTAAGAGAGCTGAAGAAAGTAGATGCATGAGAATATATAGTAGAAGACAGAAAGTGGAACACACAGACAACAAGAGAGAAGCCAAAAGCAGCTAAAGAAGAACACAAAGAGGAACTAACATTTGCGATAGTGGGTGAATAAACAGCAGTCACCCAGCCAAAATAAAGGAATGCAACAAGAGAAGGAATGCAGAGTGACTGAAGGAGATTGGGTAGGATATCTTTGTAGTTCCTAGGGTTCTCTCATTTACCTTTCTGTTATGTAAGGCATCTATATCAGACTGTAATCTCTCCTTGTGGAAGCTATGTAACTATGGATGTGGATACAATTGCAGGTTTCTGTCGTATTGTGTAATTTAGATGCATGCATGATGGTTATGGTGATTTAAGATTTTATTTTCTTAATACCTACTCGCTCTATGAATGTTCTTGAGTATATACCTATGTTTATGCAATCAATTCAATGATAATCATGAGTTTCGGATCCTTCCACTGCTATCGATCTCTTCCCCTCCTACATGTGCTTGCGGCACGCCTCGGGTGAGACTCTCTACTCCCTGGAGTAGGGTGATAATGCCGACGTGGTTGTAGACTACAGCGGATTCCTTTGTTGGCCTCAACTCTTGAACCTGGGTCTTGCCTGCGAGACTTGTTTCCTCGCCAATAGTGACATAGGTTATCAATGTAATGTAGGCTGGAAAACAAAAGGTTCAAAATGAGCATTACAAGCATGAGTTCATTCGTCACAACATAACTAAAACATAAACATGAAATTCCTATCAAAATAGAGCATAAGCTTTAAGAATTATGTTTAAAAACTCCTAGGAAGATCATTGAAAGAAAATATATGGAAAGAAGGATAAATAAAAATTAATTGAAGTGATTTACAGAAGAATAAAAACTATCAAAAAAATCATACCACAAAAATTCCCATATAATAGCTACAACTGGCCTATTAATTTCCCGCAAAAAGATAATGTATACAAGATTCAAGCATCCTACTCTCTAATGTCCAACCTTGATTTCAACTGAGTCAGGGATACGTATAGACCAAAATCCATCTTCCCCTCTCTTAGGGGCCGAATCCCTCATGATAGGAACTATTTACGTGATTTTCTCCAACCAACCCTAAAACTAGGAAGGTTAAGAACAAACTCCCTATCTAGCCCTGATTGATTCACTTTTACTTTACAAGCATAAACGAGCATGAATCTACATAAATTAACATTAACCAGATCATTTACATTTACTTACATCATCAAAATAACCTAGGGGAGTAATTACATCACAAAATTTTAACTTTGACCAAACAAATTCGAAATTCTGGCTTACTGACAGAAGTGCAGCAAATTCCTTTAGAAATACAACACATTTACAAAAGCACATGAAATTGTTTGAGGGAACATTTTAGTGACTTTTCCTAATCCATTTGTTGATCTAAATGTATATTTGGAAATCTTGTGATGTCTATTTTTTTGTAGAACCTTAAATTATTCAAAATGACCTCTCCAAGGCTGATTAAGATTAGCTCTCCTAAGGCTACTTCAAAAGTGCAACGAGGGGGACAAAACGATGGCAAAAACCTGTTTTTTAGCATGTCTTTGGACTTTTCCTCCAAAACTAAAAGCTAAAATGGCACAAAAGCAACATAGATAACATGTATAAGTGATAGTATATCAAACCATGTAGATTTTTTTTCATTTGGTCTTAGAAAAAATCGCAGCAAATGTTCATTGTGCTTTTGGCAGTGAGAAATTTTCAAAAATTGCCAAAAATCCACAAAAACTCAAACTTTGAAAAAAAATATTCAAAATTGTTACTGACTTTCTCCTTCATTTTGGTGGTTGATATTATAGGTAATGAGTGAGGCATCAACCAACAAATCTAATTTATCCATTTTCCTTAGCTTAATTAGGGTTTTCTTCAATTGTTTCTTCAAGTTTGTGATCCTGATTTGACTGATCTAGTTATGGGTGTAGTAGTGCCTTGAAATATGCCTTTGGAGGTTGGTGCCCCTATTGGATCTCTTTAGAAGCCTTTACAAGTGATCATTTACCTTTTCAAGCAAAAATTCCTTGTCTTGTTCAATCTTAGTTGTAATCAGCTCATCAAAATCATGCTAACCTAGTGAAGGAGAAGGTTGAATTTCTTGCTCTTTCTGCATCTTGAGACCTATTGTCCTTGGCCTAATTTTTTTGATTTTAACCTCCTTATCCTCAAGTTTCTCAACATACAATACACAATTACCTTTCCATCCTCCTCCAAATCTGCCTTGGGTTTACTAATCAAAAGTTTTTTTACTTGGAGCTGCTTGTTCTCTTGCAGAAGAAAAGTTATCACGAAGTTAGCATTTTCGAGGTCATCCTTAAGCTCTCTAATTTATGCTCCTTTATCCTTTATAATTTACTCAAGTGAATTTTACTCCTATTCCATTTCTAGGTCTACCATGTAAGTGTCAAAGTGTACTTGTTTGTCCTCTTGCAAAGGTGCCTCATGCTAATATGATGATGTCTCTTTTTCAATTGAAGTAGGTTGAGCCCTTTCTACACTGTCAGGAGAAAACACCAGCATTTTTCCTCTAGTATATGTTTTGGTGACCTCATCCCTAGGTTTCCTTGCCACTGGTTTTCTTTTAGAACCAACCTCCAAAGGTCTTGCTGATGTCAGAGTAGATTGATTGCTAGGTTGACTTGTAGTAGGAAAAAGAGAGGTTGCCTATATGAATTCATCCCAAGATAAGATGACCTATGAAATCTGATGAAAGAGATTTTTTTTACCAAGCCATGATGAAATAATCTTGCTTTGTGATCTTTCCCTTTTCTATGTACCTTTTCTGCCATTTTCACTAAGCTTTTGTAAAGGTAATGAGGTAAGTTAAGAGGCTTTACATATGTGAAATGCATCAACAGTATTATATGGTACCGGTATAGCCTTGAAAACCTAGGATCACATGTGAAGTACTTCATGATCATATTCATAAGAGGAGCATACTTGTCAAGCATATGTCTGAAAGGAAAACTATGATTTAGAGCATTTTTGTAAGGTGGCTTCAAAATAATTTGTAGTTCTCAATGTCTAGGTGCATCCCTTTGCATTAGAGAACTTTTGAGGTCTAAAATGGGCCTCCTAAGAAAAATGTACAACCAAAATAAACTTTATAATAACCAATAGGATTCAAGTTGATGATTTCAACCATGGGGAATGATTCACCATTTTTGGGGTAGAAAAATAAAAATATTAAAAAATAATAAAATAATAAAACCACTTTTTCAACTTGTATTTTCAACTTATCTCCATAATATTTTACTCGAATTTCGACCAGGAGTATTCATTGGATCAAAAATTTAATTCGTCATCTAAGGAGTATCCATGCTGCATAGTTTTGATGGACCCTGCTACATGAAAAAATGTTATTGCAATAAATTTTTTCATGTATTTCTCATTTTTTGTCTAGCAGGGTCCATCCAAAGTATGCAACATGGGTACTTCTAGGATGAGGAACCAAATTATGCATCCAACGACTGTTCCCACTCGAACTTTGAGTAAACCCACAAGGAGATAAGCTAAAAATACGAGTTGAAAAAGTAGTTTTTTTCTTTTTTCCCTATAAAATTTGATGATGTAATCTATTCTCATTTTATTATTTCCACTATAATTTTATAACTTCCTTATGAGGCCCATTTTAGACCTGAAAATTAGACTAATGAACCATATTTCTCCGTGATTTGGAATACTTGTACCTATGAGAATGGGATCTGCTGAAATGGTAAAATCAACCCCTATTATGATGGCCTTATCCATCGTCAAACTTGTGGCAAAGATGCTTGTGAAGTTGTCATTGAAACCTATTTCTTGGATACTCTAAGAGAAAACAAGGCAACCCACATCTTGGAAATAACTATTGAGAAAAGGTGAAGCTATGATTTCTTGGACTTTGGTGGTCTCATACTTGATTATCTGCCCTCATTTATACTTTTTCTTATCAATGTCTATGGTCTCTTATTCCATGGTGAAACCCTAGCTCCCTAGGAGGAGTATCTAGGGTTTAGTTTTGGGAAAATAAGGGATTTGGGAAAGTGTTTTAGATTGAGGGAAATTAAGGGGTTAGGGGCTGTGTAAATTCTAGAGTAAATTTTTGGGGGTAGGGATGGATGTTAGGGAGTGTAGGGAGGTGGAAATTCTGGAAATGAGTAAGGGGAAATGGTAAAAAAGTTGGAAATGTCGTCCTAGCCTAGGAAAGTGTAGTGTAGGACAGGGTTTGTAGGGAAATTAAGTACATGATGGAAAAAAGCATGGGAAAAGGTCAAGGAAGGTATAGGGAGGGTAAGGGAGGAATTTTTAGCATACAAATAAGGGTTTTACCGTAGAAAAAAAAGAAAACCGACCAAGAAATGAAAATCATAGTGAAACCCTACGAGAGGGTAATTCACCTACTTTTTACGAGAAAAATGATGAAAACATGAGTTATGGAGGTCAAATTACTTGCTGATAATGTACTAGACCTATAATTTGATGAAGAAAACCTATGTAATGAATGATTTTTCTCTCTTTTCAAAAACACAACATCTTGGCTAGAAACGTAGCAAGGATGTCATAAACGCAACGAGGGAGAAAGAATGATACTCTAGAGGAAATAATTTGATCTTCTGAGGGATGGAATGCAATTTTATAGTGGAGAAATGCTTCATGAGAGTGAAATGAACAAACAGTGTGCTTTGTTGGTCTTTTTATAGAATGGAGGTCGATTGTTTCCTTGGGTGGTGATGTGATACCACTTTGTCTTTTTGAAAAATGACTTGATAGTCTAGTGTACTGCAGCTTTAAACTTCATTATGCATAGTTACATCTTTATAGAGAATGAAATGTACTTTAGAAATCATTTTGGAGCATTTTCCTTAATTACTACTCCCATAATGGTGACCTAGGTGATGTAATGACTCTTTTTATGACCTTTTTGATGACTTCACCTAATGGATTTATGAACTGATGATTTGGACTTGTGGACCTTGCAATATGAATTACCATGAGATGATGGCTGAAATGGTGATTAAGAAACTTTATTGATGACTCATCACATTGAGTGATGGCATGACCAAGATGGAAATTTTTACAATGAGATAATGGGAGCAGTAACATTCCTAGACATACTAACCAATGATCAAATTTTTATTTTAAAACCTATTTGAAACTATAAAAAAATGACATAGGACCCTATCAACAACTTGAAAGAGTGCATTTGATCACTAGTGACTAACAGGACTAACAAACACTAGCATTGGCTCTAGCTGTGAATGGCAGCTCCTTTAGAAGGTATCAAGAACACCATATACTAGGTAGCCTTCTCCATTGGGCATGCAGAAAAAAATGAAAAGAAAGACTTGAAAATGAAGTGACTGAAAAACTAAAATGACTTGACATACTCTTGAGAAAAAAAAATTGACTTCAATCTTCAAGACAACATCTGATCAAATAAACCTTATGGCCTTCTCCTCGGGCTTCAAGCTCCCATGAAAACTCCTTCACACTCTTAGCAGCTAATTAAATTGGTATATACAATGAAAAGGAGAAATATCTAAAAAATCAAGTGAGATAATGCTTGAGGAGTCTACCATTGACTGGTCCTCTTGAAAAATATTTTCCATCAAGTTCTTCCAACAAAAAGGAATTCTTCCCTCTGAAAGAAAAAATTATGTATGGTCCTTTCCACAAGTTTTCAAACTTTCCATGCTTTCCTTTCTTCTTGTTCGGGGCATATCACTATAGAAATACATATCCCACACTGAAATCATCTCCTTTTGTTTTTCTTTCATATTTTTCTTGGCACTTTTAAGTATTCTTAAATACTTCCTCCCTGGATTGATGCAGATGAATCATCTAATTAATTCTCCATTGAATATCATTGGGCTCACTGTCGAATTCCTGCAAAATTTGCATGGCTAGGACAACAAGAGAAGTCGGAAAACTAGTGTCCACTCCATATACCAACTAAAAGGTGACATACCTATGGATTTCTTAGTGCTCACTCTATTCACCCATAGATCATTAATCAACGTCTTGTGCCAATTATTCTTATTTTCTTCTAGAAACTCCTTGATGATGTTAATTAATAATTTACTGGATTATTCATCCATCCCAATACCTTGTAGGTATTATGTTGTTGAGTGCCCGAGCCTTATGTGGTAAGAGTCACAAAAATAAATCATATTCTTGGATTTAAAGGAAACTGCATTATCTGTGATTATTTTATGTGGACAACCAAAGCACGAAAAAAGGTTAGACTCAATAAACTAAATTATTACTGTATATATAGCCTTCTAGGTGGGGATAGCCTCAATCCATTTCGTGAAATAATCGGTTACTATCAATATCCACTTGTGATTAGCTTAACATGAAGGGTGAATCTCACCGATAAAATCAAGACCCTTATGTTGAAAGGGTGCTTGAACTGAAATGGGATGCAAGGGCAGTGGTAACAGCTTCCTGTTTCCCTAAAAAATCTGACACTCATTGCAATTCATGACAGTTTTGTATACATCAGAAAATAAAATCGCCTATCCAGCCCTCAATATCTTGTTTACTGTGGTCTTCCAAAAGAGATGACCACCACAATATCCCTTGCAAAAATCATTCATTACCTCTTTTGCCTCACTTTCAAATAAAAAATTTAGTATAACTCCTCCCAGATCTGTCCAAAAAAATGCATTATCAAGAAAAAAATATTTCAAAGCTTTCAAATTCAATCATCTACTCTTGCACTTCCACACATCTGGCAGAGGATTCAAATGTTGAATCACATAAAAAATGTATGAATACCAAGGAGATGAGGTAAAAATATGCGATACCTGAGGCGATGAATCAACTACTTATTCCTTGGACAATGCAACAATGAGATTGATGTCCAAAGCATGCAAATTGGACTCTTCCATAAGCTTCGCAAAACCTTGTCCCTTGATCAAATTCATTGGTTTAATTTCAAGGTCATACTCAAGCATTGCACCTATTCATTTTCCACACCTACCTTCAGGATATATCTACATGAAAACATCTTTGACTGTAGCATTTGGGACATATGCAATAATATGTGAATGCAGAATGTATACTCAGAAATCATTCAAAGCCTTCACAACTGAAAAAGCCTATTTTTCAATGATGTTATAACTTAGTGCCACACCCCTTATGGTTCTACTAAAAAATGAAATTGGTTGTTATGTTTCTTGGTCTTTCTTCTGCATTAGGACAACAACCAATGTGTGCTCAGAAGCAAATGAAAAATGATAAAATCCATAGTGTAATTAGGGATAATTAAGACAGGAATGCGAGACAAATAAAACTTCACTTGATTTAAATATATTCTCACATCCTTGGACCATTTCACATCGCTGACCTTCTTCAACATGTTAGCCCTCTCCCATAAATGTTCAACGAGGTTAGGAATGCACCTTCTCAAAAATTTGATCTTACCGTTAAAAGGTTGAATTTCTTTCTTCTTTCTTGGAAAATCCAATTGTTAGATTGCTTCAATTGTTGAGGGGTCTATGCGGATGCCATTCCTTGATATGATATGCCCAGGTAACTTACCCTCTTCCATGGCAAACAACTCTTTTTTAGATTCAAAAAAATCCCTAATTTCCTGCATCCCTGGAAAACAACCCTAAAATGATGTAAGTGATCCTAATATGTTTGAGATAAAATTGTTATATCATCAAGGTAAATAACCAAAAATACATCTTTCTCATTATCAAAAGCGATATCAATCCCTCGCTGAAATGTTACCCCACATTTTTCAGCCCAAAAGGCATCTTTGCGTACATGAAAGTACCCCAAAGGGTCGTGAAAGTTGTCTTATGACGGTCATCTAGATGCATTATTATTTGATTGTACCCTGAGTACCCATCAAGCAATGACATTCTAGAAGAACCAACTACTCTTTGCAAGATGTGATCCACCTTTGGGAGAAGTACACTTTGTTCATATTACAGAAATCAATGCACAAATGAATTTCACCTATATTATTTCTAACTGGGACAAGATTCAATGTCCAATTAGAAAAGAGTAGAGGAACAATTATACCATCTATATACAATTTTATTACTTTATTCTCAATAGATGGCAACAACTTCAGATTGATCCTTCTGAGCTTTTGGTGAAAAGGTTTCTGATCGAACTTGAGTGGAATAATATGTTGAATTATAATTTTATCATAAACCTTCAAATCTGAATAATCCCATGCAAACACATCTGGAAACTCAGCCAAAAGTGTTGTGTATTTACCTTTCATTTTTAGATTTAAGGACTTTGATAAGTTCACCATGTTTGGCTTCTCAATTGTGCTAGTGTTGATGTATTCAACTCTTGCTTCAGTTGGGACCATTTTCGACTTATTTACGACATCATCTTGATCAAAGAGCTCTTCCAAAGGTACATACATCTTGGAATGGAATTTTCTTTTAGCTGTAACACCTATAATTATGTTGCATTAACTCCCTAATCATATCCATAAAATAGATCATTGATATGAGAAGTGGCAAAATATTCCTCCATTGTAGAATATTTTTCATTTTCTTGTCATCCTGAAACACTTGCCAATGCCAAAGGTTATTCGGAACAATGGGGCGATGCTTAACATTAACTTCATATATCCTGCTGGGATGTATCATAATTATAAACATGATTGTTGGAATAGAAATGGAGTCAGCAATACAATGCTGGTTTCTAGGAATCACAGATGAAGTATATTCAGAATTTTTTTTGAGAATATCTAGTACAAAATTGCGATATGCTCACATTCTTGAATTTTTTGCCTAGTATTCACCTTTTACATGTTTTATTATCAACTCAGATTCGCTATAAACTAAAATTATTTTAGCCCCTAGCTTCTTAAGAATATTAAGCCTGACAATCAAATCTTTGTATTTCGCTTCATTATTTGAATAGTTAAAAGAAAGTATATATGAAAAACACCTGACATTAGGAGGAATGTTGCATGACTGATTCATTGGGATATGAATCCAAATTCCTATTCCATCCCCTTCATTTCCCACTGCTCCATCAAAATCCATAGTCAAAAGAATCTTTTCTTCATCTAGAAGATAAAATTTGGATGGTTGATGTTTATTTTATTTTTTTGATCTGTTGTGTCAACATCATCTATTTCTTTCATGGATTATATTTTATGCTTAGTTGATGTACTTGGCTGCAAATCATTCACTTTATTTTCTTTCTTTTCTGCATTGAAAAATTCTCCAACACTATCTGAAACTTCTAAAATTATTGCATTCTCTACTAGATGACTATCTATATCAACTAGAATATCATCATTAAACAAAATAAAAGACTCTAAGACGATATGTACAAAGTGTATAGTGTGATTATTTGGATTCTCCTTGCTGCTAATCATATATTTCATTTTTTTTTAAGGCCACAATTTTCTTAGATGATCGAACACCAGTATAATAGCATAAGAGAAATCGAGATGCAAAGTGCCTTTTAGCTTTTCTCCCCATGATCACGAGAGAAACTTCCCATACCTTGGAGGAATATCATCTATAACCACATCCATAAAAATATTCTTTTCTGGAATTTGATCAGGAGATACTACCAAATATTTAATGAGATAGACAAACCTAACCCTTCCTAATTCAAAGGAGTAAAATTCGTGATATGGGTGGGTAATATCCAATCCTAACTTATCTATTATGGCTTTGGGCATGAGATTGTGAGATGCTCTACAGTCTAACATGGCATTGTGAAGGATGAAATCATGGACTCTAATACTGAGGTAGAAAGGTGGTACTTCACTGTGTGGTAAGTTCCCATCTATGGTTGGGAAAAAGAACAACTTAGGTTGGTCATCGATAACATTCACCATATCATATGTTTGGTCAAATTTGAGCATT
Source organism: Pinus albicaulis (assembly GCA_034641835.2). Taxonomy (NCBI): domain Eukaryota; kingdom Viridiplantae; phylum Streptophyta; class Pinopsida; order Pinales; family Pinaceae; genus Pinus; species Pinus albicaulis. Next base: position 633,595,291 of record CM076582.1, on the reverse strand, counting down.
TTAGCTACATGAAACTTATACTGGTCATTATTTACCAGTTCATTCAAAGGAATGGAAACTTTCAATTTGGAAATCTCATTCTCTAGACTAAATAGATTGGGATATTTTTCTACCTCTTTGGAAGTGGAATTATTCCTTTCAGATTGTTATTTTCCAAGAATCTCCTTTCTCTTACCTACATTTTTTGTTTCCTTATCTTTATTTGAATTGTTGGTAGATGCATCATTGTTCTTTCTCTGATTAGTGGCAGCAAGATCATTTTCATTTTGCTGATTTGTAGAGGTTAGTTTTTGGTTCTCAATATCCTTTGGAGAAGTTCACCTCTTTTGATTTGAAGTGATACGCATGTTTATCTTCCTCAAACTATATTTCCTTTGCATTGAGCTAAGATAATTTTGGAAAGATAATATTTTGTCTCTGCTACAATCTTATCGTTATTTGAAGGAATAAATTACTGATAATTAGATTGATCAGCCTCATGTTCTTTAGTATATTCTTCATCTGAAGTTAAGAAAATAGGCTATTGATCTTTGTGAAAAAGATTATTCTCTTCCAAAATCTCATCTTCTTTGAGTTGTGCATATTTTTGCTGGAGTGGAGTATGGATCCGCTGTTGTGCATGTTGGTACTTACCTCTTTTCTTTCTTTTCTTGATTCTGAATTGAGGTTGTTGTTTTTGTTGTTCTATGAAATTCTAATTTATGATCTGATTTTCTGTTTTCCTATTTGATACTATCATCCTATCCATCATATTTTCCATGGTTCTAATTGAAATGTCTAGTTTACCATTAGATGAAGTATATGGCTCCTCTTTGATTGTGACCATTTTTTTTATATTTTTGCCTTGGATTTCTTAAACACCAAGTTTTCTTCAATGTTCATAGCATTGCTTTGCATTTCTTCAATATTTGCAGGACTCCTCTCCCTCAGTTGATAGGCCATGTTGGGATAAAATACATTAGGATAGTGAAGTAATTCCAAACCAGGAGGAGGTTTGATGTCATTCGAAATATATTTGTTCACCTTATTGAATCTGACGATGAAATCTTGTACAAATTCATTTGGAATCCTTTTCAAAGAATTATATTCTGTTAGAATTTTAAAAGGATTTTTATTTTCTTCCCACATGGATAAGAAAATATCAAATAAATTATGTGAGTTAGCTACTGAATGTGTTATTATAGTATGAAACCAATTCTTGAGATCTCCTGAAAAAATTTGGGCAATTTTGCATCATCATTTTTTATCCCTTCACGATTGACGAAATCAATGATTTTGACTACATGTTGTTGAGATAAGACCTATGTTGTACCATAAAACAAATGGAGTCTTTGACCATATCCTTGAAGAAAATCAGTGATTAGAGGAGGCAACACTAAAAGGGAAAATATGGCGATGAATGTTGCAAAAGGTGGTGTGGGGTGTTAGTGTCAGAGATGAATTTGGAGGAAGAAATGGATGATAAGTGGATGATGTTGCAACAGCTGAATGAGATGAGGAAGGTATGGATGTAGCACTGGAAAATATTTATTGCTTATACTAAATATAAGCATTCTCAGAGGTATATTGTAAGGTATTAGCCAATATTTGAAGTTTGTTAAAATGGTACCAAAACTTCCTATCAGTTTCAGATGACGATTGTATTGATGGTTGACTGAATTCAATTTTTACAAGAGCAAAGACTATTTTTGAAAGAGAATAATCAGATTTAGTCCTAAACAATGAAAGATCATATTTAATGTTGAAAGTTAAATAGTCTAGTGTTTTCAAATCAACAGGAAGTGATATAGATCTTACCAATGGTGATGAGCTTATGTTAACTTCTTGAAGTTGTGATATTTGTTTCTTCAAAATCCTCCCAGGGTATTCAACTAGTGATGGTGTATTGGGATCAGGATTTGACCGTGTGAAATTTTTAGGATCCAGTTCTGAAATATGCACTTTGGCTTTGAAAAAGTGAGTTAGCCTTCTTGAAATTAAGGTACTTTCACCCACATGCATATATCTCAATGAACCTATAATAAAATCCCAAGGAAGATGTAATATTTTGGTTCTTGGAAATGGCGCCAAAAATGTTACCCTCCATAGTGTCCCAAGGCTAAGAAAGGAGACCAAAGGAGGTAACCTCAAACCACTTAGGATTTGGTAGCTAGACCTACCAAATAAGATATGGCTCTCTCTATGATCTCACAACCAATAAGGTGGCTAGAGAGGGTAAAAATATACTAGGCTAGGTATTGAAACTCTAAGCTTTTGAAATTTAGGGCTTAGCTGGATCAGGAGGAGATGTCAGGGAAACTAGGTCAGGTTTCAAAAGATTTCAGTTGCACGGATACAAAGGCTAAAGACATGTATGTTCAGTGACACTTTGAGGTTTTCAATGTAGTGTATGGTGGAAAAAAAAAGGTTCAAACTGAGCATGAAAATAATGATTTCATTTATTAGAAGATAACTAAAACATAAACATGAAATTCATACAAAAACAAAGCATAATGTTTAATAATTATATTTAAAAAATCATAGGAATGTCATTGAAATAAAATATATGGAAATAAGGATAACTAAAAATTCATTAAAGTTATTTACAGAAGAAAAACACTGTCAAAAAATCATACCACAAGAAAACTGATATAATAGCTGCAACTAGCCTCTTAATTTCCTACAAAAAGATGATGTATATAAGCTTCAAGCTTCCTACTCTGTGGTGTACAACGTTTATTTTGACTCAGTCAAGGACACATATATACCAAAAACCATCTTCTCCTCTCTCAAGGGTCTAGATCCTCATGATAGGAATAATTTACATGATTTTCTCCAACCAAAGCTAAAACTAAGAAGGTTAAGAAAAAACTCCCTATTTAGCCCTGACTGATTCACTTTGACTTTACAAGCATGGCTAAGCATTAATCTACATAAAATTAACATAACAAGCTCATTTAAATTTAATTACATCATCATAATAACCTAGGGGAGTAATTACATCACAAAATTTTGACTTTGACCAAAGAAATTTGAAATTTTGGCTTACTGATAGAAGCGAATCAAATTCCCTCAGAAACACAACAAATTTACAAAAGAGCAACGAATTGTTTGAGGGCACTTTTGAGTGACTTTTGTTAATCCATTTGGTGATCTAAAGGTAGATTTCGAAATATTGGGATGTATGTTTTTCTGTATAACCTTCAAGCATGAAGAATGACCTCTCGAAGGCTGAGAAAAATAAGTTCTCCCAAGACTGCTTCAAAATCGCAACGAGGGGGTCAAAACAATGGAAGAAACCCATTTTTTAGCATGTTTATAGCCTTCTTCTCCCAAACTGAAAGTTGAAATGGAACACAAGTGGCATAGATGACATGTACAAGTGATAATCTATCCAACCATGTAGATTTTTTGTCATTTGATGGCCTCAGGAAAAAAGGCATCAAATGTTTGTTGCGCTTTTGGGAGTGAGGAATTTCCAAAAATTGTTGAAAATCCACAAAAGGTCAAAATTTGCAAAAATTTCCTCACAATTAGTTCTAACTTACTGTTGGGTCTCAGAATTATCTTTAAAAGGACATCCACTTTCACGATCATATCCATTATATCACCTCTATTTCACCACAATTTCACTACATTCATCTCACCTTAATCATCATTTGGGTTACCCTTGTGTTTTCCAACCATTATTAATTTCCATTGTTTTTACAAAAAGTTAGGAAATAATATGCATATGCTTATACCTTCAAAGTGGAAATGATTTTGTGACATGTGTATGTTCATTAGGAGCTTCTACGGCACCCTTATGTGGCCTCCCATGATCAAATTCGAATTCCCTCATGAATATTTGAAGATATGCCACATGGAGAATATCATGCAAGATAAGGTGATGTGTCTTATTAGTTGAGACACTTGTAGATATATGGAGAAAAGTGTGGATTTCCATTATTGACTTTGTTTCTCAAAGCTTTTATAAATAGGAGTACTTTCTGTTGGGAAAAATACTGAGAGGGGGGGGGGTGAATCGGTATATAGTGAGTACGAAAACTTACTTTCTTTCTCTTAAAACCATATGCTACTTTACTGAACCAAACTCTCATATACACGCAAATATCCTTAATAAAACTTGCGTATGTCTAGATATTTTATTATGCATTTAATTCCTTACTTAGATCAAGGCATCATTCATTCATCATATGTTTAGTAAGCAGTAAACATGTGGAGTAATAATAGAATAAACTATCACACATAAGAAACACACATGAACACCAATATTTAAGGTGGAAACCCAATTCGGGAGAAAACCACCGCTGTTGTTGTCTCTGTCTTCAATATTTATTATAAAGAAAACTTCTTACAATTTTGTACTGGTGCAGACTCATACCACCACTCAGGCACCCACCTGCAGAAGGCTGCAACCTTCTCTCGTTCTCCAGCCACTACTGGAAGGGAGCTCCAACCCCCTCACTGAAGGCTTTGACCCTCAGCACCACCATGGACCACGTTTCATCAATTTTCATACTGGATCCAATAGCTTCCACACAACATACCTTGTAGGCCACTTTTCATCATATTTTCAGACTGGACCCACTCCATACATCAAGCTGAAACTTATAACTCCATCAACCAATCAACAAACAACTTGATCTTCAATCAACATAACCAGTAGTGTATTCAACATTCAAACAACCCAGAACTGTATGAATACATCATTGACAGATAGCAGTAAAACAACAAAACAAATCAGACATTTCATTCCACACACTTCAGCAAAACCATAGATTCCATACATGCCTTTACTTCACTGAACCTACGTATATACGCGCTTTAACAAAGACAAACCTGTGTATACGCACTTTTGCTAAAACGAACCTACGTATATATGCACTTTTGCTGAGATTAACATGCGTATAGATATGTAACTATGCAGCTCTTCAGAAAAGATAACTCATATTTCACCCTCTACCTCAGCAAAGATTCACTAGATCACAAATCTAAACATTCATAAACAGATCTAGAAAATACATAGTCATTTCAGATCTAGTGATCCCTATTCATCATTTTCTTCATAGGTACATTATTAATTCAGATCAATCAATAAAATGTTACCCATTCCATGCAGAAATACTTCAGAGTGAAGTATTCATTAAAACCCAGTCTTCAGAATAGATATGCAGATACAAACTCAACCCTGAACAGACATTGATTCAAATAGCATACGCTACTTTGCTTTACTGAAGCCGTGTACATACATGCTTTCCTGCACATCAACCCGCATATACTTCTATGTATTTTATTCTTCAAAAACCCTAACTTCCATACGCGCCTTTCATGAAGCAAACCCGCGTATATATGCGCTTTTACCGAGACAAACTAGCATATAGATCTGAAAAAGATAAACTTTGCAGAGAAGACCAGATCTATAAACTTACCCAGATTTCTTTAATTTCTTCATCAGATTTGCGCCAGGTCTTCATCACCTCTTTTGCAGATCATCCTAGAGATTCATCTAGAGATCTTGAACCTTCATCATATCCATAGGTGCATCATAGATTCAGATCTAACAATTAAGACCAGATTTCATCCATGCAGACATTCCTTAGAGATATTTATTCATTAACAACCCTTACACATGCACACTTAGCACTATGATCTTCTTCTCCTTATATAGTTTTATCATTTACTAATAGCATGAGCCAAAAACACACTACTTCCAATGGTATTCTTAGATGGAATCAAATAGAAAATACAACGCTCAATCTTGTGGGCTAATACCATGGTAATGCCTCTTGGTATTATAATTTTAGAGCGCAAAAGGCATACACGACTTGGAGCGTTCGTTTCCACGTGTATACACAACTTCTCTTCATAAAAACTACGTATATGCTAACCCTGAATGTATATGCGGGTTGCCTTCACAAAATTAGCGTATACTTTGCATCCATACGCGGGTTTCCTTCACAAAAGTAACATATACATTGTGACATATTATATTTATCATTTCTTTGGCACTTAATGGAATTCTTTTCTCTACTACTTCTGAACTGCTCTATAGATACATCATTTTTACATATTTAACAAATAGGTTGCTATCAAAATGAAACTCATCAAGTAGGTTTCCATCAGGAACAACTTCATCAAGTAGGTTGCCATCAAGGACAACACATTGCATCATATTGCCAACAATCTCCCCCTTTGGACTTGATGGCAACCATGATGGTGTTTGATCACCACAACAGATAGATACATTAATTATAGCCATTATTAAAACACCATGATACTTTCCCCCTTTGACATCAAGGGAAAATGGTGGATCAAAACCAAAACAAGGTTTTTCTTCTTTTGTAGAAAGAAGAGCTCTATAGATCTGATGTGTATTGAAGTTACCATGCTACCCCGAAGTTCATGCTGAATCTTTAAACATATTTTTCAATGAAGTACATGACTCTATGACCTTTCCTATCACCAAGGACTCATAATTACATCAATGATGCAACCAAGTGGAATTACATATGTGAATCAAGTACCCAACCAAGTGGGTTTACACATTTTGACTCAATTACCCAACCAAGTGGGTTTACAAAATTGAAGAATTCCTTACATGACTGAATATAACAATTTACATCATAGGTATAACATTTTCATCAAAATATAGAGATAAATTATACAATCAAGACCAAAGAATCTCAAGCATCAGATCAGACCACAGCAAATAATTATAATGCCAACAATGCATCCTTTCCATATGACCAAAGCTCCCCCTTATCTTGTGCATGTTGAACACTTTCAACAACAAATCATCAAGGCATCTTCATCAGAAGCATTAGAGAATGAAATAGAAATATGAGAGCTGGAACATCACCATAGATACCCAACAGCGTGACAGCTATGCTGAAGAATGCTAACCCAGAAAATTTTTTCCAGCAAATACCCATACATGGTTTTCTATGTATAAAATCGCGTATATACCCGACTGTCCTTCAGGAAATCTGTGTATCCAATTTAATCTTATGTATTTAAGTAGATCTGATCTTCTACATGGTAGAGACTACTCCCAGCTTCTGTCTGAGATATTCGAACACTTCCCTGGGTAAAGATTTGGTAAATATATCAGCAACTTGTTCTTTGGAGGGAACATACTCCAACTTCACCTTTTGTTCAAGCACTTGTTCATGTAAGTAGTGATTCTTGATGGGAATGCGCTTGGTCTTGGAATGCATAACGAGATTCTTTGAGATACTGATGGCACTTGTATTATCACACATAATGGAGATAGGAGGTGAACATTTGATTTGAATGTCTTGTAAGGTTTGCATCATCCAAAAAAGTTGAGTGCAACATGATGTGGTAACCACATATTCTGCTTCTGCTGTAGATAAGGAAATTAAGATTTGCTTCTTGCTGAACCAAGATACCAATCGGGGCCCCATATAGAATGAACCACCACTAGTGCTTTTCCAATCATCAACATTTCCAGCCCAATCTGCATCAGTGTAAGCATGAAGAGTGAGATTAGCATTCTTTGGATACCATAGTCCAAATTCTTGAGTTCCTTGTAGATATTTGAATATTCTTTTGACAGCCTGAAGGTGAGACTCTTTTGGATTAGCTTGGAATCGTCCAACAATCCCAACTACATGCATAATGTATGGTCTAGTCCCAGTGAGATAAAGTAGACTTCCTATCATAGATCTGTATTCTGGTTGATTCACTGTGGGAGAATCATCATGAGAACTGAGATTACATCCGGTTATCATTGGTGTACTTACAGGTTTTCACTCTTCCATGCCATTCTTCTTCAAATTTTTCTTAAGATATTTTTCTTGTGATAATAATGTGCCATCTATTGCTTGATGCACTTGCAAGCCAAGAAAGAATGTTAGTTCCCCAAGTAAATACATTTCAAATTCTTGTTGCATAACAGAAGCAAATTTCTGACTCATAGACTCTTCATTACTTCCAAAAATGATATCATCAACATATACAATCACAATCAATAGTTTATCATTTTTAGTTTTTGTGTATAAGTTGTTATTAGCATACCCCTTTGAAAATCCTTGTTGATGAAGATAATTTTCAAGACAATAATACCATGCCCTTGGAGCTTGTTTCAGACCATATAGAGCCTTTTGAAGTCTACAAAAATTTTTTCCATCATTTCCCAAAATTAATCCTTCTGGTTGTTCTATATAAACTTCTTCTTCTAGATCACCATTGAGAAAAGCAGATTTAACATCCATTTGATAAACTTTGATTTTTTGGAATCTTGAAAAAGCAAGAAACATCCTTATGGCTCCAAGTCTAGCTACAGGAGCAAAAGTTTCTTCAAAGTCTATACCTTCTTGTTGAGCATACCCCTTGCAAACAAGTCTAGCTTTATTTCTTATAACATCCCCATTCTCATTTAACTTGTTTTTTAATATCCATTTAGTTCCAATGACATTTTTGTCATGAGGTCTTGGTACTAATTCCCAAGTGTGATTATTTTCAGTTTGATCAAGCTCTTCATTCATGGCTTGAATCCAACATTCATCTTTGCTAGCTTGATTGACATTGTGTGGTTCAATAGTGGATAGAAATGCCAGATAGCTAGAAGATCCCACAAGAGTCCTTCTTGTTTGTACACCTGATCCCTTTTCTCCCAGAATTTTAGATTCTGGATGATTCTTTTGAACATATCTGGATGGAGCTTTTTCAAATAAATCATCTTTAGGTTCTTCATTGGGTTCACTATCTATATCATTTATATTTTATGTAGAAGGATATATGTCACCATCATCTTCATTTGTTGTTTGTTTTTCTTCTTTTGGAGCTGCAGGAGACTCATGAATAACAACATCAATACATTCAACAATCTTCCGAAGTATTTTATTGTGACATTTATATGCTCTACTCCTAGAGGAGTAACCAAGAAGTATTCCTTCATCTGCTCTGGGTTCAAACTTGCCAAGTTTTTCATCATTATTTTTGATAAAGCATTTTCTTCCAAAAACTCTAAAATGCTTCACAGTGGGAGGATTACCATACCAGAGTTCATATGGAGTTTTATCACTATTTACACGAACATGTGCCCTATTAAGAATATTTACCGCTGTATGTGTTGATTCTCCCCAAAATGTGTCAGGTGTTCTGGAATCATCAAGCATAGCTCTAGCCATTTGTTGAAATGTTCTAGTCATTCTTTCTGCTACGCCATTTTGTTGTGGAGTGCCAGCTCTAGTAAACCTTCTTTTTATGCCATGTTGTTCACAAAATTCAAGGAATTCATATGATGTATATTCTCCTCCTTGATCAGATCTAAGACACTTGATTTTTAGATCTAATTCATTTTCAACCAGTGCTTTGAAGATCTGAAATTTCTCAAATGCTTCATCTTTGTGTTTAATCAACCCAATCCAACACATTCTAGTGAAATCATCAATAAATAAGATGTAATATTGTTCACCACGTGGTGAATTTTTCCTCACAGGTCCACATATGTCAATATGAATGGACATATGTGAATTTTTCCTCACAGGTCCAAGAGGCTTACCTGATGATCCTTCCTTGGCATTAAATTACACTCTGGTTTGCTTACCGAATTGGCAAGATTTGCATATGATACTTTCAAGTAGAGTAATATTGGGAATATCACGAATAGCTTTAAGTCTGCTTGATTTGTTGATTTGAGAGAAGCTCAGATGCCCCAACCTTCTATGCCATAGCCAGTTTTCTGAAGATTTACTCAAGTAAAATTGTTCTTTGCAGTTATTCAATACATACAGGTTGCTTGGAGTTCTTTTTCCTTTTATAATTTTTTTACTTGTATCAAGATCACGTACCACACATTCTTTTGAACTAAAGACAACTTCAGTTCCTTGATCACACATTTTACTTACACTTAACAGGTTAAGCTTTAATCCATCCACATACATGACATTATTATCTTTCACCTTTTCTTTTAGAAAAATAGACTCTTTTCCCTTAATGACAGCAGGAGTATCATTTCCAAATGTAACATTCTTTTCTTTTTCTAGAGCACTATATGCAAGAAGTTTGTTTTTGTCACCTTTCATGTGTTTTGAGAATCCACTATCAATGTACCATTGGTTTTCTTCACCTTCTTCAAATAAAGCTATGCCACAATTTTCAACCTGTAATTCCTTCTTTTTCCACACTTTGGAGCTTGAAGGAAAATTCTCTTTTGGCTGAACTTTGCTCTTCCATTCAGATTCTTCATGGAAAAATTTATTGCAATAAGCACATTCAAATTAATTTTGAAGAGGAGAAAAGTTTTTATAGGTATTCTTCTTTGTTCCAATATCAATCCTTTTCTTTCTTGCTTCTCTTGTCATGATGGTTTTATATGCAACACATTGAACAAATTTATGACCAAAATTGTGACATGAGAAACATTGTCCATTGAAGAAGAAATTTATGAGATCATGAAATATTCTACTTGAATTTACCTATTGATTGGTGTTTCTTTGAAAGATATTCCTGTTAGTGTTCTTTGAATTGAGATGATCATGCTTTACCAGTAAAGATTCTTTATTCCCTTGCTGAGTGGCAGAATGTTGTATACTAGCTGTAGTTGCTTTTAGATAATTTGGTGCTAAAGCCTAAGAAGATTCTCTGATATATCCAAGTACTGTCTTTATAAGAGGAGAATGTTGTACCTTGATAATCTCATCTAAGGTTTCAGATCCTTTAGCAAATCTAAGATTCAAAGTCTTTACTTTCTCAATTTATTTTCTTAGACTTACTATTTCACATTCTAATTTGTCATTGTGTTTCTCCTTTTCTTCAAGCTGATTTTTCAGAGTTTATATGGATATTTTACTTTCTTCTAAGCATATTTTGAGTTTATTGAATTTATCAAGAAAATCATTGTCCTCTAAAGCATCCATAAAAGTATCTTTTTCTTCTCTAGATTCCCTTTCAAATGCCATGAGAAGTCTAAGATCTTGTTCACATTCTTCCTCACTATCAGATAACCCATCACTGTCTTCATGAGTAGAGTAACTTTTTCTAGTGCTAAACCGATTCTTATTCCTTCTTGCTACTTCCTTCCCTTTTTCATGTGTTTCTTTATGAGGACATTTAGTAGCATAATTACCAACTCTTCCACAAGAAAAACATTTGAAAGGAAGCTTACCTCTGAACCGTCCTGTGCCAAGTTGGAGTTTCTTTACAAAATTTACCTCATCTTCTTCTGAGATATACCCTGATCCTTCTGTATCTTGTACTTCTTTCCCTTTTGTAGAAGCTCTAAAGATGGCTTCTTTGACTTCATATGGTCCTCCTCTTCTCATTTCACATGAAGTTAGTATGCCATGAAGTTGCACCACAATAAGATTTTGAAGATCCTTCTTTTCTTCAAGAGCAGAAACTTTTGACTCAAATTTTGTCGTTAGTGATCTTAAAACTTTATCAACCAAAGTAGATTCGGTTATTTTTTCTCCCATATTTCTCATACGATTTACAATATCATCAAGACGTAAAAAGAAATTGGCAATGCTCTCCTCATTATGCATTTTTAGATTCTCATATTGAATTCTGAGAGTTTGGAGTTTAGCACTTTTTACCTTTGCATCACCTTCATAACCTAGAATGATTTTGTCCCATATTTCCTTTGTTGTATCTAGCTGCATGAAATTGATGAATTCTAATTCAGTTAGACTTCCCAATAGAGCATTAACTGCCTTTGCATTTGCTTCATAATTCTTTCTTTCCGTTGGATCTATTGGTACTGCGGCTAGATATTGATATCCTGCTTCAACAATAGCGCATACATCTGCTCCCAGAGACTGAATATAGGATCTCATCCTTGTTTTCCAGAAGATTAAATTGTTTCTGTTGAAGAGCGGAGGCCTGATAGATGTTGTTCCCTCTTGATTGCTCATCTTGATTGATCTTCCTTCTAGCGACTAAGCTTTTTTAGAAGGACTTGATCTGATTCCAATTGTTGGGAAAAATACTGAGAGGGGGGGGTGAATCAGTATTTAGAGCTGACTGAAAACTTTTTACTTTTTCTTTCTCTTAAAACCATACGCTAATTTACTGAACCAAACTCGCGTATACACGCGGATATCCTTAATAAAACTTACGTATGTCCAGAGATATTATTATGCATTTAATTCCTTACTTAGATCAGGGCATCATTCATTCATCAGATGTTTAGTAAGTAGTAAACATGTGCAGTAATAACAGAATAAACCATCACACATAAGCAACACACATGAAAACCAATATTTAAGGTGGAAACCCAATTCGGGAGAAAACCACTGCTGTTGTCATATTTGTCTTCAATATTTATTACAAAGAAAACTTCTTACAATTTTGTACTGGTGCAGACTCATACTAGCACGCAGGCACCCACCTGCAGAAGGCTACAACCTTCTCTCATTCTCCAGCCACTACTGGAAGGGAGCTCCAACCCCCTCACTGAAGGCTTCGACCCTTAGCACCACCATGGACCACGTTTCATCAATTTTCATACTGGATCCAACAGCTTCCACACAACATACCTTGTAGGCCACTTTTCATCAGATTTTCAGACTGGACCCACTCCATACATCAAGCTAAAACTTATAACTCCATCAACCAATCAACCAACAACTTGATCTTCAATCAACATAACCAATAGCATATTCAACATTCAAACAACCCAGAACTGTATGAATACATCATTGACAAATAGCAGTAAAACAACAAAATAGATCAAACATTTCATTCCACACACTTTAGTAAAACCATAGATTCCATACACGCCTTTACTTCACTGAACCTGCATATATACGCGCTTTAATAGAGACAAACCTGTGTATACGTGCTTTTGCTGAAACGAACCTGCATATATACGTGCTTTTGTTGAGATTAACATGCGTATAGATCTTTAACTATGCAGCTCTTCAGAACAGATAACTTAGATTTCACCCTCTACCTCAGCAAAGATTCACCAGATCACAGATCTAAACATTCCATAAACAGATCTATAAAATACATAGTCATTTCAGATCTAGTGATCCATCTTCATCATTTTCTTCATAGGTACATTATTAATTCAGATCAATCAATAAACTGTTACCCATTCCATGCAGAAATACTTTAGAGTGAAGTATTCATTAAAACCCAGACTTCATAATAGATATGCAAATATAAACTCAACCCTGAATAGACATTGATTCAAATAGCATACACTACTTTGCTTTAATGAAGCCGTGTACATACGCGCTTTCCTGCACATCAACCCGCGTATACTTCTGTGTATTTTATTCTTCAAAAGCCCTAACTACCACACGCGCCTTTCATGAAGCAAACCCACGTATATACGCGCTTTTATCGAGACAAACTAGTGTATAGAACTGAAAAAGATAAACTTTGTAGAGAAGACCAGATCTATAAAATTACCCATATTTCTTCAATTTCTTTATCAGATTTGCACCAGGTATTCATCACTTATTTTGCAGATCATCCTAGAGATTCATATAGAGATCTTGAACCTTCATCATATCCATATGTGCATCATAGATTCAGATCTAACAATTAAGACTAGAGTTCATCCATGTAGATATTCCTTAGAGAGATTTATTCATTAACAACCCTTACACATGCACACTTAGCACTATGATCTTCTTCTCCTTATATAGTTTCATCCTTTACCAATACTATGATCCAAAACCACACTACTTCTGATGGTATTCTTAGACGGAATCAAAGAGACAATAAAACGCTCAATCTTGTGGGCTAATACCATGGTAATGCCTCTTGGTATTATAATTTTAGAGCACAAAAGGCATACGCGACTTGGAGCGTTCATTTCCGCGTGTATACGCAACTTATCTTCATAAGAAATGCGTATATGCTAACCCTGAATGTATACGTGGGTTGCCTTCACAAAAGTAGCGTATACATTGTGACATATTATATTTATCATTTCTTTGGCACTTAATGGAATTATTTTCTCTGTTACTTCTAAGCTACTCTGTAGATACATAATTTTTACATCTTTAACAAATAGGTTGCTATCAAAATGCAACTCATCAAGTAGGTTTCCATCAAGGACAACTTCATCAAGTAGGTTGCCATCAAGGACAACACATTGCATCATATTGCCAACAATTTCTCCTATCATAAAAAGGGAGAAGAGATAAGGAACCATAAAATGTTTTGTAAACAAGGCCTGAGATGGAATGGGATGTAAAGTGAAGAGCTATTGATGTAATGAGAATAGGAGTGTAGATTTCCACTATGTAAAGTTGTGAGCTTATAAATAAATAAGGTTATTTTCTATCATTGTGTTCTGGAATGTGATTTTTGTGAGTTGGAATGATATTGGACAATGGAAGGACCCCCATCAACCATGTGAATCCCTTTGTAAAATTTGTAAGTTTAATTAGTTTGTTTTACTTTGATTCATGCAAATAGTTTAGATTTCCATTGCATATGTTATTTTATTTTTCAAGTGTAGATTAGTTAGTTTTAATTTCAAGTGATATTTCAATTACGCAAAGAGTGTTTGTATTAGAATTCAATTACGCAAAGTAATTTAATCATTAGATTAGATTTATTTTACTAATCCCTGGAGTAGGTGCACCTCAAAGTTTACGAACTTCTGGTTTACAATTTATGTTGGAAATAAAAGAAGACTATTTCACCCAACACTTACTCCTTCAAGTTGGTGGATGATATGCTAGGAAATGAGTGAGGAATCAGCTAAAAAATCTAAGTTATCGCTTTTCCTTAGCTTAATTAGGGTTTTCTTCAATTTTGTCTTCAATTTTTTGTCCCTGATTTGACTAGTCCAGTTCCAGGTGTATTAGTGCCTTGCCATATTCCTTCGGAGGTTAGTGGCCTTGTTGGCTCTCTTCATAATATTTTCCAAGTTATCATTTACCTTGTCAAGCCAAAATCCCTTTTCTTGTTCAATCCCAGCTGCAATCAGCTCATCAAAATCCTGTTGACCTAGTGAAGGAGATGATTCAATTTTTGCCTCTTGAGACCTCTTATCCTTGGCCAAATTTATTTTATTTTCACCTCCATACCATCAATTTGCTAAACATAAATTACATACTTACCTTTTCCATCCTCCTCCTCCAAATATGCCTTGGGTTTACTAAGAAAAAATATGTTTCACTTGGAGATTCTTGTTCTCTTATTGAATAAATGTTATCATGAATTTATCCTTTGCCAATTCATCCTTAAGCTCTTTTATTTCTACGTCCTTATCCTTTATCATTTTATTAGGTGAATTTCCCTCCTCTCGCATTTCTAGGTTTGCCATGTAAGTGTCAAAGTTTACCTGTTATTCCTCTTGCAATGGTGCCTCATGGTGATATGTTGATGTCTCTTTTTCAACTGAAGTATGTTGAGCCATTTCCACACTTTCATGAGAAAACACCAACATTTCACCTCTAGTATATGTTTTGGTGACCTTAGCCCTACGTTTCCTTGTCACTGGTTTGCTTGTGGAACCAACTTCTTGAGGTCTCGGTGATGTCAATTGACTGCTAGGTTGACTTTTAGCAGGCAAAAGAGAGGTTGCATGTATGAATGTGCTATAATTAAATTGATATTTATGGTATGCTTCAACAATCAACCTAGAGTAACTATTTCGAACCTACTTTTAGCTGAAAATTAGCCTTTAGAACCTGAGAGAGCTATCTCAAGGATATAGAATGATATTATCTATGTCAATTTCAGCAGATGGCTAACTCTAAAATTGTATTTTAAGTGTGTTTTTATATAGGTTAAATATGTGTACAAATCAATACCATTGGGCATATGGATTCCCTGCAAAGAACTCAATGACATGTGAAACTCCTCTCATGAAAGTCATGATAGTATAGATATTATTATGAAAAGATAACATTCACAATAGACTTAGTGTTTGAAGGAAGTTAGAGCATGTAAGCCATGAAATATAAGTAATCAAACACTAGAATAGTGAAGATAAAATTGCAAAATATAAAATACAAATAATCATGAGAACATCGATGAATCGCAGGTGAAGAGAAGCAAGTTTCCACTGTATATTACTGATGAAAAGTTTAAAATAATATTCTGTAGTAAACATCAATCAACCCTTTCTCCTTTCATAATATCCCTATTTATCACTTTAGGCATATTTACATTGAGTCTCCCAACAAGGCTAGACCTTTGAATCCTTCTATTGACACCTAATCCAACCAAAAGCATATTACAAGGAGATAAAACAAGCAACTGCTACTTTTAGGACTTAGAAACCTAATAGGACTCTAAAACATATTTATTACATTAATAGACTTTCAAAGATTCATATTTACATCGAAAAGGTCATGTGCTTGAGGTGGCACTGACCATGACTAAAAACATAAATACTCACATCAACTCAGGAGACCTATCTTTTGAAATTTTAAGAGGTGGTGTCATAATTGTTGATGAAGCTTCCTTGATGAGCTGACAATTTGAAAGGCTTTGTCAAAGAGTATGTCTTCATCAAAACATTCACCTAATGACCTTTAACCTTTCCACGTGGTTGAATTGTCTCAAAAAGATAATAAAAACTTGAGAAATCTTCAAAATCCTCTTTTCTGCAGAAACAGGGGACTTTTAGGCAAGTCCGTACTGAGATTTCGTAGCACCTTTGAATTTTACCAATTCTGCAAAGTATCTGATCCCTTTTTTGATCTGAGGTTATTTAATGAGTCAAAATAACTAAATACAAGCCTTTACCTGCCGCCTTGACGATAAAACCTGTGATATATAGCCAAAAATAATCTAGAGTGAGCTCGTAGCGTTTTCTGGGCTTCAAGCTCGAGGCACGCTACAAACTTGCCTAATTGACAATAGACTTGAAAATTCCGCATTTATTCTTCGAAATTTTCCCATGGATATACAAGCGATGAACTGAAATGATTCAAAAATATTAAAAAGTTATTTTACCCCCTTTTCAAAAAGTAGAAGCTTCACCTTTAGAAGTAGAGGCTTCAGTCTCCACTGGTTCATCTATGACTATTATTTTTAAACCCTTTTTCTTAAGCTCTGACTATATCATTTCCATTTGCACCTCTAACTCTTTCACTTTACCTTTAAGTTTATTTTTCTCTGCCTGCAGCCAAAAATTTCTCTTCCTTGTATGTTTCATCAGCCTGCATAGTGGAAGGGTTCTCTTTAACAATTTCTTTGCATTCCTTAAAGTATCATCATAATTATTAATTTTCTCATTGAATTTTTATTTGAACTTCTCCACCATTTTTATTTATAACTTAGCTTCCTCTAATTCCAATTTTGTTTCAATAACTTCCTCTCTAGCTTCCCTCAACTACAAATGCGCACTTCATATTTTTCAATGACTTTCTCTTTGCCTTTCCTCTGCTTAATTATTTCTTCCTTAGTTGGAGATAAATCAATTATTCTTCTTCCATAGGTCATTTTCCTTTTTATGTCACTTCAGTGCTTTTTTTAGCATTGACACCTTTAGCAAGCTATAATATGGTAAGTGGTTTTCTTGGTTTGAACACAAAACCTGCATCTTCACCTAAGAAGTCAATTTTTTTTCAGTGAGTCCCTTATTTTTATTCTTTATTCCTTTGACATCCATGGCTATTACCACTGGAGTTTCTTTTATATCTATAGCTTGTAGAATGTCCTCAAGGTTACCTTTCCCCAACATTTGGCTCCTGGATATTCTTCCATGACTCTTTTTTTGGGCTTTGGTTTGCTAGTTTTAGGTGTGGGATTTGCTTCTTTTGAATGTTCTATTTCAATCTCCTTGGGCTCTACAATGGGATGATTTTCCTCTTGTTGTACATCCTCTGCTTCAGCTATAGGTTCATCATTTTTGTTTGAACGATTGGATTTAGATTTATGTGTCTTATTGGGATTTAATGCATCTACTTCATAACCACTAAGAAACAAGAATGTGGCCCAATCTCTATTTAGTGTTATCAACTCCTCCAAAACCAGTAGCTTGATTAATCCATGATGAAAAATTAAAGTTTCAATAGCTTTAGGCCTAGCTTGGACTTTATCTAACATCTTTCCCATGCTTCTAAATAAGCAGAAGGGAAGGTCCAAAGGCTTCTTACCAATGAAATGTAGCAAGAGTCTAAAGTGATACTGATAAATCATATGAAACCTCCCTTCACATGTGAAATATTTCTGAATGACGAGTAGGAGTTTGGAGTAATTTTCTTTAAGGAAGATTCTTGGGATGCTTGATGTCATATCCAGTCCAATATTATCAGGCTTCATGAACTCATCACAATTATGTAATTTGAATTTAGTGGCTTTAAACCACTCTTCCCATATCCTTAGAATCTTTGTAGCTTGGGAAATTGTTTCAGGAGACACAACAAAACTCAGCATACCCACCTTTGATGTAGTGGCAATGAAATTCACTGCAAAGTCCTTAGAGACTTCAGCATGAAAACCTTGTAATTTATGGCAAAAGCTCATGCAACTAGCACTGGTGAAGGCTACTGCAAAGCTAGGATCCTCATTGAGCAATTTTAAATCCATTGACTCAAACCTGACCATTGAGCCCCATTTATTAGTATTTTTATGCACGACCATCTCTCTTAACACAACAATAGCCTCCTTGGTCATATCAGACCTGCAAAGAATAATTTCAAATAACAAGTTTCTTGCAAACAAACCTGGACCTTTCTAAACATGATAACAAC
Organism: Pinus albicaulis; assembly: GCA_034641835.2. Classification (NCBI taxonomy): domain Eukaryota; kingdom Viridiplantae; phylum Streptophyta; class Pinopsida; order Pinales; family Pinaceae; genus Pinus; species Pinus albicaulis. Next base: position 633,576,665 of record CM076582.1, on the reverse strand, counting down.
AACAATACCCAGAGGTAAGAGGGAAAGATGAAAGACAACAACTCTCAAGGACAAATTTAAAAGGTAAGTTTCGAATATGAGAGGCATAAAGAAAAATAACGGAGGTTAAATGAAATGATGAATGAAAAATGATGATAATGCATGTTGCATGACTCCAAATAAATGATCATGTGGCCTCACATTGACCTCTAACCTTTTAAAAATCGACACCTCACCCTTTCCTTTACCGGTGCAGAAAAAAATTAGTTTGTAGCACTTTCTGTTATAAATTTTGACAGATTCGATATGGACTAGTCAACTGAGCCCTAGCGAAAACAAACTATTTTCCATTGATTTTACTACAGACTCGGGAAAAAAATAAACAAGTGGCTAAAAATGCATTTTGAACCAATTCCTGGAGAATTTCGATGGATTTTATGGATTTGACCACGATGACATGACATGTGGGACTCTAACAACTTACGATTACAACCAATTCACAATATTTTATCAATTTCATGAATTAATTTACCAAGAAAATAAAACCTATGCTAAATGACCTTCCAAATCAAAAATGAAATTTTATTGGTGATAACAGAATGCATCAGAAGATAAGTTAACATGTGAAAGCTAATGAAAGACAATGATTTTGACCAAGACATGATGAAACAAGCTTCCTTTGTGATCTTTCCCTTTGATATGTACCATTTCTGTCAATTTGACTAAGCTTCTGTAGAGGTAATGGGGTAAGTTAAGAGGCTTGGCATGTGTGAAATGCATCAGTAGTATTATGTGGTACTGGCATATCCTTGAAAACCTACCCTAACATGTGAAGTAATTCATGATAATATTCATAAGAGGAGCATACTTTTCAAGAAAATGTCTAAAAGGAAAAATATGATTTGGAGCATTTTTGTAAGGTGTCTTAAAAAATACTTTGTAGTTATCAATGACTAGTTCCATCCCTTTGAACCATATTTCTCGATGATTTGGAATACATGTAGCTATGGAAAGAGCATCTACTAGAATAGTAAAATCAACATGTGCTTTGCTAGCCATATCCCTCCTCGAACTGATGGCAAATATTCTTGTCAACTTGTCATTGAAACCTAGTTCTTGGATCTTCTCACAGAAAACAAGGCAACCCACATCTTGGAAAGAGTTATTGAGGAAAGGTGAAGCTATGATTTCTTCACCTTTTGTGGGCTCATACATGATTATCTGCCCTAATTTATACTTCTTCTTGTCAATGTCTATGATCTTTGCTTCCATGGTCGAACCCTAGCTCACTAGGAGGAAGATTTAGGGTTTAGTTTTGGGAAAACAGGGGATTTTCTACAGTATTGTAGATGAAGGGAAATGAAGGGATTAGGCACTATATAAATTCTAGGAGAAATTTTTGGGGGTAGTGATAGCTGTTAGGGAGTATAGGGAGGTGGAAATTTTGGAAATAAGTAAGGGAAAAGGGTAAAAAAATTGGAAATACAGTCCTAGCATAGGAAAGTGTAGTGTAGGCTAGGGTTTGTATGGAAATGAAGGAAATGAGGGAAACGAGCATGGGAAAAGGTAAAGGAAGGTATATGGAGGGTAAGGGAGGATTTTTGAGCATAAAATTTTGGGTTTTACCACAACAAATGAAGAAAACCTACCAAGAGATGAAAATCACAGCGAAACCCTAGGAGACGGTAATTCACTAACTTTTCATGAGAAAATTGATGAAAGGAGGAGTTATGGAGGTCCACATACTTTCTGATGATGTTCTAGACCTCTAATTTGATGAATGAAAGCTCTGCAATGAATGATTTTTCTCCCTTTTCAAAATCGCAACACCAGAGCCAGAAACGCAACAAGGATGCCAGAAATGTAGCGAGGGAAAAGAATGATGCCCTGGAGGAAATAATTATATATTCTAAGGAATGGAATGAAATTTTATGTTGTATAAATGATTCATGAGTGTGAAATGAAAAAATGGTGTGCTTTTTTGGTCGTTTTATAGACTAGAGGTCGATTTTTTCCTTGGGTGGTGATATGACACCACTTTGTCTTTTTGCAAAATGACTTGTTAGGCTATTGTACTGAAACTTTAAACTCTAGTATGCATAGTTATATATTTATATAGAGTAAAATGTACTTTTTAAATCATTTTTTCTCACATTCCCTAATTACTACTCCCAAAATGATGATGTAGGTGATGTCATGACTCTTTTTATGACCTTTCTGATGACTTTACCTAATAATAACACCTAATGGATTTATGAACTGATGATTTGGAAATTTGAACCTTGTAGTAGGAATGACCATGAGATGATGACTGGAATTGTGATCAAGACAATTTATTGATGGCTCATCACAATGACTGATGGCATGACCAAGACGGAAATTTTGACCATTAGAAAATGGGAATAGTAACATACCTAGACATAATAACCAATGATCAAATTTGTATTTGAAAAACTGTTTGAAACTATAAAAATTTGACCTAGGACCCTATCAAAAACTTGAAAGAGTACATTTGATCACTGTTGACTGACATGACTGATAGACACTAACAATGTGAATAGCACTGAATTTCCTGATCTTTAATTAGAAAATACTATTGTAAAATTTGTTACTTTTAATCATATACATTTCACTTAAATTCCAATTTGACATAGTGTAAGTGAAACGATTATGTTCCATGATTAATTTGTCTACACACTTTATAAAACATTTTCGAGATACTATTTTATTAATATCGTAAACCAAATTCTATTTTCATTAACTAAAGATCTTTTGTTGATAAATAAAAGTATTTTCTGTAATTATTCACTGAACTAATGCGTATCTTGTGTAGAATTTGCTTGTTATCGACCAAATTTTACATTGTAAAAGCAATTTTAGATCCTATATTTCAATTTTCCGCTTGAATGTATTTTTTACTTTGTTGTATTATCCAAATATTAAATGATCTATGTTCACTTAAATAAGTAACGATTATCTCTCATTGATCTCACATTGTTGCTTGCAACTACCTACAATGAATATACAATAATTGCATAATAATATATGTTATAAACACTAATGTTACTACAAAAATAATGACTATAATATCATATATTATACTTGATAAATGAAAATTCACATTGCACATTAGATTTGAACTTTTTTGCAGCCAAACTCAGCACCCATGCATCATTTTCTAGAAAAAAATCTACAAAACGTTTTAGTGCAGAAGACGAGGCTTCATAGAATCAAATCTTGAAATTTTCCTCGGCGCAATGGAATACGTTCATATTTCCGCACATCTGCTTAATTTTAGCAACATAATCATAAACGAAGGTTTTGATCAATGATCTTATTTTATCCTTACTGTGCATAACCTTTACTCAATTGACTATTGATATTCGAAAATACAGATATACATATTATTTATAATTAAAATATTACAAGAGAAAATACAGATTATTTAATCCTCAAATGTTAGCAATAAAAACAACATTTATAATTAAAATATTAGCAATAACATTGTTTTTTCCCACTGCTTGCATCGGTGTTATTACGAACAGGAAATATGGATTATTTAATACTAAAATATTAGGATTAAATGTCTTCAATGCAAAGTTCGGAGATATGTATAATGAAAGCTTCCAAGCTCCCTTGAGAAAAAATATACCAAAGTATTTAGTAAGAATTGTATAGATCCACACAATTAAAGCTTGAAAGCTTCCTCTGCACAATGGACCTCCTCTGCATTTCAACACATTGCCTAATTTTAGCAGATAACCATAAAGAAATCTTGTGCCAAATGATTCGAGAATTGATATGGTTATAGGTTCTTTGCATTCCAAAATGATTCAATATTTACTCAATTGACTAGTGATATTCAAAAATATTATAATTTACACTATTTATAACTAAAATATTTTAAACAATAAATATCGATTATTCAATACTAAAATACTATGGATGAAATCATTATTTTTAACTAATAAATTAACAATAATATCGTCAAGAAGATCCAAAACAAAATCATTTATTTGGGATTTGTCCAAGCTTGAAATATTTAAATATTTAGGACCTTGACTTCAACTTGATATTTCCAAACTAGCTTCTGATTGGTGGTACCTACATGGCATAGTCTTCGACATCCAAATTTCCATTATGCAGAAGTTCAACTCATTGTATCGAAATTTTCACATCTATTTTTTGTACAATGATCCTATTTTTGTAATTTCCAGATATCTCATTCTACTCTATTATATATTTACATGGAAGAACATAAATGGACGTACAATCATATTTTAATTATATTTACTATAATAATTAACTATATTCTTTTATTATAATATTGATAGACAATGCATTTGAAAGAAGTAACAGATCAAGTGAAATTATAAGCATAATCGGGGCCATCATTAAAATATTCTTTTAATGCAATCAAATTAATTAACTCTACAATATTAACAGAATATGCATTGTGTAGTTGAGCGTCGGTTATAAGAAACAACATTAAGCTATCATTTAATATGGTTAAATTGAATCAATGTTTAAAGCATTGAACTTCTCTTTTAGAACATTTACAGTCTCAATACTTACAGTAAGAGTACCTATGTTATAGCCTATTCGAACAACACTAATTCACATGTGAGTAGGATGGGAAAAAAGGAAAGGATGTATCATAATTACTCGTGTTGGTGGAGTCTAACCTAGAGAGTGCATGAAGCAAGTGTGTTTAGAGATAGCGTTTGCATATGGAGTTGTGCATATGTTGTTGTACGGAAAAATTATGGGTTGATACATAGATGTGGGTGAAATTCAGAACCCGCCTAATTAGACATAGAGGCAGGGAGATACACATTATTTAGGACTAAAATATAACAAAAATACGATGCATAAATCTAGCTCTTGCTTCGGTGTTATTGAAAACAACAAATAGGCATTATTAGATACTGGAATACAAGCAATAAAATCCTCTAGTGCTAATTCCACTAATCTTCACATATGCCTAATTTGAAACATATTCAGAAATACATACATATGAATTATTTATAATGAAAATGTTGCCATTGGAATCAACACTTGGACTGCAGCAAGCGCCTGACCAGACACATCATAAACTATAAAGAAATTTAATGAATTTTTTTATGATATTGGTAGGTTATACAAAATCAGATTCACTGAAAAGAGATTTCAGTCAAATCCATAGTTCTATTAATGAGGGTATTGTAACTTGATGTGGTAGGAGGGTACAAGTTTGTAGCCTATGAGGAGAGGAAACTGTAATATGGGAGAGGAAATAGTATGTCTGTAAAAAGAAATCTACGCATTTGGTATAAATTCAAAAAAGTAGCATTTTGTAATATTCCATTGAAAGAAAGCTATTTCTAGTCTAACATGATTCTCACTGAAATAACATGAAGAATAACTATCATGAGTGATGCTCTTCCACTGTTATAAAATATATTTTACCAGGAATGCTCACTGTCTGAGACTAATAAAAAATGATAAAACACATAACATGTTTAAGAGGCTAATAAAAACACATAACACTATTGTGGTTTGCAAACTAGAACTGAAAGAAAGGAAATACGAAAACACAAGTAAAGTAGACAATACACACAGAAAATTGGTAACAAGTCCTCAGTAGTATCATTCCATTTCATTAAAAAAAAATATTACAGATCATATGAGTCAAAATTCTAAAACCACCAACCAACCCTTTTTACATAGCAGTTTATCACATATATACAAAAATAAAAAATTGTCATCTCCACAAAAGGAGTAACCCCGTTCCCAAAATTTATTATGATCTTGTGCAAGAGATAAGACTTATCTTAAAACTTTAATACAGAGTGCTATGAAATAATGAAAATAACAGTATCAACCCCAACAATTCGAAGTGGTTTGTATGATGTGGCAGTTTATGGGAAGACTCCTCTTCTGTTCTGGTTCAAACAACTCAACAAAAAGTGTTAAAAACAATTAAAATGGCATGTGGATGTTCCTTGAATGCTACCTGATGCCTGGTAGAAACGTGTTGGTACTGAGCGTAGTGGTAGAAAACTATTTCAAAGAAACATTGCCCCTGTTCCATTGTTCCTCTCCTTTCTTGGTGGAAAACACTTTGTAATGGCGAAAAAATTGAAAAATTTTCAATGGAACGATAGAGGTTCATTTTATGAGAAATTACAAAGAAACCATTTGAAAAAGGTTTAATTGATAGTGGAGACATGGAGCGTAATGAATGATAAGCGGAGGGGAGAAAAACTTTTAGACATATATCGCAATTAAAAATCGAGATTAGAGGGTTTAAACTTAAGACACAAATGGGAAAATGTTGAGATTGAAACAAGATGATGAGCTTAGTGGAAAGGAGTCACCTTCACTAAGTGGGCCCGCAGGCTATTTTTGGTGCAAAGTCTATTTTTAGACTATGTCTATTTTTAGACATATGGATCATGTTCTATGAGTTGAAGGATGTTATTTGTGGATGGTTGGTCAAGTCAGGAAAAATATATGGACTTCTATTTTTAGACATACTGGGCGGAATCTATTTTTAGATTGCCAGTCTAAAAATAGATATGTCGAATATTATTAGCTCTTAATAATATTTGGACTCTAAACATTATCTGATCCTCTTGGAGCACTTCAGTTAAGTGCACAGAAGTGGCACATGCAGATGACAGAAGGAATTACGCTATTCCTGAGGGTCAAGTGGAGCTATTGCATGGAGACTTCAGTTAGAACTCATGTGACAGAGTTTGGTGGAGTTGATTGAGGAAGTTAGTGGAGTTGTAGTCAGTTTAACTCAGTTAAACATAGTTGAGCTAGTTGTATCTAGTCTAACTGATTGATACACTAGTGAGAGTGGTGTGAATTAATTATTAATTAATTCACCAATTATTAACTCATAAATCAACTAAAGAATACATCAGTTAACTTCAGTGCATGGACAGTTTCAGTGGAGACCAGTGAAGAGGTAGGTGAAAGAGCAGTGTGACTATCAGTTGTGACTATACTGGGGCATGAGTTTGCACCACACATTGATGGAGATGCCAATGAGGATTGTGCAGTGCATACCAGGTGGATTCAAACTCAGATTGGGCCATTATTCATCTTGGATTGCACAGTAGAGGCGGGCTAATAGGTGGAGCAGATTGGAGCATGTGTTTTGCTAGATCTGAGCTTGTGTAGTGTGTAACAATTGGAGATTGTATTGAGAGATTGTGAGGATTTTGTACAATGATTTTTAGGTGATCTCTATCATTATAATATACATATAGTTGGGGGTTTTCAGCTTTAAGCTTTCCCGTAAATACTTTTTTTATATGTGTGATTGTTTATGGTTTTAATGTGCGCATGCGATTGTTTATATTTCCGCAATTAATGATCAATAGTAGAAGAGGTTATGTATTATGCATGAAGCTAAAATAGTGTGTGATCAGGATAATATCGGTGAATAATTTAAAAATTATTCAAATTTATACATGGTATTGGAGCGATATTGATCATTGGAGCAATTGCAAAACATTGAAGCGGTTGAGTTTTGAGCTGGTGGAATTCGAATTTGCAGCAGTGTGTTCTTGGTGTCGAAGTTGAGATGTATTTCAAAGGATTACAATTGGAGTATGCCCTTGAGGGTAGCTCGAATTGTATTTCATGTAAGGACAAGATGGAAGAGGTGCTATATGACAATGGGTTGAAGGATTTCATAGATGTAGAAGTCCCAAAGCCTACTTCTATTGATGCTGTCGTACTTGACGCATGGAAAAAGAAGACAACAAAGTGTTGAAGGATTCTGTTGGAGGGCGTGAAGGATCACATAGTGTCCAGCCTTCATGGTAAGGCTTCTCCATTCTTGATGTGGAAAGCCTTGACAAATTTATTCCAAAGCAAGAGTGACCAGAGGAAGTTGGCGCTCAAGGATAAACTCAGAAACATAAAGATGGAGAAAGGCGACAGTATGCCCAAGTACCTCACGAAGTTCACCCAATGCAGGGATGAGCTGGGAAGTGTGGGGGTGACTATTGATGACGAGGAATTGGTGAGCTTGGCTCTCCTTGGGCTTCCGAAGAGTTGGAATTCCTATCAGGACTCTGTTAATGGTCGGGAGAAATTGCCAGGATGGGAGCGACTTTGGTCAGATCTTGTGCAAGAGGAGATAAGGTGAAGTACCAGGGATGAATATTCATCAAAGAACTCTGATGAATAGAATTTTTCTTTGGCTACCAAAGAAAAGAAGGGGAAGAGCAAGAAAGCTTCTCATTTCGGTGCGAAAGGCAAGAAGCAGGACATGTCCAAGGTGAAGTGCTTTTACTGTCACCAACACGAACATTATGCCACAAATTGTCCCTAGAAGAAGAAAAATAAGCAGGCTACTAGATCTACAACTGGAGAGGCCTTAGCCTCATAGTTTGAGCTGGATTTTTTGCTGATTGCATGCTTGGTCTCAAGTGGGATGGGTTCAGTGTGGTTTCTGGACAGTGGTGCGTCTTTTCACATGACAGGAGATCGAGATTTGTTTACTGATTTGGATGAGAAAGATCTTGGAGTGCACATCAAGATGGGCAATTTTTGAAGAGGTAATTCCCCTCTGTGGACAGAGGCAATCCCTACTAGCCCAGACCGAGTCTAGAAACAATCGTCACATGCTATAGTGCAGGTTTCTAATTGTAAATAAACCAAATAGCGATGAAGGCTTACCTGGAATCCAACGCTATCGCTTGTAGAGAAATTAGTGCTCCCATTGCTTAGCTCTGGTAGATCACGATCCTCACAATCTCTGTGACCGAACACCTGCACACGCAAGAAACACAACAAACGCAAGCATAAAATCCAGTATATGCAACTATATGTCAGTCAGAGAAGACATAACTCATCATCATAATCAACAACAGGAGTGGAACCATAACTAATAGTCGTTTATCATTAATCAATCAAAGGAGGATACAACCTAGCTCTGACGTTGAATTCTCCTTCGGAGGGTTGCCAGCGGAACACATCTCGAAAAAGCCTATCGGGGATAGGAAAAGCCTCTCTCTTCGGATATCTCGACAATAATATCCTTGCTTGGATTTGGCCTTAAGGGGATGAATGAAGGCTCTTGCAGCATTAGGCTCTGATGGCTCTTGGGAACTAGCTTGTAAAGGAGATGAGCAAGCTTTTATAGATGGAGGAAGGGGAGTTGGGATCCCTATAATCATGGGATTGGCCCTATCCTTAAGGAAGCTTCCATGAGAGGTGGAAAACCACTTTCTCTACATGGAGATCCAGAGCCAAACCTCCCAACTCAAATTAGATACCAGTTTATGGATTACTTAGGATGAAAATTCCGCCATTTATTTTTAAAAAACACTCCTTAAAATGGCTGGCGCGAGTGTGACTTTGAGACATAGCACCAATTGGCATGCCCTACTTGAAGGATTTCCCCCATTGGCACGGGTACTGAACTGGCTTCCCACGCCAATGCAAAAAGGGGTGTTTTTAGGGTTTTTCACAAGGAGTTGTCTTCAGGGCAATGAAATCTCATGTTCAGAGGGATGTCATGAAAGTGGTTTCAAGTCATGTCACTGCTCACAGGTCACGGAATGAGCCCTCTAATTGTGCAGGATGGGGAATTGCAAGGACGGTGACAAATTGCTGTGTAACAGATGCCCCCTAAAGCATGAGGCCCAAAAGAGAGAGAGGGGTGAAATTCTTTACGAGAACGTGTCCAACTAAAAACACCGCCGTCGGAAAACCTGCGTAGAGAAGTACAACTGATATCTCAAATACATGATATATATGTGGTATGGGCATAGCCATCCATAACAGAGTTTGTAATAATCCAGATCTGAGGCATGGACGCAGCCATCCAGTGAGGATCAATAAATAGGCTCAGGTATGGTCGCAACCATCCAGTGAATGAGTCATGTAAATAATCATAAAAATCGACAAAATCGCAGCCTGGATTCCAACAGACAAAATGCAGGGTCTTGCGCTCCATCTCGACCTGAACAAAGTACAAGTTCAAGCATGTGAATAAGTGAGCTGAAGTCGAACATGCAAGAACATCGTCTGATTACCAGCTAGTGATGAAAGTTGTTAACAGACGCGAGAGGTACCACCAATGATGACAATGGCCCTCAAGGTAGTATAGGTACAATATACTACATGTGAATCAATGAGCTGGCATCAAACACCCATAGAATCACTCAACCGGAGGCCAATGATGAAAACCTCATGTCGAATGCAAAAACCTGCCATTGAGGCATGCAGGATCCAAGGTACCAGAAGGGAGTCTCTAGATCGGCTTCCTGGATAATGAGCTGAAGTCGACAAGAAATGACCTTGATCGAAGGTGGGCCATAGTGTTTCCCACATCATCAACGCGAGACAGAGGAACATAATTTTTTTGTGAATCACGATCAGATGAGAATCAGAGGAAGGTTGGTACTTGCATAGGTCAACTTCTCTTGAACATATAAACGGCACGACAGTGGGTTTGGAAGTATTTGACATCAACAGATCAGAGGTCATGATGACGAGGCAAAGAGGAGATGAGAGGTCAAAAGGGATCACCCAAACCCACGGAGGCAAGTGAAAAAACAAGATGGTATGTCTCCAACCCGACACGAACGCAGACAAGTGCCATGTTCAAGAGCGACATACTACCGACATGACAATGATTTTGGTTCCATTTTCCCCACCATTTCTGGTGAGTACCTCTTTATTTTTACACAAGCTTGAAGAGGATACCATATGCTCGCTGTATAAGCCCATCCTAGTACATTTAACGAGCCCTAGGAAGGAGGAACTTGGATACTGTCATTACGACTGAATCCAATGCCATCAAATTTTAACGAGTCTGAAAAAGGAAGAACTCAACTTCTTTTCATATTTAGAGAGTTTGAAAAGACAACAGAAAAGTAAACTCCAAAGGTCCCTTTTTGTAAATAGTTCCTCAGATCTGAAAAGGTTGAAAACTTTGTCTGAGAAAACCTCCTAGTCACGATAGGCTAGGGTATTAATTTTTCGTAAGTAATATATCCCACCCTGAAAAAGGGGTAAACGTATACTAGGTATATGTCGTTTCGTAGCCACTTTAGCGAGATCAAAACGACAAGAAACTCGACAATATTTTCATGTTTAGGGAGTTAGAAAAGAGCTGAAAGTTAACTCCTCCTAGAGGAACGAGTGGTATAAAGGGTAGCAACTCGTTTCGGTAATGGTGGAACTTCTCAGAACAAGTAAAGGTTAAGAGGTTGGCTAACAAGACCACTCATTGCAGTGGTTCCTCAGGAATGGGTGAAATAACCAAGTGAAGGCATATGATCGACCAAGCAGATAGTGACGATGGAGTGAGAAAACCAAGGCTCATCTGGCCAAGACAGGCTGATAAGATGGAAATCACAAGAGGTAAAATGGGAAAGGTTTTATTTTTACACAAGCTTGAAATCAGGAAACTCTACTTGAAGTTGGTTTCATTTTTACACAAACTTGAAACGAAGATTAACTATGCTTGAAACTGGTTTCATTTTTACACAAGCTTGAAATGGAAACAAACTATGCTTGAAAAAGTAAGCATGCCCCCAGCATGGTGACTCAATTAGAGGTACATGCCCCCCAAGCTTTAGTCCATATGAAAGGCAGATGGAGTGAAGGTTCAATTTAAGAGATCAAGAGAAAGACTCGACTGGGATTTTAGGAGATCTCATCAAAGACTCGAATTGAATAGGAACATGTTTCATTGTTTTAACGAGGTTGACACATTAAAATAACTATCCTCAGACACCCTTGTTTCATTTTTTAAGGATATTTACACAAGAGAAGGACCTATGCTCCAACAACCTTGTTTCATTTTTTAAGGAGCTCGACACAAGAAAAGAACCATGCTCCGACCAGCTGCTTGTTTCATTTTTTAAGGAGCTTGACACAAGGAAAAGAACTATGCTCCGACCAGCTTGTTTCATTTTTTAAGGAGCTTGACACAAGAAAACGAACTGTGCTCTGATGACATTGTTTCATTTTTTAAGGAGCTTGACACAGGAAATGAACCATGCTCCAACCAGCTTGTTTCATTTTTTAAGGAGCTTGACACAAAAAAACGAACTGTGCTCTGACCAGCTTCATCATAATGAACAAGAAGTCATCGCTTCCAATATTTCCACTCCCAATGGAAGGAAAACATCCTGGAAGTCAGGACCCAATGCCCCCAGCACCTGATGCACAATGGTAGTATCACTGGGTATAGGCACGAGGTAGGTAGCCACATAGTTGACCTGCGGTGGGGCAGATACAACGGGTGGATAAAAACCAGGAAGGGATGATGGTGGGCTAGCTACCACATCAGGACCAAAGAATGAAAGCTGATCAATGGTCATGATCCGTCCTTCATGTGGAAAAGTGACCACACGAAAAATGGAGGAGACGAGCGCTCCCATGGCATATGTGTAATCACACCCCAAGAGAAAATTGAAATCCAAGGGGCCTGGAACAACCATCACGTCCATATGGACGGTTTTACCTCCCAAAGTAACAGGTAACCTTGGAAGGATCCCTAAGGGTTGACTCGTTCTTCTGTTAAATGCCAACATAATCTGCGTAACAAGCACAAGCAGTGGCGAACCAAAATCTTGCCAGGTAGTTGAGGATAGAACACTAACAGATGCACCTTCGTCTATAATGGTGCTGGGTATGACCAGACCAAAAGCCTATATTGTGGTCTCGAAAGGCACATAAGACGGAAGGCGGTATCCTAAAAATCGATTCCAATCAAAGGAAGCAACCAAACTACTTGGAGGAGCTACCATCAAACTGAAATGGTCTTCGCCTGGTGTTACGGGAGAAGAAGGAGCATCCTCCACAACCTCCATCTCGAAGGTGGGAGGAGTATCCTTCGGAACCTCCATCATGGGAGGCGGAGGAGAAGCTTCTTGTGATATAGGGACAGGAGAGTCTTTCTCCAAGTCTGAGGAATCTGAAGAAACAAGAAGAACCTGAGAGGTGTGAGATCCACTCTCAATGGAAAAGACCTGGTGCACCGTAGAAGGGGCCAGCTCAACTGATCCCATGACCAATGGTTGGTTGGGGATGGATTCCCGAATTTGAATTTCCGAGGGAGCGGGATCGACCACGGATGACTCTTGACAAATCGTAGGATCAGCTGGTGGAGGACTCAAAGAAATTTGTTTATAACCATTCGGGAGGCATGGTATAGAGACAGTCGAGTTGTCCAAAACTCGCTTGGCTTCATCCATATATGGAAAAAGGTGAATGGCATGGTGCCCCCCACACAACTTATAGGGATTGGTAACCTTACCCTGCTTCTTAGGAGTTTTACCAGCACTAGCTAAAGATGTGCCCCCAACCTGACTCCCGGAAGCCAAAGGCAATGGCGGACGACCGTTGGACCATACTTCAAGTACCTTGGGAATGCCAAGGCAGTCTCGAAGAAGATGGTCTCCCTGGCACAACATGCAAGGGAATTTGACTTTCCATGGAGGGTTGGAAGGTTTATCAAGAGGAGACTTCTTAGGCACAATAGCCGCAGAGCTAGCCTCTCCTTTATCTAATTTCTTCTTCTTTGTCTTCTTCTTCTTCTTCTTAGCCACCTGGTTACTTGAATCTAAACTTTCACCAGGCGAAGTAGAGGAGGAGGACGCAGAAACAAGAAAAGAAGGGGAGAGGTCCACCTTGGAATCAACATGATGTTGTTTAGGTGGAGGAACTGATTGAACAGTAGCTGAGACATTCGTGACCACAGGGGTTGAAAACAAACAAAAAGGCAACCCAACAGTTAACCCAGGAAGGGACAACATTTCCATGTAAGGAGCACCAACATTCCCAAAAGGAGGAAAATGACCAGGATTCCGATCGGAGGGGATTCCTTGGTTGGTGAACTTTGGAAAATTTGCCATCAAAAACTCAAAACTACACATGGGTTAAAAACCAAGGCACACAATCAAATGACCAACAAGCAAATTCTAACAGGGCGTGTGATCGCGAGTGATTTATTTTACCACATTGAAACTTACAAACTTCACCGTTTCATGTTTTAAGAGTCAAGAAACGGATGAAAGGTGACTCTATCTCTTTCAGTTTTGAAACAAGCGTGAAAGGATAAGCGCTTGGTGATCTTTTCAAATTTAAGGAGTCAGATAAGATCAAAATGACTGCTCAGGAATACTAGGCAAAGGGTGTACCAAATAACCATGAACAACAATATACACCTTGGTTTCAAAATGAAAGAGAAATCAACCAAGGACTTAACGTACATGCAGGCAATCTCCCCGAATGATGTGTCCAGTGTATCATGGGTATAGGGCGGAAGACTTGGCTTCCTATGGATAAAGGATAGAAACCTAATGGGGTCTCCCTTTATATACGCGACGGTACAGGGAGCACAAGTCTATACTAGTGCTATCTAAAGCCAAGAGGTGAACGACAACTACTAGGTTTAAAGATGTCGGAACACGTCTCTAGCCTAGACCTCTAAATATTTCGTTAATGTTTCAATGCTGCCTTAGTGTAAATTGAATGAATTTTAATGTTTATCTTCAATTATGTTTCAGTTTCAAGGCCCTACCACATGTCATCTGAAAATCTCCTATATGCAGCTATATGACGAAAGAAATCTTTCAATTTGATGAATGCTATCTAGTTAAGGGAAGAGCTTCAAACAATGATGCAACAAACAACAACACTGAAAATGAAACTTTTCCAAACTAGATGACTTTCACTATCCAAAAGTAATTTCAAACATTCAATGATGCGAATAATGCAATGTAATCTATGCAAAATCCTCTTTTCCGAAAGCTATGCAATTGTAATCTATGCACAATTTCCTTTTTCCTTTTCGAATAATAAGAATGCACTCAATGCATTTTTCGATGAAATGAGAATCTACTTAATGCATGCTTTTGATAAAAGAGAATGCAATCAAAGTGACTTATAGTCTTCAATCATTAAACAATGTAACCTAAGTTCAATGATGGATATCAAAAAATACTTTTCAATGCAATGTGATCTAATGCATTTTAATGAAAAGAAAACTATGAGACAAAAACTAAAAGAACGCAAATATCCTTAATGAAGGATGAATGCAAAAGAGATGTAAACAAACACTAAGAATGCAATCGATGTTTCAAACACTTTGTCACGAAATCCCTCAAAAGGCGACAAGACATATGAGGTCAAACACAAAGAGGACTTCCAAAGCAAGAGATCAAAACAAGGCATTCATTCCCTTTTACATCAAACAATCATGGAAATAAGACATTTCAAACAATGAGCAATGTAATCTATGCTCATACAGTGAAAATACTGGAAGGGAAAGACACACTAGTGAAGGATTTAGGGAAAAAATCTCAATTTTCACACACCCTAAAATTGGCATGACTTTATCATTGACAACTAGCGCCAACTGGCGTGACTTGCTCACTAACAACTAGCGCCAATGCCCAATTGGCGCGGGTTGCTAACTGACAACAAGCGCCAATCCCATCTGACAACAAAAAATTTCTCCCAACCAAGACCAAACTTACCACTTCAAACAAAATATCCAAGACTCAAATGAACCATGTAATCTAGGCTCAAAGCGAGACAAAGCGGAATTCGAATGAAGAAGAAACGAAACACTCAAATAGCACAATGAAACAATAAACAACCACTAAATGAATACAGAGGAGAAATCACAAAGTTGACTAAACAAATAGAAACCACAAAACTCCCAAGGGAGGCTCGACGCACAATAGCACCTAGATGCCCTAGGGCTAGAATGCAAAATCGATAGAAACGGGCAAACAACCAAAGGATTAAGGTCACACAAACAACCAAAGGATGAAGGTCACAGTCAGTCAAACAAGGCTCCAGAACACTCAAGTAGTCGAAAAACAAGACCAAACACCTAGATCAGTCTCAGAAGGCTCAAAACCCAGTAAACCCTAGTAGCTTACAGGATTGGCGCGACTGTAAGGCTGAAACTAGCGCCATAATGGAATTGGCACGAGTGATACACTGACAACATGCACCAGTGGGCGCGACTGTCACACTGAAAAGCGCGCCAGCCGAGTTTACTAAGGAAAAATAAAAAATAAGCAATCCAAGAAGCAGACCAGTGATGTTGGAGCTTAACCAAAATCCAAACTCACGAAAAGAGCTAGCGAAAAGAGCTGATCAAGCAAGGAAAGTCAAGAAATGACCAAAATACAAGACAATACTCCAAGTGTTCAGTTCACAAACTAAACTGGAGATTGACTCAATCAACATTGATCTACTTCACTAATGCAGAGCAAGAGCGTTTCGAAAGCTATCTGGCTAACTTCAAGCTCCATCTGTAGTTTATAAATCAAACAACAAGCTAACTCCCCAGTGGAGTCGCCAATTTGTTGAAGCGTTAAATCCCCTCTGTGGACAAAGGCGATCCCTACTAGCCCAGACTGGGTCTAGCAACAATCGTCACATGCTATAGTGTAGGTTCCTAATTGCAAATAAACCAACTAGCGATGAAGGCTTACCTAGAATCCAACACTATCCCTTGTATATAAAGTAGTGCTCTCGTTCCTTAGCTCTGGCAAATCGCCATCCTCACGATCTCCGTGACCGAACACATGCACATGCAAGAAACACAACAAACAGAAGTGTAAAATCCAGTATATGCAACTATATGTTAGTCAGAGAAGACATAACTCATCATCATAATCAACAACAGGAGTGGAACCATAACCAATAGTCATTTATCATTAATCAATCAAAGGAGGATACAACCTGGCTCTGATGTTGAATTCTCCTTCGGAGGGTTGCCAGCGGAACATGTCTCGAAAAAGCCTATCGGGGATAGGACAAGCCTCTCTCTTCAGATGTCTCGATAATAATCTCCTTGCTTGGATTTGGCCTTAAGGGGATGAATCAAGGCTCTTGCAGCATTAGGCTCTGATGGCTCTTGGGAACTATCTTGCAAAGGAGATGAGCAAGCTTTTATAGATGAAGGAAGGGGAGTTGGGATCCCTATAATCATGGGATTGGCCCTATCCTCAAGGAAGATTCCATGAGAGGTGGCAAACCACTTCCTCTACATGGAGATCCAGAGCCAAACCTCCCAACTCAAATTAGATACCATTTTATGGATTAGTTAGGATGAAACTTCTACCATTTATTTTTAAAAAACACTCCTTAAAATGGCTAGCACAATTGCGACTCTGAGACAGAGTGCCAATTGACACGCCCTATTTGAAGGATTTCCCCCATTGGCTCAGGTACTGAACTGGCTTCCCGCACCAATGCCAAAAGGGGTGTTTTTAGGGTTTTTCACAAGGAGTTTTATTCAGGGCAATGAAAGCTCATGTTCATAGGGATGTCATGAAAGTGGTTTCAAGTCATGTCACTGCTCATAGGTCATGGAATGAGCCCTCCAATTGTGCAGGATGGGGAATTGCAGGGACAATGAAAAATTGTTGTGTAGCAGCGATGATGGTAGATACTGTGCGACTGGTATCAATACCATTTCCTTTGAGAGGGAGTCTGGTAAACCCTTCGTATTGAAGGATGTGATGGATGTTCCCTGACAGCAAAGACCTATCTCTGCATATGTTAGAAGATTATGATATGATGTTGTCTTTAGAGAGGGAAAGGCTTTCCCGTACGTGAAGGGGCAACTGTGAGACCTAGAGGCATAAGTCTGGAAGAACCCTATCACTGCGTGTAGATGGTCGCAGAAATGTGCGGGTGCAGGCGTAAGGAGTGGTGAGTCGGGATGATGGCGAGTTGTGGCACCGGAGATTGGGCCACCTTCACCATGGAGCTTTGAAGATACTGCAGCAGATTTCTACCGGGCTTCCTAAGGGTACTCTTGCGCATTCAGATCAGTGCAAGGGATGTACCTTGGGAAAATTTGTGAAAGCCACCTTTCACGAGAAGGATAGTCACGCCACGACGATCCTTGAGAGAATTCACACAGACGTGTGTGGACCTTTCTCAGTAGCTTCGATAGCAAAGCACAGGTACTATGTGATTTTTGTTGATGATTTTTCTCGGAAGTGCTAGATCTTCTTCATGTAGAATAAGAGCGAGACATACTCAAAGTTCTGTGAGTTCAAGGCACTGGTTGAGAAAGAATCGGGGAAGCAGGTGAAGGCTCTTAGGAGCGACAATGGTGGTGAATTCATCTCTAGAAAATTCAAGGACTTTTGCAGTGTAGAAGGAATTCGAAGAGAGCTCATAGCACCTCATAACCCATAGCAGAACAGGGTTGCTAAGCGGAAGAACAGAACGATCGTGGGTGATGCACGGGAGATGTTGCATGATTAGGGCCTACCCATACACTTATGGGTGGAGGCATGCAATACTACAGTATATGTGCAGAACTGTTGTCCTCACAAGATACTTGGCATGAGTACACCCGAGGAGGCATTTTCTGGTAAGAAGCCTGATATTTCCCATTTGAGAATTTTTGGTTCACCTGTTTACATTCATGTGATGAAGGATGCCAGGAAGAATCTGAAGCCAACCGTAGAGGTTGGGATATTTTTGGGGCACACTGATACGCCCCACAACTATCGTGTGTATTTTCCATAGAGTCGCAAGACTGTTGTGCGACGGGATATCAAATTTCAGGAGGAGAAAGCCATGAAGTGTTCGCTTGAGAGGGAGCCACACTTCCATGCAGATGAGGGGCTATTAGTTCCTAAGGATGAGTCTCAGGATGTGGATCAGCCACAATATGAGGTTCATGGAGTGGAAGATACCACTCAAGCAGCGCCAACCATCAGAGGGCGGAAGCGCACTACAGAAGCTGAGCGACTGGCTCAAGATGCAGAGAAGGTTGTAGGAGCACCTACATCACAGCGCAGACAGAGAAAATCACCTAACTGGTATACTGGATACATGGCTCTTATGAGCAAGTGTATTGTGACAAAGCCATCCTCTTTCGAGGAAGTTGTGGAGGACACCGCATGGGTAGATGCCATGGTGGAAGAGTATGATTCGATTGTCAGAAACAGTGCATGGGAGATTGTCTCGAGGCCGGAGGGGAAATCAATGGTGGGTTCGAGATGGATCTACAAAGTGAAGCAGGTAGTTGACGGGAGTGTAAAGAAGTACAAGGCAATATTTGTTGCTCGAGGCTTCTCACAGATTGAGGGGATCACTTATGAGGATACCTTTGCACCTATCGCAAGTTATTCTTCCATACGGACGATTCTTGCTCTCTCAGCACAGATGGGGTGGCACATTCATCAGATGGATGTGAAGACTGCGGTCCTCAACGGAGTCATTGAGGAGGAGGTGTACATAGAGCAACCCGAAGGTTTCGAGATCTTCAGCAGTGATTCACATGTGTGCAGGCTCAAGAGAGCGTTGTATGGGTTGAAACAAGCACCTCGTTCTTGGTACACACATATAGACAATTACTTCACTGGACTTGGATTCTCCAAGAGTGAGACGGATCCTAACCTATACCAAATTGTGGTGGAGGGTAAGTTGCTGATCATTGTACTTTATGTAGATGATTTTATTTTGACAGGTGATGAGCTGTTGATACTCTCATGCAAGGAGAATCTTGCAAAAGAGTTTGAGATGAAGGACTTGGGCCTCCTTCATTATTTCCTGGGATTGGAAATTTCGCAGCACAGTGATGGACTATTTGTTTCTCAGGGTAAGTATGCCCGGGAGATACTCGAGAATTTCAACATGCATGGCTGCAAGCCTGTTGATACTCCTCTTCCTGGTGGTTGGAGGAAGGAGGATGCTACTTCAGCGGAGGTAGTGGATCCCACTGTTTATCAACAGTTGGTGGGGTCGCTTATGTATCTAGGAAATACACGACCCGACATATGCTATGTTTTTAACCAGATTTCACAAGCTATGGTTAATCCTACCAAGCTCTACTGGAAGGAAGGCAAGCATGTATTGAGATATCTCAGAGGCACATCGGGATATGGATTGTGGTACAAACAGTCGGATGAGGTGAAGTTGTGTGGCTTCACGGATGCATATTGGGCAGGGAGCCCAATGAACAGAAAGAGCACATCTAGAGGGATTTTAAGTATTGGGTCGACAGCATTTTATTGGTGCAACAGGAAGCAGAGATCCGTGGCACTCAGTTCAGTAGAGGCCAAGTATATGGCAACGAGTTTGGCTGCATGCGAGGCTATATGGATGAGGAAGATCCTGGTCGAGTTGTTCGGTTCACACTTAGAGCCTACTATGATTTACTGTGATAATCATAGTTGCATAAAACTCTCGGTTAATCCAGTATTTCACGATAGACCTAAATACATTGAAATATGGTATCATCATATCAAATATTGTGTGCAGCGGATGATCATGTTACTTTCATACATTCCTACGGAGGATCACGATGCTGATATCTTGACAAAGGTGCTCACCAGGAGAAAATTTGAATACCACAAGGGTAGGATAGGGGTTGCAGATAGTCCTTATCTTGTTGAGAGGGAGTGTTGAGATTTCAAAAAGATGATGAGCTTAGTGGAAAGGAGTCGCCTTCACTAAGTGGGCCCGCGGGCTATTTTTGGCGCAAAGTCTATTTTTAGACTATGTCTATTTTTAGACATATGGATCATGTTCTATGAGTTGAAGGATGCTATTTGTGGATGGTTGGTCAAGTCGGGAAAAATAGATGGACTTCTATTTTTAGACATACTGGGCAGAATCTATTTTTATATTGCCAGTCTAAAAATAGATATGTCGAATATTAAATAATATTTGGACTCTAAACATTATCTTATCCTCTTCGAGCACTTCAGTTAAGTGCACAGAAGTGGCACATGTAGATGATAGAAGGAATTATGCTATTCATGAGGGTCAAGTGAAGCTATTGCATGAAGACTTCAGTTAGAACTCATGTCACAGAGTTTGGTGGAGTTGATTGAGGAAGTTAGTGGAGTTGTATTCAGTTTAACTCAGTTAAACATAGTTGAGCTAGTTGTATCTAGTATAACTAATTGATACACTAGTGAGAGTGGTGTGAATTAATTATTAATTAATTCACTAATTATTAAATCATAAATCAACTAAAAAATACATCAGTTAACTTCAGTGCATGGACAGTTTCAGTGGAGACCAGTGAAGAGGTAGGTGAAAGACCAGTGTGACTATCAGTTGTGACTATACTGGTGCATGAGTTTGCACCACACAATGATGAAGATGCCAATGAGGATTGCGTAGTGCATACTAGATGGATTCAAACTCAGATTGGGCCATTATTCTCTTGGATTTCACAGTAGAGGCAGGCTAGCAGGTGGAGCAGATTGGAGCATGTGTTTTGCTAGATCTGAGCTTGTGTAGTGTGTAACAATTGGATATTGTACTGAGAGCTTATGAGGAGTTTTTACAATGATTTTTACATGATCTCTATCATTATAATATACAGATAGTTGGGGTTTTTCAGCTTTAAGATTTCCCATAAATACTGTGTTGATATGTTTGATTGTTTATGGTTTTAATGTGCGCATGCGATTGCTTATATTTCCGCAATTAATGATCAATAGTAGAAGAGGTTATGTATTATGCATGAAGCTCAAATAGTGTGTGATCAGGATAATCTTGGTGAATAATTTAACAGTTATTCAAATTTTTACAGAAAATAATGCGATGTGCGATGAGAGCAGAGGTAACGTGGCAAAGAAGTGTGACCGATTGCAGATAGCGCATTGGAAGTTTTATTATGAGAAACGAGAGTTAAATGCTAAAAATGGCGAAGTGTGATGTGCGATGAGAACGGAGGTAATGGGGCATAACAAATAGTGGGGTCGCCCGCAAATATCACATCAGAATTTTTAAGGAATTACCTCTCCTTCCTTAACGTTATCTTGTATCATATGCAATATGCATTGGAGCGCAGTGCTGAAACGTGGCCACCTTCTTCCCTTCATCGCAAGATATATCATTGAACTTGCGTAGTATTAAAACATAAATATAATAATTTTCGATGTGTGAAATCACTCTATTTTCGATTTAACCTCCATCATTGATCTGCGCCTAGATCTAACGTTCCTCACTACTCCCTCTTCTCTAGATCTCCCACTTCGTTGGTCAATTTGCGTTCTTCAGGAAATGCTTTGATTTTAAAGAAATCTAGTTTCAATACTGTCTATGAAGCCTTTATTTTCCTTCTTTGAAAACTAAAACTTCTTGCTGGAGGAGTGGTCTCAGTTTACCTATAGCCTCTTTATTGAGATAACCAAAATCTCAGTGAAATAACTACACTTTTCACTTTCTAGAATATATGACTTTCATTTCTAAAAAAAAACCCCCCTTTACTGCATTTTTGTTTTAGCAATGAAATTGTAACAAAGGTAGTTATTATTCCAGAGCAGATGACTATAAATTTATTAGCCAAACAACGACTAACCTTCAACACTAACATAAGTAAAAATAGAGATTTTAACTTATTTTAGGACTCTAAAGCACTATGATACCTATTCACTTAAAAATACCTTGATGTTCGGACTCTTTTTAACCTTTATTAGAAATGACTCAAAATTTGGACATGGACTAGGACATTAAAAAAAATTAAAACAGTGACACAATGGCGATTTCACCATTAAAACTTTCAATGATAACAGTGGCTCCTATTGTAGATGAAGTCCTCCCTGTGAGGCTTCAAGGACTATAGACTCGGTGCCTGAAAAACTTTTGAAACTCAGAAGACTTTTTGAAAATAGAGACTAGGATTCACCATTAAAATACTGGACTCAAGACTGACCATATATATAGACATAAGTACCATTGGGCATGGATTTTATTGACACATCACACCAGATATTTACAATGGAGTGACTCAACTGAATTACTAAATAAATAAATTCGTAGTAAAAAGACCATTGACTGGGCCTCCAGTCAACTGATCATCAACCATATGTCTGAGTAGAAAAGTATTATTCTCCAAATATTCAGTAATTCTAAATGGCCCAAACCACAGATTGTTGAACTTACCATGATTTCCATGGTCTTCTCTCCTAACATCCCAACACAACACTAAATCATTCTCCTCAAACGACTGTTGAGTTTCTATTTTATCACAAATAGATTTGACTTTAGCCTGATATTTCTGAAATTTTTCTAGCAATGATTCTCTGATTTGGTGTGCCTATATCAACTGTAGCATTCTCCTTTGGACAAGATTTTCATTATCAACTTCATCTTGTAGAAACATCATCATAGGAAGAGATTATTTCAAAGGAATTACAACATCAGTATCATATACAAGACGAATTGGAGATATTCCAATTGATTTTTTACCACTTACTATATCCTCCCAAAGAGCATGTGTCAGCTGAGTGTCCCAATTCCTCTTATTTTTAGGCAACATTTTCTTAATGATCCTCACCAAAATTTTATTGGATGATTCAGCCAACCCATTATCTTAAGTGTAATAATGCGTGGAATGATTCAATTCAATCCCATATTGCTGACAAAAGTTGTAAATCTTAGTAGACTTAAATGCCATTGCATTATCAGTTACTAATTTTTGTGGACAACCAAATCTTCACATAATATTTTCCAATAGAAAGTTGATCATTACCGTATCAATAGCATTTCTGGTTGGTACAACTTGAATCCATTTAGTGAAATAATATGTAGCTGCAAGAATCCATTTATGATGTCCTGATGAAGGTGGATGAATTTCATCGATGAATTATAGCCCCCACTGCTGGAAAGGAACATCTTCTGAAATAGGAAAGAGAGGTAATGGTAGCAATTTTTTTTTACCAACATATTTCTGACATTTGACACAACTCTTGAATTTTTCGAAGACATCAGAGAAAAGAGTTGGCTAATAATAGCCAGCTCTTAAGATTTTGTTTGCAGTGGCTCTCTAATACAAATTCCCTCCACACACTCCTAAATGTATCTCTGTCATAATCTCCTAGGATTCTGCTTCATCTACACATCTTAAAAAAGACTCCAACAAGATCCTTCCAGTAAAGATGGTCTTCCAAAATGCAATACTTCACAGCTCTCAATTTAAAATCTCTTCTTTTAGACTTCTCCATTTCAAGTGGATAGTTGAAATTTAACAAAATTTAAAATATATTCTTGTACCAATCTGAATTAAATATTTCAGGATAATTAGCAATACCTTCTCCATATTTTCCTTCAGCTGCCTCTACATTCAGATTTAAAGCTTTGCAATTAGATTGAGCCATCAAGTGAGCCAAGCCTTGACCCTTTGGAAAAGGTTTAATTGCTAGCGAACACATGGAGTGTAATGAATGATAAGAGGAGGGGAGAAAACCTTTTAGACATATATCGCAATTGTAAATCGGGATCAGAGCGTTTAAACTTAGGACACAAATGGGAAAAGAATGTGATGTGTGATGAGAGCAGAGGTGACGTGGCAAAGAAGTGGGACCGATCGCAGATCTTGCATTGGATGTTTTATTATGAGACACGAGAGTTAAATTTTAAAAATGGCAAAGTGTGATGTGCGATGAGAATGGAGGTAACGGGGCATAACAAATAGTGGGGTCGCCCGCAAATCTCACATCGAAAGTTTTAAGGAATTACCTCTCCTTCGTTAACGTTATATTGTATCATATGCAATATTCACTAGAGCGCAGTGCCGAAACGTGGCCACCATCATCCCTTCATCGCAAGATATATCATTGAACTTGCATAGTCTTAAACATAAATATAATAATTTTCGATGTGTGAAATCACTCTATTTTTTATTTAACCTCCATCATTGATCTGCACCTAGATCTAACATTTCTCACTATTCTCTCTTCTTCGGATCTCCCACTCCATTGGTCAATCCGTTTTCTTCACGCAACACTTTGATTTTAAAGAAATCAGGTTTCAATACTGTCTACGAAGCCTTGATTTTCCTTCTTTGAAAACTGAAACTTCTTGCTGGAGGAGTGGTCTCAGTTTACCTGTAGCCTTTTTATTGAGATAACCAAAATCTTAGTGAAATAGCTGCACTTTTTACTTTCTAGAATATATGACTTTCATTTCTGAGAAACAACCGCCCTTTATTGCATTTCTGTTTTGGCAATGAAAGTGTAACAAAGGTAGTTATTATTCCAGAGCAGATGAATGCAACTTTATTAGCCAAACAACGAGTAACCTTCAACACTAACATAAGTAAAAATAGAGATTTCAACTTATTTTAGGACTCTAAAGCACTATGATACCTATTCACTTAAAAATACCTTGATTTTGGGACTCTTTATATCCTTTATTGGAAATGAATCAAACTTTGGACATGGACTAGGACATTAAAAAAAATTGAAAATAGTTACACAATGGCGATTGCACCATTAAAATTTTCAGTGATAACAGTGGCTCCTATTGCGGATGAAGTCCTTCCTGTGAGGCTTCAAGGACTATAGACTCAGTGCCTCAAAAACTCTTGAAACTCAGAAGACTTTTTGAAATAGAGACTAGGATTCACCATTGACATACTGGACTCAAGACTAATCATATATACAGACATAAGTACCATTGGGCATGGAGTTTATTGACACATCACACCAGATATTTTTAGTGGAGTGACTCAAATGAATGACCAAATAAATAACTTCTTAATAAAATTACCATTGACTGGGCCTCCAATCAATTGATCATCATCCAGATGTTTGAGTAGAAAAGTATTATTCTCCAAATCTTCAACAATTCTAAATGTCCCAAACCACAAATTGTTGAACTTACCATGCTTTCCATGGTCTTCTCTCCTAACATCCCAACGCAACACTAAATCATTCTCCTCAAATGGTTGTTGATTTTCTCTTTTATCACAAACAAATTTGACTTTAGCCTGATACTTTTGAAATTCTTCTAGCAATGATTCTCTGATTTGGTGTTCCTATATCAACTGTAGCATTCTCCTTTGGATAGGATTTTCATTATCAACTTCATCTTACAGAAACTTCATCACAGGAAGAGCTTATTTCAAAGTAATTACAACATCAGTATCATATACAAGCTGAATTAGAGACATTCCAATTTATTTTTTACCACTTACTATATCCTCCCACAGAGCATGTTTCAGATGAGTGTCCCAATTCCTTTTATTTTTAGGCAGCATTTTCTTAATGATCCTCACCAAAATTTTATTGGATGACTCAGCCAATCAATTATCTTAAGGGTAATAAGGTGTGGAATGAGTCAATTCAATACCATATTGCTGAAAAAAGTTGTACTTCTTAGCATACTTAAAGGCCATTGCATTATCAGTTACTAATTTTTGTGGACAACCAAATCTTCACATAATATTTTCCAATATAAAGTTGATAATTACCGTATCAATAGAATTTCTGGTTAATACAACTTCAATCCATTTAGTGAAATAGTATGTAGCTGCGAGAATCCATCTACGATGTCCTGATGAAGGTGGATGAATTTCACCGATGAATTCTAGCCCCCACTGCTGGAAAGGAGCATCTACTAAAATAGGAAAGAGAGGTAATGGTAGCAATTTCTGTTTACCAGCAAATTTCTGACATTCGACACAACTCTCAAATTTAGCAAAGACATCAGAGAAAAGAGTTGGCTAATAATAGCCAGCTCTTAATTTTTTTTTGTAGTGGCTCTCCAATACAAATACCCTCCACACACTCCTGGATGTATCTTTGTCATAATCTCCTCGGATTCTGCTTCATCTACACATCTTAAAAAAGACTCCAACAGGATCCTTCCACTAAATATGGTCTTCCAAAATGAAATACTTCACAAATCTCAGTTTAAAATATCTTCTTTTAGACTTCTCCATTTCAAGTGGACAGTTGAAATTTAACAAAATTTAAACTATATCCTTTACCAATCTGAATTAAATATTTCAGGATAATTAGCAATACCTTCTCCATATTTTCCTTCAGCTGCCTCTACATTTAGATTTAAAGCTTTGAAATTAGATTGAGCCATCAAGTGAGCCAAGCCTTGACCCTTTGAAAAAAATTTAATTGATAGTGGAGACATGGAGCGTAATGAATGATAAGCGGAGGGGAGAAAACCTTTTAGACATATATCGCAATTGCAAATCGGGATCAGAGTGTTTAAACTTAAGACAAAAATGGGAAAAGAATATGATGTGCGATGAGAGCAAAGGTGATGTAGAAAATAAGTGGGACTGATCGCAGATCAAGCATTGGAAGTTTTATTATGAGACACAAGAGTTAAATGTTAAAAATGGCGAAGTGTGATGTGCAATGAGAACGGAGGTAACATCGCATAACAAACGGTGGGGTTGACCGAAAATCTCACATCTGAAGTTTTAAGGAATTACATCTCCTTCGTTAATGTTATCTTGTATCATATGAAATATGTACTAGAACACAGTGCCGAAACGTGGCCACCTTCATCCCTTCATCGTAAGATATATCACTGAACTTGCGTAGTCTTAAAACATAAATATAATAATTGTCGATGTGTTAAATCACTCTGTTGTCAATTTAACCTCCATCATTGATCTGCTCCTAGATCTAACGTTCCTCACTAGTCACTCTTCTCTGGATCTCCCACTCCATTGGTCAATCTGTTTTCTTCAGGAAACGCTTTGATTTTAAAAAAATTCGGTTTCAATATTGTCTACGAAGCCTTGATTTTCCTTCTTTGAAAACTGAATCTTCTTGCTGAAGGAGTGGTCTCAGTTTACCTGTAGCCTCTTTATTGAGATAACCAAAATCTTAGTGAAATAGTTGCACTTTTCATTGTCTAGAATATATGATTTTCATTTCTGAGAAACAACCGCCCTTTACTGAATTTCTGTTTTGGCAATGAAATTGTAAGAAATGTAGTTATTATTCCAGAGCATATGACTGTAACTTTATTAGCCAAACAATGACTAACCTTCAACACTAACACAAGTAAAAATAGAGATTTTAACTTATTTTAGGACTCTAAAGCACTATGATACCTATTCACTTAAAAATACCTTGATGTTGGGACTCTTTTTAACCTTGATTGGAAATGACTCAAAATTTGGACATGGACTAGGAAATTAAAAAAAATTGAAAGCAGTTACACAATGGCGATTGCACCATTAAAATTTTCAGTGATAACAGCGGCTCCTATTTTGGATGAAGTCCTCCCTGTGAGGCTTCAAGGACTATAGACTCAGTGCCTCAAAAACTCTTGAAACTTAGAAGACTTTTTTAAAATAGAGACTAGGATTCACCATTGACATACTGGACTCAAGAATTACCATATATACAGACATAAGTACCATTGGGCATGGAGTTTATTGACACATCACACCTAATATTTACAATGGATTGCCTCAACTGAATTACTAAATAAATAAATTTTTAATAAAATGACCATTGACTGGGCCTCCAGTCAACTAATCATCATCCAGATGTTTGAGTAGAAAAGTATTATTCTCCAAATCTTCAGCAATTCTAAATGGCCCAAACCATAGATTGTTGAACTTACCATGATTTCCATGATCTTCTCTCCTAACATCCCAACACAACACTAAATCATTCTCCTCAAACGGCTATTGATTTTCTCTTTTATCACAAGCAGATTTGACTTTAGCCTGATACTTCTGAAAATTTTCTAGCAATGATTCTCGGATTTGGTGTGCCTTTATCAATTGTAGCATTCTCCTTTGGATGCGATTTTCGTTATCAACTTCATATTTCAGAAATTTCATCATAGGAAGAGCTTATTTCAAAGGAATTACAACATCAGTATCATATACAAGTTGAATTGGAGACATTCCAATTGATTTTTTACCACTTACTATATCCTTCCACAGAGCATGTGTCAGCTGAGTGTCCCAATTCCTCTTATTTTTAGCAGCATTTTCTTAATGATCCTCACCAAAATTTTATTGGATGACTCAGCCAATCCATTATATTAAGTTTAATAAGGCATGGAATGAGTCAATTCAATCCCATATAAAGTTGTACATCTTAGCAGACTTAAAGGCCTGTTACACAGCAATTTGTCACCGTCCCTTCAATCCCCCATCCCGCACATTGGAGGGATTATTTAGTGACCTGTGAGCAGTGACATTTCCTGAAACCACTTTCATGGCATCCCCCTGGACAAGTAAATTCATTCCCCTGAAGACAATTCCTTGTGAAAAATCCTAAAAATATCCTTTTTGCCTTAGCGCGACTATCCAGTTCACTACTCACGCCAATGGGGGAAATCCTCCAAAAAGGGCATGCCAGCTGGCGCACTGTATTGTTAGAAATTGCAGAGAGCATCCATTGAAGAGGATTCACACACAAATAATTAATTTCTATATCTCATAGTCAAACAAATATATCACAATTTTATAGTGCTACTGAGATCCAACTAATTCCACTCTTGGAGGGAGAAGTTGAGAAAATCTCTCAACATCTTCCAGCAAACCAAACCAATCCCTAATATTTAGTATACATCATAAATGAGGCATTATTTCAAACACCCCCCTTAATTCCTACATTACAGAAATGGAAAACACACTAATTTAATACAAACATTTGTCTGCCCTGGTCTTCATTAACATTTGTACCCAGTCTGAGATCTCATAGACAACGCTCTTTTCTCCACCATTTTCGAGCTACCATTCAACCCATTTAAAATACATTTGTTTCTGACCAGCACTGCTGAATTTGTAAGATCAAATATTCTTGCACCCCCGAAGAAGAGTCTCGACACTAAACTATCCTATTGAAATATTTCCATCTGGGAAATAACCCCGAAGAATAAATTTCAACAGTCTATAGGAAAATATTATAGGTACAGAATATGATCAGTGATCAATCCTGCAAAGTGACCTTTACACAAATGTATCTCATATTGTAACCTATAGTTGATGCTCTTGAAGCCTGAAGCACAACAAGACCCATCAACTTATAACAAATTCACACAATCAAATTAGCCAATTGTTCTCTCGGCACCGAAGAACGTCAAGAACGACTAATTTAAATAATGCTAATTTGTTCAATAATTGGTTTTTCACTACACCTTAAAACAATATAAAAATAATAAATTTGACATATTCAACTCCACACAACAAACCCTGTAATAGCACAAATATCAAATGGAAACCTCTCCTTTTCTGACGCTAATATCATGTTGCCAACTCATCTCTGAAAATAGATCAAACTCTTAACTATCTGTTACACCTTCCCAAATTTAAAGGCGGAAAATCAGGAGCACCCATAGGATCACGTTCACCTCATGGGCCACTGAATGTCGTATCACTGACTGAGGCTCGGTCCCACTGTTCAAACCCAGCACCAAGGCTAAACCATGCCTATGATTATTCGTTGAAAGACCCGGACCCTTTGCTAGGTGCTTCCAGAATATACAATTTTTTATCGTTAATGTGGGTATACGGCCTCTGCCTTGCTGTGGTTATTCAACCAGCCAACAATATCATCGTGATCTACATGTGTCCATGAATTGGGCTTGACCAACATCCTATTTGCAGTGACAAGACCCCGTGATAATAAGGTGTTGTCGTAATAATACCTGAAAATCTCGTGCAGTTGGATGTAAATTCGTGGCCAGCTATAAATGGTGGACAGTGCGAGCGAGGTTTCCCAAATTTCCATAATTTTCAAGGTAAAATAAAATCTAAATAAACCACTATTTGAAATGAAATGAACTTCTTTCTTCTCTAATTCGAACCTTTGACCTTCTCGGCAACTCTCTTGCATTGATCAACACCAGTTGAGGAGGGTTTCCTTTCGTGGTTGTCTTTGGCTAATCGCTGGCTTCTTGAGGCCCCAGTAATGGGCAATGGCATACAAGCAGATGCAGTGGTGGCCAAAGATGAAAGCAATAATTACAAGATGATCACTGAAGTAGTGAACACGGCTCTAAGCAGAAGTAATGGGAGAAATAAGAAAACTAAAAGGACAAGAACACAAAAAAAAAAAAAAATTCACCGAGAAAATAAATCTACTGAACTATTTTCTCTCCTACAGCAGTAGTTTGACAATCATTGCTCTCACATCTTCCTGGCTATCTCGTGAGGGATTTAAGCCAGTAGAGGCTCTGATACCATGTTAGAAATTGGAGAGAGCATCCATTGAACAAGATTCACACACAAATAATTAATTTCTATATCTCATAATCAAACGAATATATCATAATTTTATTGTGCTGCTGAGATCCAACTAATTCCACTCTTGGAGGGAGAAGTTGAGAGAATCTCTCAACATCCTCCACCAAACCAAAAAAATCCCTAATATTTATTATACAACATAAATGAGGCATTATCTCAAACATATATCAGTGTTGTACCCGCGCCAAGCTTATTAAGGAGTGTTTTTTAAAAATAAATGGTGGAATATTGACTCTAACCAATTCCTGAACTGGTCTCTAAATTGAGTTGGGAGGTTTGGCTCCAGATCTCCATGTAGAGGAAGTGGTTTTCCACCTCTAATGGAAGCTTCCTTGAGGATAGGGCCAATCCCATGATTATAGGGATCCCAACTCCCCTTCCACCATCTATATAAGCTTTCCATTTTCCTTTTGCAAGCTAGCCTTCAAGAGCCCTCAATAGCCTAGAGAATGCTAAAAGAGCCTTGATATTCCTCATAGAGCCAAATCAGTATCAAGGAGATTATTGTCAAGAAAACCGAAGAGAGAGGATTTTCCCATCCCCGACAAGCTTTATCGAGACGTACTCCGTTGTCGACCCGCCGAAGGAAGATTCAGCGTCAGAGCCAGGTCGTATCTTTCTCTGTATTCATTAATGATAAACGACTTTGGTTATGGTTCCACTCATATTGTTCATAATATGTGATTATGGGTTGTATCTTCTCTGAATGATACATAATTGCATATATTGGGTTTTACGCTTGTATGTTCGTCGTGTTTCTTGTATGTTCAGGTGTTCGATCTCATCAAGTGAGAGAATTGTGATCTATCGGAGAGAGGGATCGGGAGCACTATCTTCTCCACAAAAAACAGTGTTGGACTTGAGGTAGGCCTTTCTCTCAATTTGGTCTATTGCAATTAGGAACTTGCGTCTTAGCGTGATACAATTATTGCTAGACCCAATCTGGGCTAGTAGGGATCGCCTATGTCTGTAGAGGGGATTTACCTCTACAACAAATTGGTGAATTCGCTAGGGAGACATTGATTTGGAGTATTTTCTTGTCTTTTCAGTTGATTCTTGACTTTGCTTGCTTGATCAACTCTTTTGGCTGGCTCTTTTTGTGTGTTTGGCTTTTTTTTAGCTTCACCATCACTAGTCTGTTTCTTGGATTTCTCTTTTTTTATTTTTACATAGTAAAATCGACTGGCGCGCTTATTAGCCTGACAGTCGCGCCAATTGGCGCATGTTGCCAGTTTATTACCCGCGCCAATGTTGTTCTGGCGCTAGTTACAGCCTAACAGTCACACCAATTCTATAAGCTGCTAGGGTTTGCTTGGGCTTGAGCTTTCTGAGCTTGATCTGTGATTTTGGTTTCATTTTTACGACTGCCTGAGTGTTCTAGAGCTGTATTTGACTAACTGTGGCCTGCATCCTTTGGCTGTTTGCCCTCTTCTATTGATTTTACATTCTAGCCCTAGGGCATCTAGGTGCTACAGTGTGTCGAGCCTCCCAAAGGAGTTTTTGGTTTCTATCTTTTCAGTCAACTATGTGATTTCTTCTCTGCATTCGTTTGGTGGTTGTCTGTCATTTTGTTGCGTTATTTGAATGATTGACTTCTTCCTCATTCGAATTTTTCCTTGTCTCTTTTTGGGCCTAGATTACATGGTTCATTTGAGTCTTTGGGATTCTTTTGGTTTTGAGGGATGGTTTTGTCAATTTCAGGTCTGATTGTGTGCTTGCATTGAGTGAAACTTGCTTTTTTTTACTCCTTTGTTATCACTTCTCAAATTGTTCATTTCATTAGTTTTCATTATATTTAGTGCACTTTGCTCTTAAACACTGAAAATAAAAATAAAAAACTCTTTTTCTCTTGATTATTTAATGCAAATCGAATCTTTTCTGTGTTATTAGTGATTTGTAACTCTGAAAGAAAAGCTTTTTAGCTTTCATTAGCTTGCATTAGAGACATTAGTGATTGTTTTATGGTCATTTTGTTAGTATATGAAAAGCTCTTAACTCTCTCATAATTAGCTTTCATTGAATGAAATGATATACTGTGGCATGTAGTGTGCATTTAGGAGATTTTGAGACATTACACTCGCTAGGGCCTAAAAATTGAAACATAATTGAAGATCAACCATAAAATTGATTCAATTTACCTTAAGGCAGCATTAAAACATTAACAAAATATTTAGAGGTCTAGGCTAGTGACGTGTTCCGGTGTCGTTAAACCTAGTAGCTGTCGTTCGCCTTTTTGCTTTAGACAACACTAGTACGGACTTGTGCTCCCCATACCATTGCGTATATAAAGGGAGACCCCACTAGGTTGCTATCCTTTATCCGTAGGAAGCCGAGTCTGCCGCCTTATACTTGTGATACATCGGACACAGCATTCAGGGATATTGCATGCACGTACATCAAGTCCTTGGTTGATTTCTCTTTCATTTTTAAACCAAGGTGTATATTGGAGTTCACGGATATCTGGTACACCCTTTTTCATAGAGTTACAGAGTAGTCATTTTGATCTTTTCCAACTCATTAAATTTGAAAATATCATCAAGCGCTTGTTCTTTCATGCTTGTTTCCAATCTAAAAGCGATAGAGTCACCTTTTACTCGTTTCTTGACTCTTAAAATATGAAATGATAGAGTTTTGTTTCAATGTTTTAAGAATTAACTACCCACAAAATATTCCCGATTAAAGTTAGTTTCCTTAGGGTGTTGTTCTGAAAATCATTTCTGATGGCAACTTTTCCGGAGTTCACCAACCAAGGAATCCCCTCCGATGGGAATCCGGTTCTTTTCCTCCTTTTGGAAATGTTGGTGCTCCTTATATGGAAACGTTGTCCCTTCCTGGGTTAACTGTTGGGTTTCCTGTTTGGTTGTTTTCAACCTCTGTGGTCCCGAATGTCTCGATTACTGTTCAATCAGTTCCTTAGCCTGAAGAACATCATGTTGATTCCAAGGTGGACCTCTCCCCTTCTTCGCCTGTTTCTGCATCCTCCTCTTCTACTTCACCTGGTGAAAGTCTGGATTCGAGTAACCAGGTGGCTAAGAAGAAGAAGAATAAGACAAAGAAGAAGAAGTCTGATAAGAGAGAGGCTAAAGCTACAACAACTGCTTCTGAAACATCTCCTCTTGATGAACCTCCCAACCCTCCCCAGAAAGTCAAGTTCCCTTGCATTTTGTGCACAGGAGACCATCTTCTTCGAGATTGCCCTGGTATTCCCAAGGTGCTCGAAGTATGGTCCAACGATCGCCCGTCATTGCCTTTGGCTTCTGGGAGTCAGGTAGGGGGCACGTCTTCAGCTAGTGCTAGTAAAACTCTTAAGAAGCAGGGTAAGCTTGCCAATCCATATAAGTTGTGTGAAGGGCACCATGCCATTCACCTTTGTCCATATATGGATGAAGCCAATTGAGTTTTGGAAAACTTGATCGTTTCTACACCATGCCTTCCAGCTAGTTACAAACATCTTTCTTTGAGTCCTCCACCAGTTGATCCAACGATTGATCAAGATTCATCCTTGGTCAATCTCGCTCCCTCGGAAATTCAAATTCAACAATCCATCCTCGACCAACCATTGGTCATGGGATTAGTTGATCTGGCCCCATTTGCAGTGCACCAGGTATTTTCCATTGAGAGTGGACCTCACATCCCTTAGGTTCTTCTTGTTTCTTCAGATTCCTCAGACTTGGAGAAAGATTCTCCTATCCCCATATCTCAAGAAGTTGCTCCTCTACCTCCTGTGATGGAGGTCCCGGAGGATACTCCTCCCGCCTTCGAGATGGAGGTCGTAGAGGATGCTCCTTCTTCGATCGTAACACTAGGGGAAGGCCATATCGGTTCGATGGTAGCCCCTCCGAGTAGTTTGGTCACTTCCTTTGACTAGAGTCGATTTGCAGGATACCGCCTTCCATCTTATGTGCCTTTTGAGATCACGGTACAGGCTTTTGGTCTGGTTCTACCCAACACCATTATAGATGAAGGCGCGTCTCTTAGTGTTCTATCCTCAACTACTTGGCAAGCTTTCGGTTCACCACTGCTTATGCCTGTTACGCAGAATATGTTGACACTCAATAAAATAACAAGTAAACCGTTAGGGATCATTTTAAGGTTACCTATTACATTAGGAGGTAAAAATTTCCATATGGACGTGATGGTTGTTGCAGGCCCTTTGGATTTAAATCTGCTTTTGGGGCACAATTACACCAATGCCATGGGAGCACTTGTCTCCTCCCTTTTTCGTGTGGTCTGTTTTCCACATGAAGCACGGATCGTGACCATTGATCAACTTGCATTCTTTGGACTTGATGTGGCAACTAGCCTGCCATCATCCCTTCCTGGTTTTTATCCACCCATTGTATCTACCCCACAGCAGGTCAACTATGTGGCTACCTACCCCATGCCTATACTCAGTGACGATGTCGTCGTGCATAGTGTGCTGGGGGAATTGCGTCCTGATTTCTAAGATTTTGTTCTCCCATCTGGCATGGAACTCTTGGAAGCGATGAATTCTTGTTCATTATGATGAGGTCGATTGGAGCATGGTTCTTTTCCTGTGTTAAGCTCCTTAAAAAATGAAACCAGGTCTGGTTGGAGTAGAGTTCGTTTCCTTGTGTCAAGCTCCTCAAAAAATGAAACAAGGTTGTGGGAGCAGAGTTCCTTGTCTTGTGCCAAGCTCCTTAACCCATGAAACAAGGTGTTCTGAGGATAGTTCTTTTAATGTGTCAACCTCGTTAAAACAATGAAACACTTTCCTGTTCAATTCGAGTCCTTGATCAAATCTCGTAAAATCCCAGTCGAGTCTTTCTTAGATCTCGTAACTTGAACCTTCACTCCCTCCATTTGTTTACTCAGGTGCATGGAATGAAGCTTGGGGGGAATGTACCTTGAATTGAGTCACCATGTTGGGGGCATGCTTACTTTTTCAAGCATAGTTTGTTTCCGTTTCAAGCTTGTGTAAAAATCAAACCGGTTTCAAGCATACTTTATCTTTGTTTCAAGCTTGTGTAAAAATGAAACCAACTTCAATCAGAGTTTCCTGATTTCAAGCTTGTGTAAAAATGAAACCTTTCCCATTTTACCTCTTGTGATTTCCATATTATCAACGTGTTTTTTCCAGATGAGCCTTGGTTTTCTCACTCCATCGTCATTATCTTCTTGGCCGATCATTTTCCTTCACTTGGTTGTTACCCATTCCTAAGGAACCGCTGTGATGAGTGGTCTTGTTAGCCAGCCTCTTAAATTTTATTTGTTCACAGCAGTTCCACCATTACCAGAACCAGTTGCTACCCTTTATACCACTTGTTCCTCCAGGAGGAGTCAAATTTTAGCTCTTTTCTGACTCTCTAAACATGAAAATATTGTCGTTTCGCTTGTCATTTTTATCTCGTTAAATTGGCTGCGAAACGACATCTACCTAGTATACGTTTACCCATTTTTCATGTTGGGATAGATTATTTATGAAAAATAAATACATTAGCCTATCGTGACTAGGAGGTTTTCTCAGACACAGTTTTCTACCTTTTCGGATCTGGGGATCTATCTACGAAAAGGGACTGTTGGAGTTTTCTTTTCCATGTATTTTTCAAAATCTCTAAACATGAAAAGACGCTAAGTTATCCCTTTGTCAAACTCATTAAAACCTGATGACATCAGACTCTGTCGCAATGACGTTACTCGAGTTTCTCCTTCCTAGGGCTCGTTAAATGTACTAGGATGGATTTTTCTGAAGGAAAAACTTATAAGACAAGCATATGGTATCCTCTTCAATATTGTGTAAAAATAAAGAGGTACTCACCAGAAATGGTGGGGAAAAATGGAACCAGCATCATCGTCATGTCGGTAGTATGTCGCTCTTGAACATGGCACTTGTTTGCATTCATATCGGGTTGGGGACATCTTATCTCAATTTTCTTCTTGCCTCCGTGGGTTTGGGTAATCCCTTTTGACCTCTCATCTGCTCTTTGCCTCATCATCATGACCTCAGATCCTTTGATGTCAAATACTGCCAAATCAAATTTCGTGCCACCGATATGTTCAAGAGAAGTTGACCTCTGCAGTTTCAACCTTCCTCTGATTCTCATCTAATCCTGATTCACAGCATTATGTTCCTCTGTCTCACGTCGATGATGTGGGAAACACTATGGCCCACCTTTGATCAAGATCACTTCCTGTCAACTTTAGCTCATTATCCAGGAAGTTGATCTAGAGACTCCCTTTCGGTACCTTGGAGCCTGCATGCCTCAATGGCAGGTTCTTCGCGTTCGATGTGAGGTTTTCATCATTGGCCTCTGATCGAGTGATTCTATGGGTGTTCGACGCTAGCTCATTGATTCACGTGCCATGGATTGTACCTATATTACCTTGAGGGCCATTGTCATTATTGGTGATTCCTCTCGCATCTATTAATAGCTTTCATCATTGGCTAGTAATTAGACGATGTTCTTGCATGTTCGACTTCAGCTTGCTTATTCGCATGCTTGAACTTGTACTTTGTTCGGGTCGAGATGCAAGACCCTGGGTTTTGTCTCTTAGAATCCAGGCTACGATTTTGTGGATTATTAGGATTGGTTTCATGACTCATTCATTGGATGGCTGCGACCATACCTGAGTCTATTTATCGATCCTTACTGGATGGTTGCGTCCATGCCTTGGATCTTGATTATTGTATACTCTGTTATGGATGGCTATACCCATACCACATATATCATGTATTTGAGATATCAGTTGTATTTTTATGCATAGGTTTTCTGATGGAAATGTTTTCAGTTGGACACGATCTCGTAAAGAATTTCACCCCTCTCTCTCTCGGGCCTCATACTTTAGGGGACATATGTTACACAGTAATTTGTCACCGTCCCTGCAATCCCTCGTCCCACACATTGGAGGGCTTATTTCATGACATGTGAGCAGTGATATGCCTTGCAAATACCATCATTACATCCCTTTCCATGAGGACAACATTCTTTCTATTGATCATTTCCTGAGAAGACCCCTAAAAACACTTGTTTTTTCCTTGGCACTGGTAGGCCGTTATGTTCTCGCGCCAATGAGGAAAATTAATAGTGAGCCTGCGCCAGTTGGTGCTCTGTCCCAGTTAAGCACCCATGCCAATATACTTATGGAAATGTTTTTAAAAAAGGAGGTGAAGTTTCGATTACAACAACTTCTTGGATGAGTCATGAGGAGTGGTTTCGATTGAATAACCATGGCCTTCCTCCTTTGGCCTCCTGTTTCAACCTTATGGGGAACCTCTGAAGGGATAAGGCCTCCATTCCACTATTGTAGGGATCCCAAACTCCTCCTATCCTCTATAAATATAGCCATCTTCCATTGATGAAGGGGCTGAATGGTTGAGCCTTAGTAGTCTTGGTAGCCTGAATGGAGTTGAATCAATTGTAAGGAGATTATCGTGAGACAGCTGAAGAGAGAGAGACTTGTCCTTGTCCCGATGAGCTTTACCGAGACGTACTCTTCTATCGACCCGCCGAAGGAAGATCCAGCGTCAGAGCTCAGGTTGTATCTTTCTTTCTTCTGATTAATAATAAGTGACTTCGATTATGGTTCCACTCAGATGTTCATGTTTTATGGTATGAGTTGTATCTTCTCTGATTGATACATAATTGCATGTATTAGGTTTTACGCTAGTTTTTTTGTTGTTTCTTCTTGTACATGCAGGTGTTCGATTGCATTGAGTGAGAGAATTGTGATATGCCAAAGCAAGGGATGGAAGCGCCATCTTCTTCACAAACGATGACGGCGTAGGACTTAAGGTAGGCCTCTTGTCGAATCTTGGTCTTTTGCAATTAGGAACTTTCATCTTAGCATGACTCGGTTGTTGCTAGAGTCGATCTCGGCTAGTAGGGATCGCCTCTGTCTGCAGAGGGGTTTACCTCTCCAACAAGGCCATTGCATTATCAGTTACTAATTTCAGTGGACAACCAAATCTTCACATAATATTTTCCAATAGAAAGTTGATAATTACTGTATCAATAGCATTTCTGGTTGGTACAAATTCAATCCATTTAGTGAAATAGTATGTAGCTGTGAGAATCCATCTATGATGTCCTGATGAAGGTGGATGAATTTCACCGATGAATTCTAGCCCCCACTGCTAGAAAGGAACATATGCTGAAATAGGAAAGAGAGGTAAAGGTAGCAATTTTTGTTTACTAGAAAATTTCTGACATTCGACACAACTCTCGAATTTGGAAAAGACATCAGAGAAAACAGTTGGCTAATAATAGCCAGCTCTTAAGATTTTGTTTATAGTGGCTCTGCAATACAAATTCCCTCCACACACTCCTGGATGTATCTCTGTCATAATCTCTTGGGATTCTGCTTCATCTACACATCTTAAAAAATACTCCAACATGATCCTTTTAGTAAATATGGTCTTCCAAAATGAAATACTTCACAGCTCTCAGTTTAAAATCTCATCTTTTAGAATTCTCCATTTCAAGTGGATAGTTGAAATTTAAAAAAATTTAAACTATATCCTTGTACCAATCTGAATTAAATATTTTAGGATAATTAGAAATACCTTCTCCATCTTTTCCTTCAAATACCTCTACATTTAGATTTAAAGCTTTGCAATTAGATTGAGCCATCAAGTGAGCCAAGCCTTGACCATTTGAAAAAGGTATAATTGATAGTGGAGACATGGAGCGTAATGAATGATAAGCGGAGGGGAGAAAACCTTTTAGACATATATCGCAATTAAAAATTGGGATCAGAGCGTTTAAAATTAAGACACAAATGGGAAAAGAATGTGATGCGTGATGAGAGCAGAGGTGACATGGAAAATAAGTGGGACCGATCGTAAATCGTGCATTGGAAGTTTTATTATGAGACAAGAGAGTTAAATGTTAAAAATGGCGAAGTGTGATGTGAAATGAGAATGGAGGTAATGGGGCATAAAAAATAGTGGGGTCACTCGCAAATATCACATTCGAAGTTTTAAGGAATTACCTCTCCTTCTTTAACGTTATCTTGTATCATATGCAATATGCACTGGAGCGCGGTGCCGAAACGTGGCCACCTTCATCCCTTCATCGCAAGATATATCATTAAACTTGTGTAGTCATAAAACATAAATATAATAATTTTCAACCTGTGAAATCATTATGTTTTCGATTTAACCTCCATCATTGATCTGCTCCTAGATCTAACATTCCTCACTACTCACTCTTCTCTTGATATCCCACTCTGTTGGCCAATCTGTTTTCTTCAGGCAACACTTTGATTTTAAATAAATCTAGTTTCAATACTGTCTATGAAGCCTTGATTTTCCTTCTTTGAAAACTGAAACTTATTGCTAGAGGAGTGGTATCAATTTACTTGTAGCCTCTTTATTGAGATAACCAAAATCTCAGTGAAATATCTGCACTTTTCACTGTCTAGAAAATATGACTTTCATTTCTGAGAAACAGGTGCCCTTTACCGCATTTCTCTTTTGGCAATGAAATTGTAACAAAGGTAGTTATTATTCCAAAGAAAATGACTTTAACTTTATTATCCAAACAACGACTATCCTTAAACAGTAAAATAAGTAAAAATATAGATTTTAACTTATTTTAGGACTCTAAAGCACTATGATACCTATTCACTTAAAAACACCTTGATGTTGTGACTCTTTTTAACCTTTATTGGAAATGACTCAAACTTTGGACATGGACTAGGACATTAAAAAAAATTGAAAATAGTTACACAATGGTGATTG
This sequence comes from Pinus albicaulis, assembly GCA_034641835.2. Classification (NCBI taxonomy): domain Eukaryota; kingdom Viridiplantae; phylum Streptophyta; class Pinopsida; order Pinales; family Pinaceae; genus Pinus; species Pinus albicaulis. The sequence goes on along the minus strand of CM076582.1, from coordinate 633,535,992 downwards.
CACCGTTAGGATTTTCAGTTATAACAGTGGCTCCTATTGTGGATGAAGTCCTCCTTGTGAGGCTTCAAGGACTATAGACTCAGTGCCTCATAAACTCTTGAAACTCAGAAGACTTTTTGAAAATAGAGACTAGGATTCACCATTGACATACTAGACTCAAGACTGACCATATATACAGACATAAGTACCATTAGGCATGGAGTTTATTGACACATCACACCCGATATTTACAATGGAGTGACTCATCTGAATTACTAAATAAATAACTTCTTAATAAAATGACCATTGACTGGGCCTCCAGTCAACTGATCATCATAAAGATGTTTGAGTAGAAAAGTATTATTATCCAAATCTTCAGCAATTCTAAATGTCCCAAACCACAGATTGTTGAACTTACCATGCTTTCCATGGTCTTCTCTCCTAACATCCCAACACAACACTAAATCATTCTCCTCAAACGACTGTTGATTTTCTCTTTTATCACAAACATATTTGACTCTAGCCTGATACTTCTGAAATTTTTCTAGCAATGATTCTCTGATTTGGTGCGCCTATATCAACTGTAGCATTCTTCTTTGGACAGGATTTTCATTATCAACTTCATATTGCAGAAACTTCATCACAGGAAGAGCTTATTTCAAAGGAATTACAACATTAGTATCATATACAAGCCGAATTGGAGACATTCCAATTGATTTTTTACCACTTACTATATCCTCCCACAGAGCATGTTTCAGCTGAGTGTCCCAATTCCTCTTATTTTTAGGCAGCATTTTCTTAATGATCCTCACCAAAATTTTATTGGATGACTCATTAAATCCATTATATTAAGGGTAATAAGGAGTGGAATGAGTCAATTCAATCCCATATTGCTGACAAAATGTGTACATCTTAGCAGACTTAAAGGCCATTGCATTATCAGTTACTAATTTTTGTGGAAAACCAAATCTTCACATAATTTTTTCCAATAGAAAGTTGATAATTACCGTATCAATAGCATTTCTGGTTGGTACAAATTCAATACATTTAGTGAAATAGTATGTCACTCTGAGAATCCATCTATGATGTCCTGATGAAGGTGGATGAATTTCACCGTTGAATTCTAGCCCCCATTGCTGGAAATGAACATCTGTTGAAATAGGAAAGAGAGGTAATGGTAGCAATTTCTGTTTACCAACAAATTTCTGACTTTCGACGCAGCTCTTGAATTTGGCAAAGACATCAGAGAAAAGACTTGGCTAATAATAGCTAGCTCTTAAGATTTTGTTTGCAGTGGCTCTCCAATACAAATTCCCTCCACACACTCCTGGATGTATCTCTGTCATAATCTCCTGGGATTATTCTTCATCTACGCATCTTAAAAAAGATTCCAACAGGATCCGTCCAGTAAATGTGGTCTTCCAAAATGAAATACTTCACAACTCTGAGTTTAAAATCTCTTCTTTTAGACTTCTCCATTTCAAGTGGATAGTTGAAATTTAACAAAATTTAAACGATATCCTTGTACCAATCTGAATTAAATATTTCAAGATAATTAGCAATACCTTCTCCATCTTTTCCTTCAGTTGCCTCTACATTCAGATTTAAAGCTTTGCAATTATATTGATCCATCAAGTGAGCCAAGCCTTGATCCTTTGAAAAAATTTTAATTGATAGTGGAGACATGGAGCGTAATGAATGATAAGCAGAGGGGAGAAAACCTTTTAGACATTTATCGCAATTGCAAATCAGGATCAGAGCCTTTAAAATTAAGACACAAATGGGAAAAGAATGTGATATGCGATGAGAGTAGAGGTGACGTGGAAAAGAAGTGGGACCGATCCCAGATCTCACATTGGAATTTTTATTATGAGACACGAGAGTTAAATGTTAAAAATGGAAAAGTGTGATGTGTGATGAGAATGGAGGTAATGGGGCCTAAAAAACAGTGGGTTCGCCTGCAAATCTCACATCAGAAGTTTTCAGGAATTACCTCTCCTTCGTTAACGTTATCTTGTATCATATGCAATAGGCACTGGAGTGCGGTGCTGAAACGTGGCCACCTTCATCCCTTCATCGCAAGATATATCATTGAACTTGCATAGTCTTAAAACATAAATATAATAATTTTCGATGTGTAAAATCACTCTATTTTTTATTTAAACTCCATCATTGATCTGCGCCTAGATCTAACCTTCCTCACTACTCTCTCTTCTCTAGATCTCCCACTCCATTGGTCAATCTGTTTAATTCAGGCAACACTTTGATTTTAAAGAAATATGGTTTCAATATTGTCTATGAAGCCTTGATTTTCCTTTTTGAAAACTGAAACTTCTTGCTGGAGGAGTGGTCTCAGTTTACCTGTAGCCTCTTTATTGGGATAACCAAAATCTCAGTGAAATAGCTGCACTTTTCACTATCTAGAATATATGACTTTCATTTCTGAGAAACAGTCACCCTTTACGGCATTTCTGTTTTGGAAATGAAATTGTAACAAAGGTAGTTATTATTCCAGAGCAGATGATTGTAACTTTATTAGCCAAACAACGACTAACCTTCAACACTAACATAAGTAAAAATAGAGATTTTAAGTTATTCTAGGACTCTAAAGCACTATGATACCTATTCACTTAAAAATACTTTGATGTTGGGACTCTTTTTAACCTTTATTGGAAATGAATCAAACTTTGGACATGGACTAGGACATTAAAAAAAATTGAAAATAGTTACACAATGGCGATTGGACCATTAAAATTTTCAATGATAACAGTGGCTCCTATTGTGGATGAAGTCCTCCCTATGAGGCTTCAAGGACTATAGACTCAATGCCTCAAAAACTCTTGAAACTCAGAAGACTTTTTAAAAATAGAGACTAGGATTCACCATTGACATATTGGACTCAAGACTGACCATATATACAGACATAAGTACCATTGGGCATGGAGTTTATTAACACATCCAATCAGATATTTACAATGGAGTGACTCAACTGAATTACTAAATAAATAACTTCTTAATAAAATGACCATTGACTGGGCCTCTAGTCAACTAAGCTTCTTCTGGATGTTTGAGTAGAAAAGTATTATTCTCCAAATCTTCAGCAATTCTAAATGGCCCAAACCATAGATTGTTGAACTCCTCTTTCCATGGTCCTCTCTCCTAACATCCCAACACAACACTAAATCATTCTCCTCAAACAACTGTTGATTTTCTCTTTTATCGCAAATAGATTTGACTTTAGCCTGATACTTCTGAAATTTTTCTAGAAATGATTCTCTGATTTGGTGTGCCTATATCAACTATAGCATTCTCCTTTGGACAACATTTTCATTATCAACTTCATCTTGTAGAAATGTCATCACAGCAAGAGCTTATTTCAAAGGAATTACAACATCAGTATCATATATAAGCTGAATTGGAGACATTCCAATTGATTTTTTACCACTTACTATATCCTCCCACAGAGCATGTGTCAGCTGAGTGTCCCAATTCCTCTTATTTTTAGGCAGAATTTTCTTAATGATCCTCATGAAAATTTTATTGGATGACTCCGCCAATCCATTATCTTAAGGGTAATAAGGTGTGGAATGAGTCAATTCAATCACATATTGCTGACAAAAGTCTTACATCTTAGCAGACTTAAAGGCCATTGCATTATCAGTTACTAATTTTTGTGGACAACCAAATCTTCACATAATAGTTTCCAATAGAAATTTGATAATTACCGTATAAATATAATTTCTAGTTGGTACAACTTCAATCCATTTAGTGAAATAGTATGTGGCTGCGATAATCCATCTATGATGTCTTAACGAAGGTGGATGAATTGCACCGATGAATTCTAGCCCCCACTGCTGGAAAGGAACATCTGCTGAAATAGAAAAGAGAGGTAATGATATCAATTTCTGTTTACCAGCAAATTTCTGACATTCGACACAGCTCTCGAATTTGGAAAATACATCAGAGAAAAGAGTTGGCTAATAATAGCTAGCTCTAAAGATTTTGTTTGCAGTGGCTCTCCAATAAAAATTCCCTCCACACACTCCTGGATGTATCTCTCTCATAATCTCCTAGGATTCTGCTTCATCTACACATCTTAAAAAATACTCCAACAAGATCCTTCCAGTAAAGATGGTCTTCCAAAATGAAATACTTCACAACTCTCAATTTAAAATCTCGTCTTTTAGACTTCTCCATTTCAAGTGGACAATTGAAATTTAACAAAATTTAAAATATATCCTTGTACCAATCTGAATTAAATATTTCAGGATAATTAGCAATACCTTCTCCATCTTTTCCTTCAGGTACCTCTACATTCGAATTTAAAGCTTTGAAATTATATTGAGCCATCAAGTGAGCCAAGCCTTGACCCTTTATCAATTTAGTTCGTTTTATTTCAGCATCAAATTCCAGAATTTTTGCCAGCCATCGTCCCCTTCTGCCATCTGTATCTAGCTACAACAACACATTTTTAACAGTGATATCATGCACAAAATAAGTTATTTTTTAATGCAGCACATAAATTCGAAAAGACTTCAAAGCCTTAACTAGTGCATATGCTTGTTTTTCAGTCAAGATGTACTTTAATTAAACATCCCTTAATGCACGACTGAAAAATGAAATAGGTTGTTCCAAACCCTTAGTGTTCTTCTGTAATAATACATCTACAATTGTTTCTTTTGAGGCATATGAAAAAATTATAAAATCATTTTCAAAATTAGGACTAATCAACTAGTGCTTCAATCAAGGTAGACTTAAATTGCTAAAAAATAATTCTTTGCTTCATCTCGCCACTTAAATTCTGCATCTTTTTTCAGCAAGACATTTATGTGTTTGATCAGCTCTACAAAGTTAGGAACAAAGCACCTCAAAAATTTGATTTTCCCTAAAGATGGCTACAATTCATTTTCATTCCTTTGCAAACCAATTTTCTGAATAGTCTCTACTCTTCCTGGATCAATATAGATGCCACTTTTTGTTACTATATGTCCCAATAATTTACCTTCTTAGACCGCAAAATATGACTTTTTTGGGTTTAAGGACAAACCAAAATTTCCACATTTGTCAAAAACTTGTGTCAAATGTTTCAAGTGGTCTTCATCAGATTTTGAATAGACTGTGATGTCATCCAAATAAATGACTACAAATATCTCCTTTTCTCCAGCAAAGGAAATATCCATTTCCCGCTGAAAGGTTTCACCTGTATTCATCAAACCAAATGACATTTTGTTGTACATGAATGTGCCCTAGGGTGTGGTAAATGATGTCTTTTCTCTATCTTTCCTGTCAACTGAAATATGTTCATAGCCTGAAAATCCATTAATCATTGACAATATTTTGAATACTACAACCTTTTGCAAGATATAATCCATCTTGGGTAATGGATAGTTATCTTTTAATGAACATCGGTTCAGGTTGAAAAAATTGACACAAACCCTTATCTCTCCATTATTTTTCCGGACTGAGAATATATTAGCTACCCAGTTATAAAATATCAAAGGAATAATCATCTTTGTTTCCCATAATTTTCTGATTTCTTTCTCAATGATTGGGAGCAACATGGGATTGATGTGTCTAATTTTTTGTGCTACAGGCTTTTCATCTGTTTTCAAAGGAATTTTATGCTCCATTATGCTCATATCATAAGTTTTCAAATCACTATAATACCATGTAAAAATATAGGCAAATTATTTCAGTAGTTTGATATATTTTTTTTGGTTTCAAGAGAAAGGAATTTGGACACCTTGACTAGTCTTGGTTGATCTTTTGTACCAATGTTACATGCTATTGTACCCTCTCCATCAACTTTTATTTCAGGCTTGAGAAAAACATCATTATTATCAAACAACCTTTCTAAAGGAACTAAAACCTTAGGAATAAAGTTATTTTTCAGATCTGTAATGTTTTTCCCAACCATAGTTTTCTTAAAATGGCTGCTATTTTGGTTTTCAACAATATCCTGCTCATCATCAATTTGTATGTCTGCAAAATTTTCTACACAATCTAATTTTTTTTTAATCTCCCTGTCATCCTAAAATACTTTCCAATGCTTGATGTTATCAGGAATTGAAGGTCTGTTTTTTATTTGAACATCATAGGCTGCCTTGACAACTAGAGGAACTTTGAAATTACTAGCAGCAATAGCTAGTGAATCAACAATTTGATTTTCTTCTCTACTGAAAAAAATTGTATTAAATGCTGAAAAGTAATGCTCAATCAAATCCCAGACTTCATTTGTATAATTCTTCAATTTGGAATTTTTCACTTGGTAATTTTTTCTCACCTGCTTAATTATCAACTCTGAATCACCAAAGGCAATTAGCTATTCTTCTCCCAAATATTTCACTACCTTCATACCCAACACAAGTGCTTCATACTCAGCAGTGTTGTTAGTGGTAGAAAATTTCATTTTTTATGATATGGTCACCTTCTGCCGAGTAGGAGAAATGAGGACTGCACCAGCTCCTGATCCTTCTCTTCAAGAGGCTCGGCTAAAGTACAATTTCAAAATTTGTCCTTCTTCTAAATGTTGCTTATTTTCACCTTGAAAGTGTTTGTTTTCACTTATTTAAGGCTGAAAATCATTATCATAAGTAGCAAGGTGCAGAATTGACGACCCAAATTCCTTTTATTCAGCATATATGGGATGGTTTGATGGATTGTGTTGATCACTAATGATGTAGTCCATTCGTGTTTCCCTATACAACCTTCTGAATTCCACTCCAAATACTGGGATGGTAGCATATGACATGTCCATCTGAAGGGTGCCTCCCAATTTCTTAGACCAGGATCTGGAAAGTAACATCCCAAATCTAGAAGGAGTGTCAGCAACCACAATGTCCATCACTAAGATCTTCAAAGACAGTTGGGCAAGGGAAATAAAAAAAATCCTTAATCAGTCCTAGACACTTGAATTTTTTGGAGTCAAAGGTGTAAAGGTCATGGTATTTCTTGTTGATCTGTAATCCCAATTCATCCATCACTTTATTTTCCATGAGATTGTGGGAAGCTCCAGAATCTAACTGAAAATTATGCAACAAGTTTTCATGTATGTTAAGTGGCATGTAGAAAGGCGGTGAGTTATCATCATTTTGGTCTTGGACATGACAACCTAGATGAATATTTGGATGCTCATCCTAAAGCTTGACTGAATCGGGAGCGAGAGGGGGTTGTAGAAGACTTTTGAAAGACTCTTTATATGCTATATTTTTCAATAATTCCTAGAGTGGAACTGTAATTTTGATTTTATTCAATTCAGATTTGAAACTGAAATAAATTGGAACTAATTCCTTATTTTTTGTAGTTATTTTAACAATTGGAGCATAATTTTGAGGTGGAGGAACCTCATTTACCTTGGCCTTCTGTTTAGCAGCTTGTTTATTTGAATCTGATTTTTGTTGAGGCTACTGAACAAGAAATTTGGACCTCAAAGGGTAATTTTTGTTTCGAACTTTTTATTATTTTTTATCATTCTGTGCATAAATTTGAGCATTCATATCATCATAAAATAAAAAATTCCTTGATCTATATTTATATCCTTGCAATGTCAAACATGTTGACTGTGAAGTCTCTCCCACAAGGTTTATTTCTTCATTCCCCTTTTGTTCTTCTTCAACAAAATTATTCAGAGGCTGCACATTTTGATCATCAACATTCCTCCTTGGGCGTTATAGCATTTTTTGAGGTTTAAAAGGCCCCTTCAAGGGAGCCTAATTTCTATTAGCTTCGTTTTGATTGGCTCTAGCAGCTGGTTTATTTTCTACCTCTAATTTTGACATCTTAGAGGCAAGTTCCTTGATCAAATTGGAAATTTTATCGATCTTTTCTTCTGCTGAAGAAGACTTAGAAGAAGAAGGATTTTCTTCTTTCATCTTCTTTTTGTCTTTTGTTTCCTTTTCTTCCTCCATTTTAAATTTATTAGAAGCCATGATATTAGATTGCACTCCAATTGCAACCTCTTGCATACTTGTCAGTGTCTATTCTTTTTCAGCCCTTAACCATAAGGCAAACTCAGAATCTAAAGCATTTGCAAATTTTATCATATGTTTGGTTTCAATGGGTTTAATTTCTTTAGGAATTTTCTGATAAATCTTATTAAACCTCTTAGTAAAATCAACGAATGATTCATCTGTCTTCTTCTTCAAAGTTCCAAATTTTGTAAAATAATAAAAACATTATTTCATATCACCCCAATGCTTCATAAATATCTCTTCTAATTAATCAATTCCTATTATTGAATTTGGAGCCAAACTTCTAAACCATTTTTGAGCTTCACCATTCAAGATCTAAACAAAGAGCCTTGACTACACATCTTCATGTTCAATATTCTGATTGTCAACATAACTATAGAAAGCCACTAAATGTTCCTCAGTCGAAACTCCTTCTCCCTCCCTAGCATATTTTGGAATATATTACAAGTAATCTCCTTGGGGAAATGGATGCAATGGTTGTGGGAGAACAAGTGGCGCATATTTGTTAGCCACTATCTGTTGCATCCTTGTAAGGGAAGGTTGAGCCATATTTTGCTAATGTGCAGCCGATTTAGCTGTTTGAGAAATAAAAATTACAATGGGTGAATTCTTATTCGGATTTAGGATAGCAGAAAATTAGGGATCTTGAGCTGATTTTTTAGGCTTTCAAACTGAAAAGAGTGGGTTTTTAAAAATATGAACAGAGGATGTCTTGAATTCTCCTTCAGTAGAAGAATCAGAATCTAAAGTTGTCTCTTGAGGGGATGGAGTTAATTTAGATTTATTTTTCTGAGCAAGGAAATCATATAAGTTAAAATTAAGGCTTTCAGGTACAGTCCCTTCAAGTGGATGAGAGGAAGATGACCCAACAACTAGATTTGTAGAAAGAGGAAAATACTCTAGCTGAGTGGTGATAAGAGACTGGTATTGAGGATGAGTCTGAACGAAATTTAAAATAATCTTGAAGTCTTATTCAGTCAAAATATCCCTATCAGGAAAAGGTGCAATAACCAATACTTGTTCTAATTCCCCTTCAATCAGTACATAGTTATCTGATTTCCTATCAACAATTAGAAATTCAGCTTCTTCTTCTTTCACTAGAACAATACTTATTTAAGATTTACTGGGTGATGAGTAAGAAAAACTTTCAACAGAGCCTAGGTTAACAACATCCACTTTATTTTCTAGAGGAGTAGCTTCAACTTGAGATTTTTCAGTAGAATATTTTGAAACTAAAACCTCTTTAGATTATAAATTAAATGAAGGTACCTTTTGCTTTGGAACATACTTTTTTTTTACCTTCTTCACTAGCTGAGATGTGGCTTCAACTGACCTCTATTTTCCTTTAGCATCTTTGATGATTTTCTCTAGGTCAGAAACTGGAGTCACAGTTCGAGATCTCTAATTCCTCCTTGTAGATGGAGGTATTTTTACCCCTCTTCCTCTTTGTGGAGTCACCAGGTGAACAAATTTTCAATCTTCTTCTAGTCACCAATTATTGTTCACCATCAAGAACTGATTATCAACAATTCATAGCAATAGACTTGGGAGAATACTTCATTACAAGGCCTTCGTCTCCCGATAGACACACCAAAAGATGTTGGCGCTGGAATTAGCACTTGGAGTACAACAAGAGCCTAACCAAACACATCCTAAACTATAAATAAATTTAATGATTTATTTTATGAGATTGGTAGGTTGTACAAATATGATTCACTAAGAAGAGATTTCAGTCAAATCCACAGTTCTACTAATGAGGGTATTGTAACTTGATGTGGTAGTAGGGTGCAATTTTGTAGCCTATGAGGAGAGGAAACTGTAATATGGGAGATGAAACAATATGTCTGTAAAACATAAATCTATTGCATTTGGTAGAAATTCACAAAAGTAGTAGTTTGACAATATTCAATTGAGAGAAAGCTATTTATAGTATAACAAGATTCTCACTGAAATAACATGAAGAATAACTATCATGAGTGATGCTCTTCCATTGCTATAACATATATTTTACCAGGAATTCTCACTTTGTGAGACTAATAAAAACTGATAAAACACATAACATGTTTAAGAGGATAATAAAAACACATAACATTATGATTGTTTGCAAAATGGAACTGAAATAAAGGAGATATAGAAACACAAGTAAATTATACAATACACACAACAAATTGGTAATAATTCCTCAGTAGTATAATTCCATTTCATTCACAAAAATGATTATAGATCATATGAGTCAAAATTCTAAAACCACCAACCAACCATTTTGACATATTAGTTTATCACATATATACAAAAATAATAAACTGTCATCTCCACAAAAGGAGTAAACATGTTTGCAAAAATTATTACGATCTTGTGCAAGAGTCGAGGCTTATCCTAAAAAAATAATACAAAGTGCTATGAAATAATGAAAACAACAGTATCAAGGCTAATAATTCGAAGTGTTTTGTATGATGTGGAAGTTTATGGGAAGACTCCTCTTCTGTTCTGGTGCAACCAACTCCACAAAAAGTTTAAATAGCAGTGAAAATGGCATGTGGTTGTTCCTTGAATTTTTCCTAGTGCCCGGTAGAAACGTGTTGGTACTAAGAGTAGTGGTAGAAAATTGTTTCAGAGAACATCTTCACTTGTTCTATTATTCCTCTCCTTTTTTCGTCGAAAACCCTTTGTAATGGCGAAAAACCTAAACCTTTTTGGATAGAAAAGTGGATGTTCATTTTTACAAAGAAACCATTTGAAAAAGGTTTAGTTGATAAGGGAGACATAGAGAGGAATGAATGATAACCAGAGCAGAGAAAACGTTTTAGACATACATTGCAATCGAAAATCGGGATCGGAGCATTTAAACTTAAGACACAAATGGGAAAAGAATGCGATGTGTGATGAGAGTGGAGGTGATGTGGAAAATAAGTGGGACTAATTGCAGATCATGCATCAGAAGTTTTATTATGAGATACGAGACTTAAATGTTAAAAATGGAGAAGTGCAATGTGCGATGAGAACGGAGGTGACATGGCATAACAAATAGTGGGGTTGCCCGCAAATCGCACATTGTAAGTTTTAAGGAATTACCTCTCCTTCATTAACGTTATCTTGTATCATATGCAATATGCACTGGAGCGTTGTGCCGACATGTGGCCACCCTCATCCCCGCATCGCAATATAAATCATTTAACTTGCGAAGTCTTAAAACATAAATATAATAATTGTCGATGTACAAAATCACTTTGTTTGAAATTTAACCTCCTTCATTGATATGCGCCTAGATCTAACGGTCTTCACTGCTCACTCTTCTTTGTATCTCCCACTCTGCTGGTCAATATGTTTTCTTCAAGGAGTGCTTTTATTTTAAATAACTCTGGTTGCAATAATGTCTACAAAGCCTTGATTTTCCTACTTTGAAAACTGAAACTTCTTGCTAGAGGAGTGGCCTCTATTTACCTGTAGCCTCTTTATTGAGATAACCAAAATCTCAGTGAAATAGTTGTTCTTTTCACTCTCTAGAATATATGACATTCATTTCTGAGAAATAGCTGCCCTTTACTGCATTAATGTTTTGAAAATGAAATTGCAACAAAAGTAGCTATTATTCCAGACCAGATGACTGCAAATTTATTACTAAAACAATGACTAACCTTCAACACTAACATAAGTCAAAATAGAGATTTTAACTTATTTTATGACTCTAAAACACTATGACACCTATTCACTTAATAATACCTTGATGTTGGGACTCTTTTTAACCTTTATTGGAAATGACTCAAAATTTGGACATGGACTAGGACATTAAAAAAAATTGAAAAAAATTACACCATTAACATTTTCAGTGCTAATAGAAAATATTATCAATAATAAGCATAAAAAATTCATTTTCAATATTAAAATATTAGCAATGAAAGCCTTCAATGTGAAGTGTGGAGATCCACACAATCAAAGCTTCAAAGCTTCCTTTGTACAAAGGATCAATTAAATAGAAATAGTATGAATTATTTGCAAATAAAATATTATCAATAATATAAGCATAGACCATGTTATTGTGAATACATTATTTACAATCAAAATTTATCAATAATATAATCCTAAACAATGTTATTTTCTACATAATGAACATTCTCTTCACTTCTGCATTTCCTTAAAAAAAAATCTTATGCTCAATGAAATTTGATTTTGTGCACAACTTTGTGTTCATTCCGCACAAATTTTACTCAATTGATTACTGATATGAATTGTTTGTAACTAAAATATTACCGATAATATTAGCAATAAAATAATTTAGAGAAAAGTGCTGAGATCCATACAAAGAGAACTTCCGCACAAGAGCCTAAATAAAGAGATATTCAAAATATTTGAAAATACTAAGATAAGCATTATTTACAATTAAAATATTACCAATAATTTTGTATACATGAACCTCTTATTAGAATAGCTACTCACTTTGGAGGAGTCTAGTCCAGAGTGTGTGTGGAGGAAGCTTGTCCACATATAGCATGTGCAGAGGAAGCTATGGAGAGGTCAATGTGGGTGAAATGTAGACCCCACTTCATTAGTTGTAGAGAGAGAAGATATACATTACTTATGACTAAAATATTAGCAACAATACCGTATAAGTCTAGGGCTTTCTTCAATGTTATCGCAAACAACAAATATGCATTGTTTAATATTAAATTATTAGCAATAAAATCCCTTAGTGCCAAGTGCCACTACCTGCATATTAAAATACTCCTCCACACAATGGATTTCCTCCACAATTTCGCACATATGCATAATTTGAAACATATTTGGAAATATGAACATATGCATTATTTACAATTAAAATATTATCAATAATATAAGCATAAAGTATGCATTTTTAATACTAAAATATATGAATGTTTCAAAGCTTCCTCTATATAATGAATCAATTAAATAGCAAGAGTATGAATTATTTACAACTAAATATTATCAATAATATACGCATATACAATATTATTGAGGAAATATGCATTATTTAATACTAAAAAACTAGCAATAAAATATTTTAGTGCCAAGTATGGTAATCCACAAATTGAGATCTTCTTCTGCACACTAGATTTCCTCTGTACTTCTGCACATATGCCTAATTTCTAACATATTCAGAAATATGAATACATGCATTATTTACAATCAAAATATTATCAATAATATAAGCATAAAGTATGCATTTTTAATACTAAAATCAATGTGAAGTAAGATCCATACAGTAAAGGCTTCAAAACTTCCTTCATAAAATGAATCAATTAAATAGCAATAGCATGCATTATTTACAACTAAAACATTATCAATAATATAAGCATAGACAATGGAATATGGAGTATTTTTTGATACTAAAATATTAACAATGAAAGCCTTCGATGCCAAATGTGAAATTTGGTGCAATGAAATCCTGAAAGCTTCCTCTGCTAAATGAACCTTCTTGGCACTTTTGTGCATCCTATAAATAACACTTTTTCTCAATGAAATGTAGTTTCATACACGAATTTATGCACACTCCTTACAAATTTTACTCAATTGACTTAAAAAATTACCAATAATATTAACAATAAAAACATTTAGTGCAAATTTCCAACATCCACATAAAGAGCACTTCCACACAAGAGCCTAAAGATAAGCATGATTTCCATTAAAATATTAAGTGCGAACATTCACATAAAGAGCACTTCCACACAAGAGCCTAAAGATAAGAAACATTTTAATTAAAATATTACCAATAATTTCATTTACTTAAACTAACAATAAAAGTCTTTAATGCAAGAATATTTATCAAATAATTAAAAATTCCAATTAGCAACTACTTTCTGCGGACTTCCACACAAGGGCTTAAAAAAAAAGATATATTTGGAAATATGAAAATAAGCATACATCAATCATTTACTAAAATATTAGCAATAAAAGCCTTTAATATCAACATATTTTCATTTAATAATACAACTAAATTAAATACGAACATATCTTCCATTATATAAAAATATTTATGCAAATAGAATCAATTAAATAATAGTAAAAGTAAAAATAAGTACTATGTTGCATCACAGACATTCCCCTTATTTATAGTGTTATGGCATTCACTTTATTCACCCGTTCTTATTATTGTAAATTTTAGTTTCATTTCACAACTAAAAGTTTAACTTCATGTGTTTTAGTAGAGTTTTTTTTATTGGGTGCTCACATATGCTCACATGTAGTTGAAAAGTAGTTATTCAAAATTAGAAATATCATCGGATGGTGTTGGTTTGAATGAAGATGCAACCAATTAATATTTAATTTAGCTATACAGGATGAAAACATGTTAAAAATAGCTTAATGTTCTAGCTATTATATTATAAGATTCAATTTAAAATTAAAATTAGCAATTGCACCATATGTTGCAAAGGAAACATTGTAAAGCCTTTCATAGAGTGGTGGTCTGATTATGCACTAAGATATTTTCTAGCACATATTTATGGAATGTTAAGAATGAACTTTGAAGTAATTAAAGCAATAATTCCTTGAGTGAAGATAGGGGACATACTTACCAACTCATTTTTTAAAGAGCAACCCAGTAACTAAAGATATAAATAGCATCATTAGGTTCATACTTGGAAGTGTGGCTTCAATTATTTCATAAAAGAAGCCTGGAAGAGAAGTTTTTTTTGGTATAGTCATGAAATTCCAACACTTCAAAGAATTGGTGCAGTTCAGTAAGTGACCAGTGCAACCAGAGATCAGAAGAAACGATGAGAAAATTGAAAGTATAAAAGATGGATTCATTGATCTGGTAGGAGGACTTGTTCAGAAGAAAAAATTTGGTGGATGGAAGGTTTTCAGTTTCATCCTAGGTAAGTCTTTATATGTATATATTAACATCATCTCTGTACTAAGAATGCAAGCAAGACTTTACAGAGATTCCATATCTAATTACATTGTGCATGGATTTTGCAGTATTTGTATTCTGTGAGACTTTCACATACATTTCCATTTCGTTAAGCATGATCTTCTATTTAACATCAGTGTTGCACGAAGGGATTGCAACTGCTATCAACAATGTCAACCATTAGACAAGAACCACATGTGTTATACCCCTAATAGGGGGATTTATAATAGATGTTTACTGTGGACGTTACAAAATGGTTCTCATCTACTCAGCAATTTATATCTTGGTGAGTTTCAAATTCTATAAAAGGTTATAACTACTCCTATCAAGTTTATTCATCTATGTCACATTAGATGTGAATGTTGTTATCAAGTCTTTTTATCTATTTCAAATCTTTGTTTTTATTTGAGAGATTTATTTTTATTTTATCTTTTCAATTCAATTAGCTTCAAAATTTTGTATAACACCTAACTATTTTGGTGACGTGTCTCTTAAGATAACTCTAATGTCATTTAAGTGATGGTGTCTCTCTCTCTCTCTATAAGATTAATAATCTCTTCATGAGACACTATTTTTTTTCATTCTCTTCTTAATATTTGGATTATGATTTGGCATACTTTTACAATACATTCTATTTGATGCAGGGATTAGTTCTGCTGATATTGTCAGTGTCTCCAGCAACCCTCAAGTCAAATGTTGGTGTTTATTTATTTTCTTTGTATTTGATATCCGCTGGGATTGGTGACTACAAACCATCTTTGACACCATTTGGGGCAGACCAGTTTGATGAAGAAGACAAAACCGAGATGCTTCAGAAGATTTCCTTCTTTAACCACTGGTTTTTATGGCTTTCAGTTGGCTTTACCTTAGCAGTCATAGTTATTGGCTATGTGCAAGAGAATTTAAGCTGGGGATTGGGATTTAGGATAGTCACGGTGTCTATGGCTATGGAAACTCTTTTATTTCTGTGTGGGACTCCATTTTACAGACAGAAGGTTCCTCGAGGCAGTCCCATAACTGGAATTTCTCAATTTGTAGTAGCTGCTATAAGAAAAATAAATATCAGCATGCCTTAGGACATCACCTTTCTTTATGAAAATGATAAGGATGTCGAGTTCATAAAATCCAGTCAGAAGCTCCTAGTGCACACACATAATTTTCAGTAAGTGTTTACTTTCAAAGAATATTTCCAGATGGAACTTTGTATAGTATTTTTATTTTGTCCAAATTTTCTCATTGACATTTTAGGGAGAAGAAAATTCTACATAGATAGTTTCTGATAATATGTGGAATATTCACCCAAAAAATTAGACGTGATAAAAATTCTTACTCAGTTTCATCAGAAAATCTTCTCCCTCTTTTCGCATTGAAGTTCCCACCTGATGATGACAGTGATCAAGGCCAATATTAATATTAGAAGAAGATTAGACCATTTACGCCTTTCTACAAAACCACCACCTCGCATTTACAATCATATGGTATTACCAATACTGTATGGAGACCCGCACGCTTTCCTGCAGCTATATTGTTGATGTTGTCATCAAAGAAAATCTGCAGTGAAACACAACAAATTGAGACTCAAACAAAATCTGTAGTAAAACACAATAGATTTAGAGTTAATGCTTACAATAGTAGTTGTCAACATGATATGCATAACACAGTGGGGACTACTTGTAAATATATTTCAAATATAAAAAACCGAGTGGACTGAGTAGAGGACTGTGTTGGCGATGGGACTTTGCATTTATGAATTTTGCATTATAAATAGTGATATTACTTTTAAATTGATTTAAAATATCAAAAATCCAAAGCCTGAGTTGGTGATGGGACTTTGCATTTAATTCCATAGGCCTGAGTTGGTGATGGGATTTTGCATTTATGGATTGTGTGCAGTGTGCCAAAAAAAAAGAAGAGCATGAAATGTGGAATTGCAAGGTTGCCATGATGTTTTAGGACTGGATTATTGTTGAATACAATATTCTTTTTCATTTTCAAACACGTCCTTTCAAAGGACACCTAAGTCACTCAGCTCTAATTTTAGATTTGACTATAGAGTTTTCAGCAAGGATAAAGATAATTTTCATGTTGGGGTTTGGTTTGGAAATTCTTCTTTATGTACATCTATATTGATTAGTCAAGAAATATTTACATCACCATCACAATTTCAGAATAAATGATATAACTCAAGGAAAAGGGCCACCAAAGATTTAGTATCATACCCTTCTTTTTGGATCAGCATTTGCAAGGTGAAGAGCCTTCTCTATGGCCAATTTTGAGGGCTTGCAAATAACTGGTGTCTTTGGGTAATTATTGTTTAAAAAAATTCGTGGAGGAGGATAAAGTGTCTCAAAACATATTATGCCTTCAAAGCAATCTTCCAACCCCAACCTGTTAAGGACTTTGCAGCATGAATTTTGTCACCGTTTGTGAATATATGTTTCACAATAGCAAACGACCAGCTAAGATGAATGCATCTAAGTTTCAAAAAATCCCTGACTCCATCACCATGTGTTATAATCATTTAAATATTTGAAGCGATCCATATGATCCTACAATTTTCCGCTGAGGCATGCTTAATAATAAGCTCTTCAGAACAGGGTCTGGTTTAATATTCTCATATGGCAATCTTCCGTGAAAAAAACTGTCAGAAATATTTGTGTGAAGTAAGTCAAATAACATAGGATGTCAACCTATCAACAATCAATGATAGAAAAGAAAATTAATCAATGATATTTTCTCTAATTCAGTGGAAACATTAGATAACATTAAATTAAAAAAAAAAGGACATAAAAAATTTTAACTACCTGTGGTAATCGTCATAGTCAAATTCAAATCCCACTACCTGCAAGTCCAACAAGATGGTCAGAAATAAATGAATTCATGAAACTCAAGTCATAGATTATCTCAATTCAATTGCAACTCATGGCCATGTGGTTGAGCATAGGTCCATAATTGTCATATTTTATAAATTGATATGTTAGCAGTTTTTAAATAAGAATACATCCAAAACACCTAAACATTTTATTAATACATCGTAAATGGTCTCCTGGCAGAGTGCTGGCAAGTGCATCAATTGCCATGGGAAAATCAAAGTACATTGTATATCTTGAGAGCACGCTTTCCTACAACTATATTCCGGATGTTGTCATCAAAGAAAATCTGCAATGAAACACAATAGATTTAGACTCAAAGAAAATCTACAGTAAAGCACAACAGATTTAGACTTAATTCTTACAATAGTAGTTGTCAACATGATATGCATAACACGATGGGGACTACTTGTAAATATATTTCAAATATCAAAACCCAAGAGGACTGAGTAGAGGACTGATTTGGTGATGACACTTTTCATCTATAGATTTTTCATTATAAATAGTGAGACTAATTTTAAATTGACTTCAAATATCAAAACTCCAAAGCCTGAGTTAGTGATGGGACTTTGCATTTAATTCTAGAGGCCTGAGTTGGTGATGGGATTTTGCATTTATGAATTGTGTGCAGTGTGCCAAAAAAAAATAAAAAGAGCATGAAATGTGCACTTGCAAGTTTTCCATAATGTTTTAGGACTGGATTGTTGTTGAACACAATATTATTTTTCTTTTCAAACATGCCCTTTCAAAGGACACCTAAGTCACTCAACTCTAATTTATATTAGATTTGACTATACAGTTTTCAGCAAGGATATAGATAATTTTCATGTTGGGATCTGGTTTGGCCATTCTTCTTTATGTACATCTATATTGATTAGTCAAGAAATATTTACATGACCATCACAATTTCAGAAGAAATGATATAACTCAAGGAAAAGGGCCACCAAAGCTTTAGTATCATACCATTCTTTGTGGATCAGTGTTTGCAAGGCGAAGAGCCTACTCTATGGCCAGTTTTGAGGGCTTGCAAATAACTGGTCTCTTTGGGTCATTATTGTTTCGAATAATTCGTGGAGGAGGATAAAGTGTCACAAAACATTTTATGCCTTCAAAGCAATCTTCCAACCCCAGCCTGTTAAGGACTTTGCAGCGTGAATTTTTTCACCATTTGTGAATATCTGTTTCACATTAACAAATGAACGGTTAAGATGAATGCATCTAAATTTTAAAAAATCCCAGACTCCATCACCATGTGTTATAATCATATAAATATTTGAGGCGATCCATATGAGCTTACAATTTTCTGCCGAGGCATGCTTAATAATAAGCTCTTCAGAACAAGGTATGGTTTAATATTCTCAAATGGAAATCTTCCATGAACAAAACTATCAGAAATATTTGTGTGAAGTAAGTCAAATAGCATAGGATGTCAAGCTAGCAACAATCAACAATAGAAAAAAAAATTAATCAATGATATTTTCTCTGATTCAGTAGAAACATTAGATAAATTTAAATTAAAAAACAAAAGGACATAAAATTTCTTAACTACCTGTAGTAATCGTCATAGTCCAATTCAAATCCCACTTCCTGCAAGTCCAACAAGATGGTCAGAAATAAATGAATTCATGAAACTCAAGGCATAGAGGATCTCAATTCAATTGCAACTCGTGGCCATGTGGTTGAGCATAGGTCCATAATTGTCATATTTTATAAATCGATATGTTAGCATTTTTTAAATAAGAATACATCCAAAACACCTAAACATTTTATTAATACATCATAAATGGTCTCCTGGAAGAGTGCTAGCAAGTGCATCAATTGCCATGGGAAAATCAAAGTACATTGTATATCTTGAAAGCACACTTTCCTGCAGCTATATTCCGGATGCTGTCATCAAAGAAAATCTGCAGTGAAACAAAACATATTTAGACTCAAAGAAAATATGCAGTAAAACACAATAGATTTAGACTTAATTCTTACAATAGTAGTTGTCAACATGATATGCATAACACGGTGGGGACTACTTGTAAATATATTTCAAATATCAAAACCCGAGAGGACTGAGTAGAGGACTGAGTTGGTGATGGGACTTTGCATTTATGAATTTTTCATTATAAATAGTGAGATTAATTTTAAATTGACTTCAAATATCAAAACTCCAAAGTCTGAGTTGGTGATGGTACTTTGCATTTAATTCTAGAGGCCTGAGTTGGTGATGGGATTTTGCATTTATGAATTGTGTGTGGTGTGCCAAAAAAAAAAAAAAAAAAGAGCATGAAATGTGGAATTTCAAGGTTGCCATGATGTTTTAGGACTGGATTATTTCTGAATACAATATTCATTTTCATTTTCAAACACACCCTTTCAAAGGACACGTAATTCACTCAGCTCTAATTTATATTAGATTTGACTATACAGTTTTCAGCAAGGATAAAGATAATTTTCATGTTGGGGTCTAGTTTGGAAATTCTTCTTTATGTACATCAATACTGATTAGTCAAGAAATATTTACATGACCATCACAATTTCAGAAGAAATGATATAACTCAAGGAAAAGGGCCACCAAAGCTTTAGTATCATATCGTTATTTGTGGATCAGCATTTGCAAGGCGAAGAGCCTTCTCTATGGCCAGTTTTGAGGGCTTGCAAATAACTGGTGTCTTTGGGTCATTATTGTTTCAAATAATTCGTGTAGGAGGATAAAGTGTCTCAAAACATATTATGCCTTCAAAGAAATCTTCCAACCCCACCCTGTTAAGGACTTTGCAGCGTGAATTTTGTCACCGTTTGTGAATATCTGTTTCACATTAACAAACGACCAGTTAAGATGAATGCATCTAAATTTTAAAAAATCCCAGACTCCATCACCATGTGTTATAATCATATAAATATTTGAGGCGATCCATATGAGCTTACAATTTTCCGCTAAGGCATGCTTAATAATAAACTCTTCAGAACAGGGTCTGGTTTAATATTCTCATATGGCAATCTTCCATGAACAAAAATGTCAGAAATATTTGTGTGAAGTAAGTCAAATAGCATAGGATGTCAAGCTAGAAACAATCAACGATAGAAAAAAAAATTAATCAATGATATTTTCTCTGATTCAGTAGAAACATTAGATAACTTTAAATTAAAAAATAAAAGGACATAAAATTTGTTAACTACCTGTGGTAATCGTCATAGTCAAATTCAAATCTCACTGCCTGCGAGTCCAACAAGATGGTCAGAAATAAATGAATTCATGAAACTCAAGTCATAGAGGATCTCAATTCAATTGCAACTCGTGGTCATGTGGTTGAGCATAGGTCCATAATTGTCATATTTTATAAATCGATATGTTAGTAATTTTTAAATAATAATACATCCAAAACACCTAAATATTTTATTAATACATCATAAATGGTCTCTTGGCAGAGTGTTGGAAAGTGCATCAATTTCCATGGGAAAATCAAAGTACACTGTATATCTTAGATGCTCTCAATTTATTTTAGGAACCATGGTCTGATGAAAGAAGCTCATAATTCCATATTTAATATACTTGTTAATGCTATAAAAACTACATCATTACAGAACCATCTATATTAGTTGGCCATGCAAGGTCCGCAACTGAAAAAATTAGTTATTTTAACCTTACAAGTTGAAATACAATGTCGAATTATATAAAAGAAAAGGGATTTAATGTTTACCCTGAGTCCATCCATACTTGTCCCATATTTCTTGTACAACTCTCCACACAAGTCTGGTATTTTTCTCCTCTCCACTCCCAACTTTTGATTCACAAAATCTTTCATACAACAACCAGGCCTCAACAACAATTCAAACCCTAGGTAAGAAAGGAAGGACAGGGGGTGATCCAACTTTTAGTGTGTGCTAGTGTAGCGGTACATTAAATATAGTCAGTAAGAAATTCCATGCCTAATCATTTCATTTTCTTAAAGTAATCCAAAGCTTCAATGGATTCTCTTGCCTGTGTAAACCCAACAATCATGGCACTTCAAGAAGCTAAGTCTCTCTCAGGAATTTTGTCAAACATATGGCATGAAAAATCAATCCTCCCACATTTAGAATACATGGCTAAAAGGGCAGTGATCACATGAGCATTTGATTCAAACCCATTCCTAATAGCATACCCATGTATCTCTTGACCATGTTCCAGAGCTTCCAATTGCCCACAAGTCGGAATCATGCTCGAAATACTAAACTTATCTGTCTTCATACCTGTGGACTCCATTTCATGAAAGACTTTCAAGGCCTCAATCGAAACCCCTTTCTGAGCATAGCCTGCAACCATGGTATTCCATGAAACAACATCCCTCTCAAATATTTTTTCAAATACATCCCGTGCATCCTTGCACACCCACTTTTCCCATACATTGATATAAGAACACTACCCAAATGAGCATCCAACTCGATTCCACATCTAACAATATGCTCATGAATATCCTTCCCCTGTTGCCAACCTGTGCAAACTCCAAGAACACAGGCAAACGTAAATTTATCAAGCCGAACGCTCGTCTATTGAATTTGATTGTACAGAAAAAACGTCTCATTATAGAGGCCTTTTCTGGCATATCCTCTAATCATAGCATTCCAAATGAACACATTTCGCTTTGGAATTCTGTCAAAAATGAGGCGAGCAGCTTCTAGATAACCAAAAATAGCGTAGGCTCTTACGAGTTTGATTCCAAAGAAAACATTCTGATCGAGACCAGTTACGAGTAAGAGATTATGGAGTTGCTTACCTTGGAGAGCGATCATATGTCGGCAGTTGCCTCAATCAGAGAATCGTAGATTACCATCTACTTCCAGCAAAAACTGTTTTATTATGTAACTAATTAATAAAAATAGTTTTTAATCTAAAGGTGGAGAATGTTTCAATTGTCTAACACTATCATCAATGGTACATAATTGTACACCTATCATTTAGGTGAGTTGTTTTCAAATAAAAATGCTTTACAGTGTAATTATAACTATTTTAAAATATCAATTGTTATAAAATTGAAAATAAGAATGCAATTCGTGTTTACTAAGAAGTTTAATTTTAATAGATTTTCCATAACAATTGTTGTTATTAATGGAAAATCACCATCAACCTAAAGTGTAAAATGGATTCATTATGTATGTATTATTAGAAAACATCCTGTATAAATTTAGTGAAAGATAAACTTAGTAGGTGTCAGTCTAAAATTAGGAAATTATTTTTATATCTACTTGATGTTCCTAAACTTCAAAGCACACAATCGTATGTAATGAGTTAAGTCATATTGGTTGTCACTTCTAAGTAAAATCTAGTAAGTAATTAAAGGAAGCATGAAGCTTAACTTTTAATCTAATTATTTAAGCTTGAAATGGAAATTACACTCATTTGACTTAATAATACTTTGGATTTGGTAGATGTTGATATTTCTCTCACAAATCCAAGTTCTATATGCAATCAAATTCAAAATGTCAATATTTTACTCAAATTATGGAAAAATATTGCTCAAAGGGGTTTTTAATCAAATATGTTAACTAATACATTAGGGTATTTATTGCCAATGGAGGAAAGTGGGCACTCTAATAGTCTTTTAGTAAAATTAGTCAATTTTATCACAATACTAGTTAAGAGAATGAGAATGCAATATGACCTTCCTTATATATGAGAGTGGAGATGAGAGACCACTCATAGTCTTCTAGTTATCCATTTATCTAGCATGTTTTCTAACCATTAGTATATTCTAGAAAAGTAGTAAATAAAAGTGGGGAGCTATGGTGTTTGAAATATTCAAGGAGAAAAGATAAATTCCTCAAGATATTGAGGCTTTATTTTCCTAAAAAATTAGTCAATGGAAGTCCCTGTTCCTTGGTTACTTTGACCAATTAGGAGGATTTTTCGAACAAGATTGATCTATGATAATAAGAAACTATAAATTATATTGGAATTTATGACTTCTAAGAAGGGATAAAAAATAAATAATATAATGAAATAGTCATGTAACTCCTCAAATGTAACTACAACAACTATGATATTCAAACTAAAGTATATCCAAATTAATATTTTAGTTTCCTCAAGAAGCAAATCATGATTTTTTTCATCAATAAGAAGAACCAAAATTAAATTTTGCATATGTTGAGTTGATTCGAGAATTTAACGCCTAATGGCTAATAAAAATATGTCTTTAGGACAACAAGTGAGCACTGCATGTAGGCCTGCCAAAAAACCCCAAAGGGTGCACCAAAAAAATCCAAAAACCCCAACAAGAAAAATATACTAGAACAAAAGACAAACAACTTGGTCACAAGACACCCAAATGGCCCCAAAAAACCAAACATATCCTACGATATGGAACAACCATCTATGTAGTCCTACCACAACCTAGAAAGGGCTACAAAACAAAAACCTAAAACAAAATAAACCTGGGTGTAGGTTTCCCAGTGAGCCCAAGAAAACCCAAAGAACCAAAGTAAGAGATGCATGGAAGATGAAAAAACATGCAAAAACTATGGCAACAAAAACCCATGAAACATGACCAAGATGTAAAAAACCACCACGAACTTTCACCTAGAAATTCCCACCGCCACTGCAGTTGAAAGAGAGGCATGAAACTTAGGCTACCATAGTCCCCTCAACTCCCTTCACATGAGCTAGGAAACAACCAAAGAAAAGGCACAAAATTATAAACATGATGCCAAAGAAGGAGACACATTCCAACCCCCTTGACCCCCTTTGCGAAATAGGAAACATCATGTGTAACACCCTCATCCCACATCTACCCAAGTAACTGTCCAACCAGGGTAAACATGTCACGAAGAGTTACTATGATAAAATTTGACCTCCTAGGTGACCTTAAGGAAGTGGAACCGACGAAAACACATCAAACAAACCTTCAACATCAGCAAAAAAACTCCCAGGAGCTAACCCAACCACTCAAGCCTCTAGCCCTTGGCTCCCACTGAGTTTTTAATCCACTTAACCCTCAAACACACCCATAAGCCTACATTTCTGTGTCTGTGAGGCTTTGGACGCATGCACAAACCCACATGCTTGCATCCAAGGACTAAGTTACCCTAACATATGCTTGCATCTGCGAGATGTAAGGCACTTTTTCAGGCCTAGATTGCAGGCCAATGCCCAGAATTCAATGAAAAGTTTAGCAATGAAATAACCCAAAAAAACAATGATGCTAAACAATTATTTGAATAAGGACTTGAATAGACCCCTAATAGCCATGAAAGGAATTTCGTCTAACATGTCACAAATATGTAATCTATAGGTGTAAACAAAATATTTGAGCATAGGGTTCTCATACTTATATGAGAATCGCTAAGAACCATTGTTGATACATTACATAAATTACATTATAGTCTATTTATGCGTAGATAGATTGTTCATTAAATTACGAATCAAAACATGAAGAGAGGCATACTTAACCATCATCATAAAACTCAATCATAATTAGCATATAAGCAACAAAAATAACCAACACATAAAAACCATATAATCCATAGAATAAAAAGCATATTTACCCATCCATATAAGGGGAAATATCTCTTATTTCCATAGGAAAAATGAAACCAAGTTTGGGACTTCCACGTGTCACTTGACTGTAGACATGGTTGAGCCAAATCTCTCTTCAGTCAGTCACCCCCATGCCATATTCCAAGCATGAATGTGGGATATCATAAACCAAATCCATAAAAACTAATCCAGGGCTTCCAGAGGCCAAACCACCTCAACCCTCAACCATTAATTCCACCTCATGGTAGGATATCACAACCATCACAGATTAGTATCTACCCAAGATGTTATGGGGCTCCACAGTGTTTATTCCAACTAGGGCTTCCACTAATAGTAACTCAACCCTAGTTGTTACAGGGCTTCTAGAGCGTTTTTTTAACTAGGGCTTCCAGGACTAGTAACTCAACCCACCTAGGTCTTCTAGAGAAATTTTCCAACCAAGGCTTCCAGGACTAGTAACTCAACCCACAACTGTTCGAGGGGATTCCAGATCGTTTTTCCAACCAAGTGTTCTAGTAACTAATAACTAAAGGAACATGAGAACCAATGAGAAAATAAACAATGAAATTGAACCCACAACACCATGGCTATACAGGAAATGGAAAGGCTAGGAAAATACACTATCAAACTAGGAAATCATCCATGGAAATGATAGATCATGACCAAGAAACCACATGCATACACCATGCATGCCAAAACTAGTGAGGAAAACATACCTGAAACTCTGTACATGTAATCAAAACTCATTTTAGCTGTTGATCCCAATGTCCACTTGCACTTTCCTTCTCTTCCTTTTCCTTAAAGCTCCAAATCACCAAGCATGCCACAAGCTCCAAGAGTGCTCCCAGAAAACTCCAAGTATCCAAGAGTATGAGAGAGAGAGAATAATGAGAGATCTCCAAAATTGAACTAACAAAAAGGTACCAACTGATCCTCAGAAGCCTTTTTATTGATGAGGCCTTTATTTTCTTCATTTTCCATATTTTTCCTTCATTTTACTCCTCACATGCAACTAGTGACCTTTCACCTCCCTTTTCTCCTATTTTCCATTATTTTCATAAATAAATGTACGAAAAATACAATTTTCCTTTTCAAAGTCATTTCCATTTCCTTTATCCATAATAATTGAAATGAACACTCGCTAGGATTTTTTTCCCACCATTCGTCTTGGAATAAGTGTTCCATCAACCATGGTTATTATTTTTCCTTTATTAACTTTTATTACATGGAATTTTCACTAGGGTTTTACTCTCCCTTGGGGGAACACTGTCCTGGATGTTCAACGACACCTACAAACCAACAAACCGCTAAAAATAAAACATATTTCCCATGGATATTTATAAAAAAAATCATTTAAGTATTTACAATGACATCTATATATACAACCATACTGTCTATGGAGCTTTATAAATCCAAATTAATACAATATTTACAATAATATACACATATGAATATTTTTTTCAACCAACAAATAAAAGGATATCATGCGTGTATAAAGAATAAGCGAATCCAAAGGCTCACACCTCCACCATAAAACTAATACCAGGATTCACTTCCTTCCCGGGATGTCCAGAAACCTCTACCAAAGTCAAAGCTACATCCAATATCCAATGCTACAATCCTGCGGCACTATACCCTCAATGAATAGTTACTGGCTCTTTTTTCCAGGGCACACTCCCAATGTGCATCTGATTCCATATGGAAATGATAGTGTAGAAATTATATAACTAATGTGTTATATATCCAAGATTCTCTTGATCACACACTATTTTACTTCATGCACAATATAGAATCTATTCCACCATTGATCATCACATGTGAAATAAACAAGATTACAATGCACACAAGAAACCATAAAAATTCACACACATTAACACAGTGATTTAATGGGTAAGCATAAAGCTAAAAACCCCAACTATCTGTATATAATATATGTCATAGAGATCATGTAACAATCCTCATACAAAGCTGAACATGTCAAGCTCTCAGCACAATACAATTGCTACACACTAATCAGGTCCGATCTAGCAAATCGATGCACCGATCTCTGCCACCTGCTAGACTAACTCTACTGCGCAATCCCTGCTAAAGAATGGCTCTGAATGAACTCAAATCCACCTGGCTTGCACTGCGCAATCCTCATTGGCATATCCACTAAGTGTTGGATGCAATCAATGCATCACTATAGTCACAACTGATAGTCACACTTGCTCTTTCACCTACCTCTCCACTTGTCTCCACTGAAACTGTCCATGCACTTTAGTTAACTAATGTATTCTTCAGTTGATTAATGATTTATTATTTAGTGAATTAATTAACTAATTAATTCACACCACTCTCACTAGTGTATCAATCAGTTAGACTAGATACAACTAGCTCAACTGAGTCTAATTGAGTTAAACTGAATACAACTCCACCAACTACTTCTATAACTCCACAAAACTCTATCACATGAGTTTTAACTGAAGTCCTCATGCATTAGCTCTAGTAAACCCTTAGGAATAGCTTAATTCCTTTTGTCAGCTGCTGTGCCACATCTGTTCACTTAACTGAAGTGCTCCAAGAGAATAAGATAATGTTTAGAGTCCAAATATTATTAAGAGCTAATAATATTCAACATATCTATTTTTAGACTGGAAATCTAAAAATAGATTCCGCCCAATATGTTTAAAAATAGAAGTCCATATATTTTTCCAACTTGACCAACCATCCACAAATAGTATCCTGCAACTCATAGAATATGATCGACATGTATAAAAATAGACTTTGCGCCAAAAATAGCATGCGGGCCCACTTAGTGAAGGCGACTCTTTTCACTGAGCTCATCATCTTTTTGAATGCCAACACTCCCTCTCAACAAGATAGGGATTATCTGTCACCCCAATCCTATCTCTATGGTATTCAAATTTGCTCTTGGTGAGCGCCTTCATCAGAATATTAGCATCCTGATCCTCCGTAGGAATGTAAGATAGTAACATGATCTTCCACTGCACAAAATCTCTGATATGATGGTACCGGATGTTAATATGTTTAAATATATCATGAAATACTGGATTAATAGAGAGTTTAATGCAACTCTGATTATCACAATATATCATAGTAGGATCTAAGTGTGAACCTAACAACCCAACCAGGATCTTCCTCATCCATATAACCTCGCATGCAGCCAAACTTACTGCCATGTACTTGGCCTCCGCTGAACTGAGTGCCACAGATCTCTGTTTCCTGCTGTACCAAGAAACTATTGTAGACCCGATACTGAAAATTCCTCCAGATGTGCTCTTTCTATCCGCTGGGCTCCCTGCCCAATCTGCATCCATGAAGCCATGCAACTTCACCTCATCCGACTGTCTGTACCATAGCCCATATACAAATGTGCCCCTGAGATACCTCAGGACATGCTTGCCTACCTTCCAAAAGAGATTGGTAGGCTTAACCATAGCTTGTGAAAGCTGGTTAACAGCGTATCATATGTCCAGTCATGTTTTGACCAAATACATGAGCAAACCAACCAACTGTCGATAAATAGTGGCATCCACTACCTCTACCGATGTAGCATCCTCTTTCGTCCAACCACCAGGAAGAGGAGTGTCGATAGGCTTGCAGACTTGCATGTTGAAATTATACAATATCTCTCAGGCATACTTGCCTTGAGACACAAACAGTCCACCCTTCCACTGCCAAATTTCCAATCCTAGGAAATAATGAAGGAGGCCCAAGTCCTTCATCTCAAACTCCTTTGCAAGATCAAACTTGCATGAGTGTATCAACAGTTCATCACCTGTTAGTATCAAATCATATACATAAATTAAATGATTAGAAAATTACCCTCAACCACAATCTAGTACAGGTTGTGATCTGCCTCACTCTTGGTAAAACCAATTCCGGTGAAATAACTGTCTATCCGTGTGTACCAAGCACAAGGTGCTTGTTTCAGCCCATACAATGCTCTCTTGAGCCTACACACATGTGACTCACTACTAAAGATTTAGAAACCTTCAGGAATTTAGTCTTCACATCCATCTGATGAATGTGCCAACCCATCTGCGCTGAAAGAGCAAGGATGCTCCGTATGGAAGAATAACTTGTGACAAGTGCAAAGGTTTCTTCATAGTCGATCCTCTCAATCTGTGAGAAGCCCCAGGAAAAAAATATTTCCTTGTACTTATCGATACTCCCATCAGCAGCTTGCTTCACTTTGTAGATCCATATCGAACCTACCACTGATTTCCCTTCCGACCTTGGGACAATCTTCCATGCAATGTTTCTGACAATCGAATCATACTCTTCCACCATGGCATCTGTTACACCATTTTTTGGTCATCTAACTCTTCATCATTAGATGGACCCAAGTACACCATGTAAGACCAGTTTTACCCCAAGTAAAACTGCTTTCACTATGTTAATTAGGAAACCCCAAAAGGAATAATTAATTAAACCATAATTTAATTATTATTCCCAGTCATGTTTAACCCAAAAACAAGGAAATTAATGAGATAAACCCATAGTTATCTTATTATTTTCTAGGAATAATTATTTAAATAATATTCCTTGTTAAATATGACCAAATCAACCACCATTAATCAACTAAATCATTATTTATTTGATTATATCCCAACCACTTCCTTAAAAAGATAAATAAATCATTTATTTATTTATTTTTTCACTAATCAAGGGATTTGACCCAAGTCAAACACCCTTTCCCTCCAACAAATAATAATAAAATATTCCATAGAGGTGGATCTAGATTTAGTTAACATTATTTTAATCATGCACCAAGATCTAGAATGACCCAATATTTTGTTATAAATAGGAGGGTTTTCCCCATCATTCTTCACCTTTTGTTGCCTATTAGATCACTCTGGATCTATACACTAGGTCTCATTTCTACCATTTTGCTCCCATTGAGCTCTATCTTCTACATTGGGTTTTCTACATCTACAAGAGAGAGAAAGCTTAGATCTGAAGTGCTGAGGACCACAAAGAACCCATCCCATTGAGGAGATCTGGATACACCTTCTTGTTTCCTCCCAGGTGCCCTGTAATATAAAAATTCATTCAAAAATCGTGTTCTTGTCTTGTCTGTTGGATGCATGGAGCAAACTCTTTACTTTTCTGCTTAATGTCTTTCCATTTATAGATCTGTTTGTTGCGGCACTTTAACTACTAATTGCAGATCTGAAGATGTTTTGCAGCCTCTATTGTTGTTAGGGCTATTAGTTATGCGTAGCTAAAGTGGTTCTTTTTCGTACACTTCGACGAAGAATTCATACTAACAAATGGCGACTCCACACGGGTTTTAAATTACGACCGCTGTCGTTTTTCATATTCCTGCATATCCAGCTACTTCAGGCCCTAGGGCTTCTTTTTTTAGCTGCTTAGTTTTTCTCTTTTCATGTCATTTTTCTCACATAAAACCCTAAAAACCTAAAATTTCTAACTTCCGTGTGTTTCTGGCCCTATTGCGCAGGTAAGCGACACCAGCCGCACCTGAGACGGCAATTTTTCAGAAAATCTGCCGCCGAAACAGCCGGAACGGGGGGGTCGCACCTTTTGGCCCAAAACTTGCGACCTGGACGCACCTTTTGGCCTGTTTCCTGCGACCTCAACTCAGATCAGGTCAGAACCTGCGACCTGCCTTTTTTCCAGCATTTTTTCTGTAATTTTTCTGGGTTCTGCTGCAGCCTCTGCCAGGGTTTTCCAGCCTCTGTCTCAGCCCGCCTTGACCAAGATCTGATCTGATTTTACTCATCTAAGTGGGAACCCAGCCCCTTAGGGCTTTAGTACCCTCCACTTTTTGTGGAAGAGTTTCAGCTGTTTCAGCCGTCGGTTTCAGAGCTTCAGCCCTTTCTTTTTCCAGATCTGTGACCTCACTTCCAGATCCATCGAAATCAACCTCTTTTCCTTTCAAATCACCTCTCGTCGGTTTTGTTTGGACCTCCTCTAAAGGCCTCTGCCTTGCCCCCCCCGGTTTTTTGCTGATTTCCCTTTTTCCAGCCACCTTGCCTCTGTCTCTTGGCTGTGATCTGCACCCCTTATCTGCAGCTTTATCCTCCGGATCTCTGTCCCCTTTGACCCTAGATCTGTTGAGCTTCGTTTGTGTGTGTTTCCATAGTTTTTCCCTTTCTTTTCAGCATAGTTTTGAGAGACCCACTTTCTTGGGTTTGATAGATACATATGTAGCTGTTATTTTTCTGTTATTTCAGCATTTTTATTCTGTTCTCTGTAGGTTTATTTTCAGCTACGTTGCACACTTTTTTGCTCTCAACAACGAAAAGGGTTTAAAAATTAAAATTAACGCACACCACACACTGACCCTAAGTGAAGAAGCGCCTGGTTTACACCGCCTGGCAAAGACTCTAAAATCAATCGTCACTGCACCTTATCTGCCCTTGACCTTCTTGATTCTCTCCCTTTCTGCCCTTGTCGGTTTCCTTCTTCCTGTCATCATTGCGCCCCCAAGGCGCCTTTCCCGGAGACTTCTTGGCCTTCATCCTCAGTTTCCGGTTGATCGACCTGCTCCGCACCGCCGTCGTCGAGCCAGTCCACCTTCGAGTCCGCACTCCGACTCCTCTCCTGATTCATCGGGTCCCCCTTCTCCTTTCGGTTCTCCCCCTTTTACCTTCACCATGTCTGGACCAGGGCCTAATGCTAGCGGTTCTACCGGCCCCAATGCCGGCCCTACTTCTAGCGGAACTGTCACAACCACTACTCCGGCCACCCCTGTGCTGCCGTACATTGCAGGCCTCAGCCTCCCCGATTTCCATCAGTTGATTAATGACCCCATTCACCATAATACAACATGGCCCGCTATGCCCACCAAGCTACCCTCTGATATCCCTAAGTTTGAGGGCCTTAATGGCGAAGACCCAACCAATCACGTCCGGTCTTTCCACATGTGGTGTTCCTCCAACTCCATTACCGATGACTCCATCCGTCTTCGTTTGTTCCAACGCACACTTACTGGCGAAGCTTCTAAATGGTATGTCGAACAGGCCACTTCCTCCCATACCACGTTCGAGACTCTTGCCCAAGCCTTCTTGTCGTACTTCCGGCTCCCTCTCCGATACGACACTGGTACGGAGCTCTTGACTTCATTTAAGCAATCCTCTTCCACACGCCTTTCTGCCCATGTTCAGGAATGGCGACGAAGACGGAGCTTATGTCGAGCCCCTCCCTTTGAAGATCGGTTTTACATGGACTGGTTCCTTCGCACCCTCCCGTCTCCCATCGGCAAAGATGTCGCCTCTCACTTTCCTCAATCTGAAGAAGCCGCCCTCCAAATAGCTTTAAAATATGACCTGATCTACGCTCAATCTGGTTATGTTTATACCGTTCTCCCTGACATCCCCAGGCCCGGTGGCGCTAACGCCCCGGGGGCATCTCCTTCCGCCGACGGTATTGTTGGATCTCTTTCCCACCCATCTGCTCACCCTCCTATGAGCTATGGTCTCCCTCAGGGAGGGGCCAGCACCTCAAGCACTCTTCCCCCTCCCGGCAACATGTATCCAGGATACGGCATGCCTCCTCCTTTTGCCCAACCTCCTGCTTACCTCAATGTCGCCCAACCCAACCCTTAGCACCTCCCGCGACTGGTCGCTCAACTCCTCGACCGCCTGCGCTTCCGCCCCTTGCCTCCCCTCACCACCCACGGCGCCCACAACCCCCTCCAGGCAAGTATTTGCACGGCGGGGTGCGTTTATTCCCTTCTTCTCAAAGGCGGAGAAACAACAGAGCCATCTGCCCCACGACAGCAGGGACAGATGCAGTATGGACCCTAACACTAGCAACCAGCCTCGGGGCATCCCGCCCAGGCCGGACAGGCCGCTTCGCACAAACAAGCCCTGTTCGTGTTGCAGTGATTACGGTCACTACACTCACGATTGTCCTCTCTTACCCCAGATGCGACAGATGTGGGAGTCTCAAGCCACATTGCGCGAACAACACGTCTCCCCTCACGCTCCTCCTAATGTGGCCACCACCCCGCCAGCTGTGTTCAATGATCCTTTCCCTCAACAGGGATTCGTGGCTACCCAACCCCCCGACAGCCATGCAGCCACACCATCGTCCATTTCTGGTTCCTCTGACTACCAGATCCTTATGATGCGCTCCGATTCGTCCCCTTCTGTCGACCTTCACCTTCAAACTCGGTCTCGCCAGTACCCCAAGCCTCCTGCTCAATCTGCTCCCGAGCCTCCATCTTCAGGTTCTACAGAGCCTCTTTCGACACCCAGTGGCCCCTTACACATCCCTCAACCCAAAGTTGAGGTTCACCCAAAGATTCCAAAGGGTCCATTACGCCGAAATGCTGCTTCCGGTCGAGCCGCCCAATCGTACAATATAGTAGATGATTTGGCACAATCCCCTGCTGCCATTTCCACACTGGAACTCCTCCAGTCGTGCCCTTCCCAACGGAAGGCTCTACTATCTGCCGTGGGCGCTGTTGATCCTGCTGATGACCAAATGATTGTTTTCGACGCCACTCAATCGGACCACCCTCCTCTTCCTCCTTCCGTTGCTTTCCAAATCCCGGTCAAAATCCGGAACGCCACTGTATCCCGGTGTATAATTGATGAGGGGGCATCCACCTGTGTGATGTCCGCTTCGGTTTGGAAGCAACTCGGATCCCCTGAGCTGGCCCCTTCCACGATCACCCTTCGAGCGTGGGACGGTCATGCCTCCCAGCCTATTGGCCTGTTTCGTAACTGTCCCATCACCCTCGCCAGTAAGACTGTTTGCGTTGATGTCGAAGTCATTGACGCCCCTCTAGACTACAACATTCTATTGGGGCGAAGCTACACCTATGCCATGTCTGCTGTCCCATCCGCGGTCTTTCGCAAGATGTCTTTTCCACATAATGGGAAGATAGTCACCATTGACCAGCTATCGTATCATGAGCCGCCGTCTCATTCCTCCTCCGAGACGATCATCTCTTCTGTAGCCAACAAGAAAACCGTCGATTCCTTGACCAGTGTCTCCCCCGGCGTTTATAAAGATTCCACCCTGCTTGGTACTTTTCCTCACCTTCCCCCCCCTCCTGTTACTGATCCCAGCTTGTCGAATATTTGCATGATGCAATCGTCTCAGGCTGCCCATAAACGGCCTGCCTCGGCTAGTCCGCACCCTCCCCCCCGCCCTCCACAACCCGCTCCTAGCCATTCATCTCCGCCAGCCGGACCTCCTCCTTCCGGCCCTCCCCCTACAGCTGGTATCCCCGAACCTCTTCATCCTCCAGGCTCGGTCCCCCCCGGCCTTAACCATCTTGGAGCCGTACCTCCTGGTCACTACCCTGCTGGACAGATCCCCTTCTTGGCTCCCCCTCCCGGAGTATATTCTGTCCCCGTCATGGCCACCCTCTCTCTCCCTAACTTGACCTTAGGTATTCCGGTTTGGTACCTTGACCCCCCAGCCGCCACCCCCCCTGGTCACCCCAAACCTTACATGGCTTTGACACCGGTTCAACCGGTCCCCCTCGCTTCCTCCAGAGCCACTGTGCCCCCAGCACCTCCACAGGACCCTTCTCCTGTTGTGACGGCTCCCGGGAAGACAGGCAAAGCCCGAAGGGGGGCAACCCATCACGATCCGGCCCCCCCAACATCCGTTACCCCCCCACGACCACCAAAGCCCGCCATTCGATGTGCTTTGTGTGATGTCGTCGGTCATGCCACTCACATGTGTCCTGAATTGCCCCACCTCAAGCTTCTAGTCAACGAGACATTCCCCGACTCTGATCTCCCAGAAGTACATGTCACTATCCCCGACTCCCTCCCAAAACTCAAACACTTGCGCACAAACCACCCTTGTGCCATGTGCGATTTTCACGGCCATTACACCCACCTCTGTCCCCGCCTTGACGAGTACCGTTCCTCCTTGGCCTTGTACCGCCAGTTCAAGGCCGCTTCGATCGGACCAGAGGACATTCACATTCCGCCTCCCGCTTTTAAGCCAACGGAGCCCTCCGTCACCATTTTGTACCTGTCATCATCCATGAGACCATTGGGGAACATTCCATCTAAATCCTCCCCTGTTGTTTCGCTTGACCTTCCTTCAGCGGGCATCTTGGGCTCAACATCGGTAGATCCGGTATCTACTTACTCTTCGGTCACCCATTGTGACGATACGCATGTGAACCTCTCTTCTCATGATGATGATTCAGGCCACTTCACCACGTCAGGTATTTCTTCTTCCACCAGTCACCCCATCTTCTATCACGATGACAACATTATGGAAGAAATTCCCACCCCTGACTTCATCTATTCCCCCTTACATCGAACCCATGCGTTCACACCACATCCACCTTGTGGTCATTACATCGAAACCCAATGTTTGGGTAAGGGGGCACCCACATTTGAGAGACCAAGAGAAGCCATTCTCCACCATTCTCCTAGTGTATCTGGTCGTGTTGACTCTAGACCCCGTATTCTTCCACATTTAGAAGACCCTCTAGAGTCCCATATCACTTCAGACCACCTACCCCTACATACATCACTGGGGGCATCATACGCCCCCCCATACATATACTTACGACATGCCCATAGCATGTTCCAAAAACTGAGGGGCACCATACGCCCCCCCCATACATATACATCCGACATGCCCATAGCATGTTACAAACAAAATCCAAAAACTGGGGGCACCATATGCCCCCCCATACATTCTGGGGGGCACCACTTGCCCCTACACACATCCGAGAGGGCACCATATGCCCCTATATCTAGCCAATACACGACGAACGCCCTGATCCGCCTGGATCTCTGTCCGAAGTGTTCCCAGATCCCTCTCTCTCCAGTTGACCCGCAACTCTGCCATACCTGCACAACCACATTCTTTTTGTCAGGGTACAGATCGGGAACACCATAACCACACACCACAACCCAACTCCCAGCCATCAAACAGCACCAAACCCCCCTCATCTCCCAGGTCGCAGTTTTCTGCCATTTTCTGGACCAGGTCGCACTTGTTGCCCTAATACCTGCGTCCTGGGTCGTACTTTTTGCCCCAAAAAGTGCGACCCAGCCATAGAGATGAAGGAGGGGCTGTTTCTGGGTGTTTTGGGCCCTCAACTGCAAATGTAATCCATCAAAATGCAAGAACAAGGTTAGGCCTCTCGCCTCCAACTGACAGATCTCGAATCCAACGGTCGGTTTGTCCGCTACGTTCGCCGCAAGATTTAGGGCCTTCTCTCCTCTCCACATTCACCACGGCAACAATAGCAAATGAATGATTTTGGAGGGAAAACCGCCTCATTAAAAGAGAACCCCTGTTTCTTCTTTCGACTGCTGCGACCACACCGTAGCCCCGTTCGACGAACCGTCAGCACCGCTGGATAGATCTCACCGAGCTCTCAAATGGGTTTTCCTTAGTTTTTTGTGATTTGATACTTCACCCGGACACATTTTTCCACGAAGGATCACTTCATCGCTCCTTAAAATTGAATTTCCTCACTTACGACACTTGTACTTGGGGCACCATATCGCCCCCTTACTTGTCCATGTTCGTGTTGATTTTCGTCATGAGTACCCACCTTGTACTCCTGCTTCTATGACCCCCCATTGGGGCCTTTATTGTGTGGCAGCACTATCTAGTCGCCCTTGCTTAGAGCATCCGAGTTGAGTCATCATTGCATTCATGGAGTCTATCCTGCATCCTTTTACACCATACTATAGCCCTCCATTCTTTTTTGCTTGATTCCTCTCTTGTGTCGCATCTCATGACCTTCAGCCCCACTGTCCCCTGTCCCTTTCGATATTGTGTTCGTCGCTGCCATGTCATTCATGCCCTTTATGCTCTAACAAGGGAAGTCGTCCATTCGCCACTCCATCCTTCCCATTTCCACCATCATCATTAGTGTCAGTCTGTCCGTCGCTCTATTGCTCTTCTCTCGTGCCTTAGTTGAGGATCTCTCATTACCTCACCTAAGGCGGACCTCCTTCTGTCCACCTCAGCACATTTATTCCAGAAGCAAGGTCTAGAGGGCGGTGTACCATGGTTCCAGCTTCCATTTTTGTTCGGTGCCTCGGATCAGGCAGGGGGATTTCTTACCTCCCTTTGACTTGATTGCTTCTCCAGCTCCTTTCAGCATGACCGAGATTCGTATACTGGACAGTCCAGTGACCCAGCAGCAGCTCGTGATGATTCCCGGGCGTGTGTGAGATGTCTCGGCCCTCATGAGGGGGTGGCCCTGCAGGTAGCCCCCCACATGCCCGGATGACCTCTTCATTGCAGCCTTTGATGCCGCTCCAGATTTTGATGATGTTGGCCTTAGCCACTTGCAGCACCTCTATGATTTGCATGTATCAGTCAGATCTTGTGAGCCCTTCCCCATTTACCGGGGGCATTTGGGTTGTATTTATCTCATGTACTCAGATGATATTGTACTAGTCCTGGCTGTTATCCCAGGCACAGCATGTATGTGAGACTCTTCATTGTATTTTTATCTGGCTCTTGATTATGCCAGCTGTACTCTATGGTTCGGTCCCTTGTTCATTGGACACACTATTCTTTTGTACTTTGTCACGGCGGGCATAGGTATGCCTCCCCCGCCGCCTTAGTGCCTCTCCTATGAGAGACTTGCTCGAGTCTCGTCTACCGAGGAGTACAGTCCTTGACACACTATCTACCTCATATTTCTCTCTCCGACATACCCTTTTGTTGTCTAGTGATTGTTTTCTTACAACGTACTTCGGTCATACGATTTGCTCCTGACACTCGCACGCTGGGGGGCAATCTGTTACACCATTTTTTGGTCATCTAACTCTTCATCATTAGATGGACCCAGGTACACCATGTAAGACCAGTTTTACCCCAAGTAAAACTGCTTTCACTATGTTAATTAGGAAACCCCAAAAGGAATAATTAATTAAACCATAATTTAATTATTATTTCCAGTCATGTTTAACCCAAAAACAAAGAAATTAATGAGATAAACCCATAGTTATCTTATTATTTTCTAGGAATAATTATTTAAATAATATTCCTTGGTAAATATGACCAAATCAACCACCATTAATCAACTAAATCATTATTTATTTGATTATATCCCAACCACTTCCTTAAAAAGATAAATAAATCATTTATTTATTTATTTTTCACTAATCAAGGGATTTGACCCAAGTCAAACACCCTTTCCCTCCTACAAATAATAATAAAATATTCCATAGAGGTGGATCTAGATTTGGTTAACATTATTTTAATCATGCACCAAGATCTAGAATGACCCAATATTTTGTTATAAATAGGAGGGTTTTCCCCTTCATTCTTCACCTTTTGTTGCATACTAGATCACTCTGGATCTATACACTGGGTCTCATTTTTTGCCATTGTTGCTCCCATTGAGCTCTACCTTCTACATTGGGTTTTCTACATCTACAAGAGAGAGAAAGCTTAGATCTGAAGTGCTGAGGACTACAAAGAACCCATCCCATTGAGGAGATCTGGATACACCTTCTTGTTTCCTCCCAGGTGCCCTGTAATATAAAAATTCATTCAAAAATCGTGTTCTTTTCTTGTCTGTTGGATGCATGGAGCAAAATCTTTACTTTACTGCTTAATATCTTTCCATTTATAGATCTGTTTGTTGCAGCACTTTAACTACTAATTGCAGATCTGAAGATGTTTTGCAGCCATCATTGTTGTTAGGGCTATTAGTTATGCGTAGCTAAAGTGGTTCTTTTTCGTACGCTTCGACAAAGAATTCATACTAACAGCATCTACCCATGCAAGGCCCTCCACAGCTTCCTCGAAAGAGGATGGCTCCGTCATGATACACTTGCTCATCAGATCCATGTATCCAGTAAATCGGTCAGGTGACTATCTCTGTCTGCGCTGTGATGTAGGGGCTCCTACATTTTGCACTGCATTAAGATTCAGTCGCTCAACTTCTGTAGTGCGCTTCCGCACACTGATGTTTGGCACTGCATGAGTGGTTTCTTCCACTCCATGAACCTCCTCCTGTGGTTGATCCACATCCTGAGGCTCATCCTTAGGAGCTAGTAGCTCCTCATCTCCATGTAAGTGTAGCTCCCTCTCAAGCAACAACTTCATGGCTTTCTCGAAATGAAATTTGATATCCCATCGCACAACAGTATTTCAATTGTCTAGCAAATACACACGATAGATGTGGGGTGTTTCTATGTACCCCACAAATATCCCAACCTCTGCGGTCGGCTCCAGCTTCTTCCTGGCATCCTTCGTCACATGAATGTAAACAAGTGAGCCAAAAATATTCAAATGAGAAATATCAGGATTCTTACCAAAAAACACCTCTTCGAGTGTACTCATGCCAAGTACTCTATGAGGATAACGATTTTGCACATAAACCGCAGTGTTGCATGCTTCTGCCCACAAGTGTATGGGAAGTCCCTGATCATGCAACATCACCTGTGCAGCACCCATGATCATTCTGTTTTTTCGCTCCGCGACCCCATTCTGTTGTGGGTTATGAGGCGCTATGAGCTCTCTTCGAATTCCTTTTGCGCTGCAAAAGTCTTTGAATTCCCCAGAGATGAATTCACCACCATTATCGCTCCTTAGAGCCTTCACCTGCTTCCCCGACTCTTTCTCAACCAGTGCCTTGAACTCACATAACTTTGAATATGTCTCGCTCTTATTCTGCATGAGGAATATCAAGAACTTACGAGAAAATTCATCAACAAATATTACATAATACCTGTTCTTTGTTGTCGAAGCTACTGATAAAGGTCCACACACGTTTGTGTGAAGTCTCTCAAGGATCGTCATGGCATGACTATCCTTCTCATGAAAGGTGGCTTTCACAAATTTTCTCAAAGTACATCCCTTGCATTGATATGACTACGCAAGTGTACCCTTGGGAAGCCCGGTAGAAATCTACTACAAAATTTTCAAAGTGCCATGTTGAAGATGGCCCAATCTCCTGTGCCACAATTTGCCCTCATCCCATCTCACCACTGCTTCTGCTTTGCCTACCATTTTTGCGCAGCCATCTAGCTGCAACTGATAAATGTTCTTAACTCGAACCCCTATCCTCCAAGTTTCACCAGTTTCCTTACTATTCAGGAAATCCTTTCCCTCACTAAAGACAACATCATATCCCTTGTCTTCCAACATAGCCACAGAGATCAGATTCTTCTTCAATCCTAGAACATGCATGAAATCCTTCAATATGAAAGGTTTACCAGGCTCCCTCTCAAAAGAAATGGTCTCGATACCAGTCACACTGTATCTACCATCATTTCCCATCTTGATGTGCACTCCAAGATCATTTTCATCTAGATCACTGAACAAATCTTTGTCTCCGGTCATATGAAAGGACGCACCACTGTCAAGAAACCACACTGATCCCATCACACTTGAGACCAAGCATGCGATCAACGAAAAATATAGCTCAAACTATGAGGCTAAGGTCTCTCCAGCTGCAGATCCAGTAGCCTGCTTATTTTTCTTCTTCTGTGGAGAATTTGTGGCGTAATGTCCGTGTTAGTGATATTGAAAGCACTTCACCTTGGACAAGTCCTGCTTCTTGCCCTTTGCACCAGATTGAGAAGGATTTTTATTTCCCTTCCCTTTCCCTGCTTTGGCAGCCAAAGCGCAATTTTCTTCATCTTCATTCTTTGATGAAGATCCATCCATGGTACCCTGCTTTATCTCCTCCTACACATGATCCAACCAAAGTCGCTCCCATCCCGACAGTTTCTCCTGACCATTGAAAGAGTCCTCGTAGGAATGCCAACTCTTCAGAAGCCCAAGGAGAGCCAAGCTCACCAAGTCCTCTTCATCTGCAGTAACCCCCACACTTCCCAGCTCATCCCTACACTGGGAAATCTTCGTGAGGTACTTGGGTATACTCTCGCCCTTCTCCATTTTTATTTTTATGAGCTTGTCTTTAAGCACCAACTTCCATTGGTCACTTCTGCTTTGGAACAATTCTGTCAAAGCTTTCCACATCAAGAATGGAGAACATTTACCATGAAGGCTGGACACTATGTGATTCTTCACACCTTCCAATAGAATCCTTAAACATTTTGTTGTCTTCTTTTTCCATGCATAAAGTGCGGCTGCATTGCTAGAAGCAGGTTTTGGAATTTCTGCATCTATGAACTCCTTCAACCCATTATCATCCAGCACTGCCTCCATCCTGTCCTTCCATGCAATACAATTCGAGCTTCCCTCAATGGCATACTCCAATCACAATCCATTGAAATACATTTCAATGAATGCTCAATTTTGACACCAAGAAAACACTGCAGCAAATTCGAATTCCACCAGCACAAAACTCAACTGCTTCAATAATTGCAATCTGCTCCAATGATAAAATCCTCCAATACCATGTAGAAATTATATAACTAATGCGTTATATATCCAAGATTCTCCTGATCACACACTATTTGACTTCATGCACAATACAGAATCTATTCCACCATTCACTAGAAAATTTGGCGGAATTTCTGACGGCCAATTTGTTGCTATTCTAACACATAGTCATCGCAAGAGAGATATTTCAAGGATGGGAAAACCGTGGTTTTCCGTGCCATCACAATTCCGACGCACTTAAAAAGTGTCGCATTACCAAAACCTTTTTCGTCGCTTCCAAACAGGCGTCGCTCTTTCGATGTTTCCCAAACCGTCGCGCTTCCGACGTTTTGAACGTTGCTCTTCCGACGTTTGTAAACTGTCGGAATTCCGACGAAATGTGGTCCAATGTTTTGGACGTCGCTCTTCCGACGTTTGTAAACTGTCACAATTCCGACAAAATGTGGTCCGACGTTTTGAACGTCGCTCTTCTGACGTTTGTAAACTGTCGCAATTCCGACGAAATGTAGTTTTGAACGTCGCTCATCCGACTTTTTTATACTGTCGCTCTTCCGACGTGTTTAAGCTGTCACAATTCCGATGCTTAAAAGCGTCTGTATACCGACAACGGGTTCAATTTAAAAAAAAAAAATGAAACTTTAAAACAGGACAGTAAATCTCCAATATTTGTTATGAATTGTGGGCGTTCCAATGACCATGAAATATTAATATAATAAACCACCCCGAAGCGCTTCGACTACAAACAATCATTTTTTTTCAAAAGAGAAAAAACGATGTTTTGAATATATTATATGAAGTAAAACAGTCCATGAAGTCATTACATTTTCACATCTGAAGATTGGAACCCAAATATCCATCCAGAAAAGTGGAAGTCCCACCCCAGACAATGATAGAAAAATGCCCCATGTCACATACAGCGACTTGATATAAAACCCAGTAACGGTCCACATGGAGATTATCGACAATCTGAGAAAGCATCCAAATATGCCCGAGGCATCTATAAGAAAGTGAAATAGCGGTATGTAGAATAGTAAAGCAACAGATAGAGTATCGACGTCCATTGTTCCAAATACAAATTAAAGTACCCAAAATCCTTGAACAGAGAAAAACGCTAATCATGTGAGGAGTGTGATATGTCCAAAATATAAAAAGACCATCAGGCCATATCAATAAACCAACAACATAGACCAGCATTGCTAGTTTTGAAGGAAGAGTGATAAAAATTAATCATTTTTTTTCACAAGAGAAAAAACATTGTTTTGAATATATTATATGAAGTAAAACAGTCCATGAAGTCATTACATTTTCACATCTGAAGATTGGAACCCAAATATCCATCCAGAAAAGTGGAAGTCCCACCCCAGATAATGATAGAAAAATACCCCATGTCACATACAAGGACATGATATAAAACCCAGTAACGGTCCACATGGAGATTATCGACAATCTGAGAAAGCATCCAAATATGCATGAGGCATCTATAAGAAAGTGAAATAGCAGTATGTAGAATAGTAAAGCAACATATAGAGTACCAACGTCCATTGTTCCAAATACAAATTAAAGTACCCAAAACCCTGCAACAGAGAAAAACGCTAATCATGTGAGGAGTGTGATATGTCCAAAATATAAAAAAACCATCAGACCATATCAATAAACCAGCAACATAGACCAGCATCGCTAGTTTTGAAGGCAGAGTGATAAACATTAATCATTTTTTTTTCACAAGAGAAAAACGATGTTTTGAATATATTATATGAAGTAAAACAGTCCATGAAGTCATTACATTTTCACATCTGAAGATTGGAACCCAAATATCCATCCAGAAAAGTGGAAGTCCCACCCCAGACAATGATAGAAAAATACCCCATGTCACATACAGGGACATGATATAAAACCCATTAACGGTCCACATGGAGATTATCGACAATCTGAGAAAGCATCCAAATATGCCCGAGGCATCTATAAGAAAGTGAAATAGCAGTATGTAGAATAGTAAAGCAACAGATAGAGTACCGATGTCCATTGTTCCAAATACAAATTAAAATACCCAAAATCCTTGAACAGAGAAAAACGCTAATCATGTGAGGAGTGTGATATGTCCAAAATATAAAAAGACCATCAGACCATATCAATAAACCAGCAACATAGACCAGCATCGCTAGTTTTGAAGGCAGAGTGATAAACATTAATCATTTTTTTTTTCACAAGAGATAAAACACTGTTTTGAATATATTATATGAAGTAAAACAGTCCATGAAGTCATTACATTTTCACATCTGAAGATTGGAACCGAAATATCCATCCATAAAAGTGGAAGTCCCACCCGAGACAATGATAGAAAAATACCCCATGTCACATACAACGACTTGATATAAAACCCAGTAACGGTCCACATGGAGATTATCGACAATCTGAGAAAGCATCCAAATATG
Source organism: Pinus albicaulis (assembly GCA_034641835.2). NCBI lineage: Eukaryota > Viridiplantae > Streptophyta > Pinopsida > Pinales > Pinaceae > Pinus > Pinus albicaulis. The sequence continues at coordinate 633,492,082 of CM076582.1, read as the reverse complement.
CCCGAGGCATCTATAAGAAAGTGGAATAGCAGTATGTAGAATAGTAAAGCAACAGATAGAGTACCGACGTCCATTGTTCCAAATACAAATTAAAGTACCCAAAATCCTTGAACAAATCAAGAAAAATGCTAATCATGTGAGAATTCTAAGTAAAGTTAATCTATTAACAGTGGGAATAAAATTACACCGAAGTCAAAAACATTGCCCAGACTCATGGCAAATTTGTCATCAAAAAATAAAAAAATTAAGAAGACTACCCTCATACGGGGAAACCAGTCTTGAACGTTTACAGAATTCAAAAATATTACAGAGGTCCAGCACAGTAATATAATCTAATAAAAACATGCCCAATTAAGTGGGCCTGCGAAGCAAGAAAACCAGATTAACTAAACTACTCCTCTGGTGGTTCCTCCATGATTCGGCACCATCCTTCGGAAGGTCTAGGATCGCTAGGTGCTTGTTACACTAAAAATTGTCATCCTGACATTCTGTTATCAGTATGAGCTCATTATTACTCATACTTCCCCCTTTTCCAAGTCTAAACATATCAGTTCTTCATGTCAAGCTTTGAAAATCAGAAGAAAGTTCCTAAACTTTGGTATCGCACTTTCTCTATACATTTCCTGCGGTCCCGCACCTAATATTCAGCTCTCCTGCGGACCCTTACCGCATTTTCTCTTTGTTATAGATGGGGACTCTTGTAAAACTCAAAAAGGTGAGAAAGTAAAGTTAAAAAGTTGATTTCAGATCAATTCTAGAATATTCTAGATGGGAATTTTCGGGAATGGATACGCATTGATAAGGTTCATGTATCCCTTACTTTATGGAGCTAACCCCTTTATGTGAGGAGCTTCTCCCTTTGAAGGAGGATTCTATCCCTTCATACTTGGAATAGAAAACCTCCTCTTTCCACTATAAAAAGAGGCATTGGGTAGCCTCAAGGGGATTTGAAGCTTTAGGATATTTGAGGTTAAATGATGTTGAGATTCAGACTCAGTTAACTAAGAATTTTTGTGAGGAGAGATTACATACCTCTATTTGTCTTAGTTGAAAGAGTGAAAAGCTTGTCAAAATAGAGGAGATTCCTGCTTCGGACCCCAGGAAGACCTGTACTACATCAAGGCTCAGGTTGTAAAGGTTTTCTTTTATTTTGAAGTTAATACAAATATACTCGTTTTTCTCAATAAGTTGTATATTCATGGTTTATTTCATAGATTCCTTGATCACTATGATAAGTATGGTTTATAATAATGTCTATACAGGTGCTATGTAATATTTTGCTTGTTTGTGACTGTAGATTTATTAAGAACACTCCTTCAAATGCACGTGGGACTCCAACGATTCCAAACAAGTGTTGGACATAAGGTAGGCCTTACACCTATATAGAATTTTAATAAATCTTATATGCTTAGAGAGAAATTAGTATAATTGGTTGTTTGTTGCTAGCTACTTTTAGTACTAGAGAGATCGGTCTTGTCCGCAAGACGGATTAATCTACACAACAAAGTGGCGACCATACTGGGGAAAGAATTTGTTGTTTTTGGTTCTCTTTTATTTTGATTTGAGGAAACATGTTTTCCTGGTTTTTGGTTGATACATATCTGTCTGGGTAATTCAGATTTTCCCCGTTTTTGAAAATTTTGAAAATTTTTATGTTTTTCTATAATTTTTCCTGGGACCGCACTCTAGCTTCTGTTTACAGAGTGGGCATTTCCGCACTTTCTGTAAGAAAACAGTGCGGGACCGCACCTGTTACTACTGATAGCCTACAGACCCTGTTAAAATTTTAGAAAATCTCCAAATTTCTTTTTGTATTTTTTCTTTATTTGGATTTAGCATTTTTTGTTTCTACCCAGACTGATGATTGTTTCTGTCAAAAATTTTTTGTGAATGAACTCCAACAGTATTGATGTTTTGATGATTTTCTAGAAGATTTTGCATTTTGGATTGTTTTTCACTTGGTATTTGTAGTGATTCGAAGCATTGACAGTTTGAAGTATCTCAGATTACATTGATCTTTTTGTCTTTTTTCTGAATCCAACCTGATTGTGGAAACATCCTTTATTGAGAAATAGAGCTATTTGTTTCTATGCAAATCTTCAAAAAAACTTTGTTGAAGGTTTTTGAATTTCATTTTTTATAAAAAAAAACATATTTTGAGTTTTTTTGATCTGTTTGTTATTCTGGACGAATAGATATTTATTTTTCTGAACAACTAAAGAAAAACATTCTTCAAAAAAAAAATCTTAAAGTTTTTATTCAAATTAGATTGTTTAAAATCAATAGATCTCAAGATTATTTTTGTAGTTTTGAGTAGTTTAAAAAAAAAAAATTGTAGCCTTCTTTTGAAGGAAAATTGTTTTGTAGCTTCAAGTTTGGAAAGAAAAAGGATTTTGTTATGAGCTTTGATAATTTATCTCATTATTGAAAAGACAAAAAAAAATTTCTTTCAATTATTCTTTATGTTTAAATAAGGAATTGTTTATTAAAAAGAATTGCATTCTCCAACTCTTTCTTTAGATAGAAAGTTCATTGAAAGAAAAAGAATTGATTATCATTTCTAGGTGCATTTTTAGTGTTTTTAGAAGTCGAGTCATCACATCATCGAAGTTTCATTTCTGCACCCATTGACTTAAGGAACAACTCATAAAAGTAATGCTTAATTAAAATTCATTTACTAATCTTTTTATTTCTAGGGATCTTATCACCAACATAGCTTAGGCTAGTATCTTGGAGTAGGGAGTAATTAACTCTCCAAGATAGATAAAACAAAAAAGTAGACAAATCTTGTGGTAGGAAGAATTCTAATTGTTGCATGTATGCTCTGGGAAGCTCCTATTAAAGGAGTCAAGCACGAGATCATATCTGAACCAGTGGGGTAATCAATCCTTCCTCATTGGGAAAAATATAAGATATGCACGTATTAACAACGGTAAACCTAGGATAGACCATTGTCGAGGAGCCTAGGGTCACTTGTCGGTATACCTTGGATTATTTCAAGGAGCCTTCAAGGGGATTGAGCTTTGTTACTCTGCCCTTGCGTGTGTGTCATATCGTAGAATGTTCCCCCAGGTATATTTGTTTCTATTGGTAACCTTAGTGGCCATAATCTATAGGATTATTTCCTAAGGTGACGGTGGAGGGAAGATCCTACTGTACCTGGAGCAGACGTCGACTAGACTCACTTGGACTCTCCGAAGGGTTATCTTCACTCGAGATGGTATAGTGGAGAAACTTGCACCGGTCTGTTTCATTAAGCAGGTTGTCGAGGTAACTGTTCCAACCGCCCTTTTCGAGTTAAATTTGTACTAAGTTGGATTTCATCACCAACTAGTGTTTTTTAGTACGGAAAGTTACTATTTGTGTGTGGTTTGAACTCTTAGATTTTTTAAGCGTGTGATTCAATTGTTTGTTTCTTAGAGACTTTAGGTGTTTTCATTGAAATTTTTCTTTGTTTGCATGTGATTAGTTAATTTTTAATCGTGGCGGAATTGTTGAGACAATCCCGAAGAATACAAGGGAAACCCCCTGAATATTCACCAAGTCAGCTTGAAGGGCTTCAGGCTCTAGTATCATCCAGTAGTGGTAGAATTCGATTAACAGAAATTGGAAGTTCATCTATAGTTGTTCATCCTAATCATCAAATACCCACAACAGAATACATTCAAGAACCAATTTCAGTTTCTGAAGTTACTGGAAGTATTTCTTCTTCTGGTGAACTAGCTGACGAACCTGAAATCTCTGAACCTGAAACTGAGTCTTCTGTTTTGGAAACATCCTCAGGATTTATTACACCAACTTCTAGCGATCCTGGTTCACCTAGGGTAAGAAATATTATTACTGACGATCTTCCATCTGGACTTATTTCTATTGAATAACTTACTAATCCAGACGAAGATACATCTCTTCCTGACTCCCCTCATCCTTTGAATCTTAGGGAACGTGAATCTATTTTCTACAACCCCATTCGAACTGATCCTTGGTATCTCTCTTTAACAATTTTTTTAGAGAGCACGGGGCCTACTTTTTATCCACCTCGAATTCCATTTCATCCTACACCCAGAGGTTATTATCCGTCATCTTTTATGGCAGGAGAGTTATCCATGTTTTCTCAGACACCAGAATCATTTTTACACGGTGGTCCTTCTATTCCTTCGGGACATCAGGCTCTATCTGGTACTTTCTCGGGAGCAGCTCCTCGACCAATTGAAAACGTGTTATCATCTGGTCTTAATGGATTTAACATTGAAACGTCGAACGCAAAGAAAATCTTTATGATGTCTGGTAATATTCCGAATCCTCAACCTCAAGGCAGTCAGTTACCGCCTCGGGGGCAACCTTAGGGAAGTCAGTTACTGCCTGGGGGGCAACCTCAGGGAAGTCAATTACCACCTGGAGGGCAACCTTCAGGTAGTCAATTACCACCTGGGGCACAACCTCAAGGTAAATTTTTCCCAGGACAAACTTTTGAATCATATTATTTTGGGGGACAACCCCAAGGACAATACATACCTCAGGGTTATCAACCTCAAGGACAGCACATACCTCAAGGTCAACCCCAAGCTCAATATGCTCCTCAGGGTCCTTATCAACCCCAACCTCAGTATGCGCCTCAAGGTTATCAACCTCAAGGTCAGTACCCAATTCAAGGTTTCCAACAGCCTTCTGGTCAACCATCTATTCAAGGAGCCAGAAATTTACCACTTAATTATCAACCCTACGTTCAACCAGGTTATGGTCCTTACATTCAACCTTCTACGGGACAATACCCTGGAATGATGGTGTGGGATCTGTCCTAATATCAACATCCTTTGCAGCCTAATGTGCATTTTCCTTATCAACGTGGACAGCCTTTAGTTTCTTGTCCAACCCAGCAACCTGTTCATCCAACTATTCAAACTCCCGCACCTAGTTCAGTTCAGCAGTCTGGGCCTAGTACACCTTAGACTCTGCCCCAAACTGCTGCAACTACTGCCACGTCTATTCAACCTGTAACACCTGTTTCTGGAGTATATGTAGCTCCGAGTTATTCTATCCCTGCATCCATGCAAATCCCTCAAGTCTCTGTACCCCAGTCAGGATCTTCGATTCAGGCTTCGGTTCAGATGCCTGCAGGACAAGCTGGTACAAGTACATTTTTTACAAGTCAACCACAATTTACGTATCAAACGTACCAGGGACAGCCGCAATTCGGTCCCTATACACAGAATCCAAACTATCAGTATCAACCGTACCCTGGCTATACTTATCAACAACCTCAGTATGGTCCGGTTCATCCTAGTTTTCCTGGAGGTTACACAATTCCTAATGCTAATCCGATTCCCAGTTATCCTGGGTATACACCTCCTGGATCTGCTTTGGCTTCTCAAAGTTTTCATGACCCTAACCGTCAATTACCGTTTATCGCAACTTTGGACTTACCTGATTTGACGCGCCTTACGAATGATCCGATTTTTTATTATCAGTACTGGCCACCAATGCCTCATAAGTTTCCCAGTGATATACAAAAATTCGAAGGTAAGTCAGGAGAGGATCCATCGAATCATGTCATGACTTATCACCTTTGGTGTGCATCTAATTCAATCATTGATGATTCGATTCATTTATGTCTTTTCCAAAGAACTCTTATTGGTCTTGCCGCCAAATGGTACATTGATTTACCACGAGGCTCGTTTCATAATTTCAGTCAGTTAGAAATTGCTTTCTTGACTCATTTTCAGTTTCCTGTCAGATACGATAATGGCACAGAATTATTAACTTCGCTAAAACAATCCACGTCCACGTATATTTCTGATCATATTCATGAATGGCGACGTAGGAGGCCTTTGGTGAAAGTTTACATTCCGGATCAAATTTTGGTAGAATGGTTTGTTAAATCATTTTTACCCAAGATCAATGAAGATGTAGCTAAGGCTGGTGTTGTTACTGAAGAGCAAGTAATTTCTCAAGCTCAGTACCTTGACCTCGTGTATACACAGTCAGGTACTTTACATGAAAAAATCCCTGATCTTCCAAAACAAGGTCAAATAGTTGCAGCTCCTTCAGGGTCTCATGCCACTGACGGTATGATTGGTACAGTAAATTCTAAAAGCAAGAAGAAATCTTCAAAGAATTCTTCTCTAATTATAACTTTACCAGATTCCCCGAAAGGAGAATCTTCCCCCGAATTTTCTGCCGACATTCATGTCGTAGAAACATCTACGACCAAATCTAAATCTGGTGGTAAAAAGAAAGGGAAGAACAAAAACAAAAAGAATTCGAAAGAGAAAACTGATAAAACTGAATCCAATGAGGAAAAACGTAAGCCTCACTATCCTTGTTTCATTTCTGATGAGGATCATTTTACGAAAGAATGTCCACATCGAGCAGAGGTTACAAAATTCGTTAAAGGTTCACAACAACCTGTTGTCTTGAAGGATCCTTTTCCAACTCAAGATAGTAAGATGATTGGTTCTACCTCGACTACTTTAGAAGAAACTATTATGATGATCTCTCATGTAAGGGTTGCGACACGATCGCAAGATTACGGTACTAAGAATCCTGTTGATGGTAGAGAAGCAGAATATTCTAATGCAAATACATCAATTACACCTGCTCCTGTTTCTGGTCCGCTACAGATCGAGAAACCAAATCCAGAATTAATAATCAAACCACCTGCTAAAGGTGTTCTTCATAAATTATCTTTCAATCCACATTCGAGAGCTGCTCAGAATTACAACATTGTTGAAGATTTAGCAATTTCTCCTTCAACAATTTTGGCTTTGGAAGTGCTGCAATCATGCCCAACATAGCGTAAATTACTTTTGTCTGCCATAGGATATTTTGATATTCAGGATTCTAACCTTATAATCTTCGATTTAGAAAATATTACACCTCGTCTACCTCACAAAATGGCTTTCCAGATTCCAGTGTTAGTAAAAAACAGACCAATCTTTCTGACTGTGATTGATGAGGGAGCTTCAACGTGTATTATGTCGATTCAGTGTTGGAAATCGCTTGGTTCTCCTACACTTAACCAATCTCCGACGATTCTTAAGGCTTTTGATGGTCGAGTTTTTCAACCTTTTGGTATTTTGCAGGATTTACCCATAGGGGTCGAAGGAAAAATCGTAAATCTAGATGTGGAAGTGGTTGATGCCGCTCTAGATTACAACCTTCTTCTGGGTCGTAGTTGGTCCTATGCTATGACTGTTGTTGTCTCTTCGGTCTTTCGACTCATAAAATTTCCATATCACGGAAATATCGTAACAATTGATCAGTTAACTTATTTCTATTCCGACCCAGCCTCTACAGAAACAATCCAGCATGTTGGTAAAACGGCTATCCCTTACAAGGATGTTGGAGTAGGTTTGGTTAAAGATTATGGGTTACTAGGAAATTTTTCCTTTCCTCCTCCTAACGTATCGCCTTCTACTACAAATATTCACATGATTTCGTCAAACACTATTATGTTTGATGATCCTTGGATCGTACTTTCTGAATCCGAGTTAGATTCATTCGATGGTGTGATGCCTTTGAGTCCATTTGAAATTGCATATCAGACTGTACAGTCACTTTCCGACCCCTCTTCAACTGAAACTGATCCAATGAATGGGATCTAAGAGGAATCATTTTCTATATCTAATTCAGCCACAACGACATTTCCTGAACTTGTTCATACAGATGAGTAAATTTGTGAGTTTTTGTCTGTTGACGATTTACCATGGGAAGATCTACATCATAGATCTTCATTCTTACCTGAACTAGATCATTTTGAAGATGATTTCGCTTCGATTTGTATTGCTGAATATGTCAAATAACCATAGAATCCATTGCAAAATCCTGATTCTGAGTTAAATTTGGAAAATATATCTCGAACGATTCCAATTGACATTTCAGTAAAACCAGGAATAATTGAAAACATTCATATAGGTGCTTGTTGTACAAATGATGAAATTCAAACTTATAAAGCCCTATTTCAAGAATTTCGTGATGTGTTTGCCTGGTCTTATGAAGAAATGCCAGGAATCGATCCATCGATCATTGTACATGAAATTAAGACTTATCCAGATGCTAAACTTGTCCGTCAACAATTACGTCAAATTCATCCTAGAAAAGCTGTTGCTATCAAAGCAGAAGTTGAAAAATTACTTCGTGCAGGATTCATTTATCCAATTCCCTTAACGGATTGGGTATCAAATATTGTTCCTGTGACTAAAAAATAAGGAACGATAAGAGTATGTATCGACTATAGGGATATTAATCGAGCTTGTCCAAAAGATAATTATCCAACTCCCTATATCGATCAAATAATCGATGATCGTGCTGGCAGTGAATTGTTTTCCTTTATGGATGGCTTTTCCGGTTACAATCAAATAAACATACTCCCTGCTGATCAACCGAAAACAACTTTTATTTGTCCGTGGGGAACGTTTGCGTACTGTAAACTACCTTTTGGATTAAAGAACGTTGGAGCAACTTTTCAAAGGGCTATGTCTTATGCATTTCATGACATTAAGCACATTGTGCAGCCTTATCTCGATGATTTACCTGCTCATTCATTGCGTAGGGCCGACCATATCACTCATTTACGAGCTATCTTTATGAGATGTAGGCATTATCGAATTAGGCTGAATCCGCATAAATTTGTTTTCTACGTAGAATCGGGTCGATTACTGGGATTTGTTGTCTCGAAAGCAGGCATTCGTGCCGATCCATCGAAGGTCAAAGCCATTGTCAAATTACCTCCTCCTTCGACTTTACGCCAACTCCAAAGTTTGCAAGGGAAAACAAACTTTTTACGTAGGTTTATTCCTAACTATGCCGAGCTTACAAAGGGTTTTACCCGGTTGTTGAAACAGAACATTCTGTTCTTTTGGGATGAGATCGATGATCGATATTTTGATGCACTTAAACACGCGTTGACCCATGCACCGTTATTGCATCCTCCCAACTACAACCAAGATTACATTTTGTACCTCGCTGCTTCTCATTCAACCATTGGGATGGTGCTAGTTCAGGAAGACAAATCTCACAATGAACATGTGATTTATTATCTTAGTCGAAATATGCATCCGACTGAAATCAAATATACGCATGTGAAGAAATTGGCCTCGGCAGCTGTCCAAGTTGTTCAAAGATTTAGACATTACATCTTGTTACGTAAAACCACAGTAATTTCTAATTATAACCCTATGATGTATATTTTAACTAAACAATTTCTAGGGGGCAAGTATTCCAAATGGATAGTTATCCTTCAGGAATTTGACTTGGAGTTTGAAAAATCTAAGGCAAATAAATCTTTGGTATTTGCGGAACTGATGTGCGATTTCCCTCTACTAATACTGAAACAGTGGCAGAGGAGTCCATTGCGGACGAATCGTTGTTTCTCATCAGTACACTTGATCCATGGTATGGATATATTATCGTTTATCTCCAAACCCAATCTTTCCGGCCTGACATCTCACGATCTCAGCGACGGAAAATATGTTTCCAATCCCAACAGTATAATATCATTAGTGATACACTTTATCGTCGTGGAGTGGATTCTGTTTTCTGACGTTATCTTACTCATGAAGAAGCTGAAAAGGTTTTAAATGACTGCCATTCTGGAGCATGTGGCAGTTATATGTCTGGGTATGACACAACCCAAAAGATATTGCGTGCTGGTTATTTATGGCCAACGTTGTACAAATATTGTATTTATGCAGTTTGGAAATGCCACAATTGTCAAATTTTTGATCGAAAAATGCGCGCACCACCCGCTCCTCTTCACCCTTTAATTGTTGTTGGTCCTTTTGCGAAATGGAGTATTGACTTTATTACATGTAACCCTTACTCGGCCGGGGAGCATGCGTATATTATCTTAGCAGTCGATTATTTTACTAAGTGGGCTGAGGAGATGCCTACATTTTCGACTGATGGAAATACTGCTGCAACTTTCGTATTTAATCACATAATTGCTAGGTTCAGTGTTCCTCAAGTCATTATTACAGATCATGGAAGTCACTTTCGGAATGTCATGATGACTGAACTAACAGACCAACTTGGCCTGCGCCACGATACTTCCACTTCGTATTATCCGCAAGCCAATGGTCTGGTTGAAGCCATTAATAAAGTTTTAGTCACCATGATCACACGAATTATTAGTATTCACAAGATGAATTGGAATTCCATGTTATTTTCAGCACTTTGGGCATATCAAACCTCAGTCAAAACATCAACGGGCTTCACTCCTTTTCAACTAGTTTACGGTTTGGAAGCTGTGTTGCCGATTGAATGCAAAATTCTGTCACTAAAATTAGCCATAGAATTACTTCTAGCTACATATGAAGAGGAAAAATGTTTCTTGTACTTAGCCCAGTTAGATGAGAATCGACGAAATGCTACAATAGCAAACGAGGCTCATGTTAAACGGAAAAGCTCAATATGATAGAAGTGTGACCCCTCGAAATTTTTTAGAAGGAGACCTAGTTTTACTTTACGATCAAGCTAATGACAAACTAGGAGCTAGGAAGTTCATGCCTATGTGGCATGGTCCTTTCATTGTTAAACGAAACTTAGCAAAAAGGGCCTATGAGTTGATAGATTTTGACGGTGTCCCTTTGGATAAACCCAGAAATGGGCTTTATCTAAAGCGATATTATGCTTAAACTTGGTGTGGAGATTTTTTAGGTTAGATTTCTTTACTTCTGGTGTGTTTTAGATTAGAAAAATGTGCCTAGTTTAGAAGTGTGTTGTTATCACTATTCTTGCTTATCTGAGTTTTACTCTTGATATTGCAGATGTCGACGTCTCTTGAAACCTACATTGGTTTTGCTGATGGTGCTTGTCGTAGTACACGGAACATTTCTTCCACAGCTTGGGTTATCTATTCACCCTCTAACGAGTTAGTATCCATGCATGGGTTAAGCCTTGGTCAAACGACGAATAACATTGCCGAATATAGTGCAGTGATTGAGTTATTGTCTGAATCCATATCATTTGGAATTCGGAGTTTGATTTTTAGGTTGGATTCTGAACTTGTTGTATTACAACTTAACAGAGTTTATACCATTAGAAATCCAGTGTTATTACGGTTATTTTTAAGATTTCGTCTCTTGGAACGTGAATTTGATTACATTGAATATCAACATATTCCAAGACATTTAAATACATTAGCAGATGCAATTGCTTCTAGTATGATAAATCGGCATTTACAATAATCAAAATAGTAAATCAAACAGCATTCACAATATGTACACAGATAGCCGGTAAATAGTGATATATCATAGTATAGATGTGTTTTCAAAAAATATACATCGTCTTCGATCATAGGTTGGAAACACCTTATGATCGATAAAATGATAACACAAAAAGTCAAAAATATGTGTCTACAACACGATCATCCCATCACTGATGGTGATCATGACAAGAAACCATTGCCTGAGCTACCCTACATAGGAACCTCCTAAAAGGTCCTGGAACACCAATCACGTATCTCTGCAACCTGAGTGGAATATCATCTATGCTCGTCTCTGGAATATCTAGAGTCAAACACTCTATGTGATGCTCTAAATCAGTCAAAATATCCGCTGATTAGCCTGCTGGGGCTGGTACGGCTGCAACTGTTTGTCTTCTTTCATAAGGTTGGAGATGGGCTAGTCGCTGTGGACCCACATCTGTATTCAAAAAAATTTTGGTTATTAGTTTTCAAGACGATAAAAAATAAAAATAAAAAATTAATTTAAGAACTGTTGAAAAATGGTTTTACCTGAATCATCCCACTGTTCCCCTACTGGTAGAGTCATCTCTCGGTCACCGTGAAAATCTATCCCGGCGTATGGAAAGTCCTCTATGAAAAAAAGTTGGCGATCCAGCCAACGAAAATATGAAGAAGGAAATCGAACAATATCAGTACCCTCAATAGCATGACGAGCCATCAATGCGGACCAGCGAACCATCCTAGGTTCTCGAAGTCGACTGGAATCAACAGGCATACTCTGTGGAGCTAGCATGGGGATCCTCTCTAGATCAAAAGAGACAACGATGGATCCATATCCAAAGTTATTTAATTTCCCATTTTTTGCTCTAGTTAGTTGGCCTTTTAAATTAGCCAACACAGCTTCACACCAGTTGAAAATAGTGCCGTGAAAACAGTCCACATAATTGTGCATCTGGGAACCGGTAGCTACATGCAGCGCAGCACTCCCACACAGTTTGGTAACAGTAAATGCGATAACTTTCAACTCAGGACGGATGATGTTTTTTATGTCAATCCGTTTGTCCCTAGGGTTTGCCTGGTCATTACAGAATTATAGTTGAAGACTAGAGATAGACTGGCCACCTGGCCTAGTCCCAAACAAAGAAACTTGTTCGCCCCTTTTGGACCGATTTTCTCCTATACTGGACTCGTTAAAATTTAACAGTAAAGGACCTGTTCAATTTTAAACAGGAACGAACCACTCCTTCTTAGGGTTCAAATTTTAAACTTAGCTGGACTCATCCGAAGGATGAGCTTATAAACAAGAAAATGTTATCCTCCTCAAGCTTGTCAAAAATAAAGAGGTACTTGCCAGAAATGGTGGGGGGAAAAGAGAAAAATAGGCGTGTTTGTTGTATTTTAAATTTTTCGAAAATCCAGTCAACCACTCTTGAACACAACACTTTTATTCACCTGGGTTGGGAAATAATTTGCCTAAAAGTTAATCAAACCATATTGAAAGTCTTCAGCTGGTTTCGGGATATTAGCTACGGGTTAATTGTCACCAAGCCATCTGCAGGGTCGTTATGTGTTCAAGAGGACAATTCAAACAAACCATTCATCTGCAAAATATTTGTCATCCATTTTGACCATCCCTGAGTCAGTCCATGCCAATATATTTTCAAAACTTGATCTATGATTTCGTGTTGTGGGCTTGCCTACGACAGATCACTTTCTATCGACAACAGCACATTATCTAGGAAGTTGATCCAGAAATTATCAATACCTTGAAATCTTCATGCCTCAATGGCAGGTTTCTCGCCTTCGACGAACATTTTACATCATTGACTTTCGATCGAATGATTCCGTGAGATGTTCGACTTCAGCTCATTCATTCACATTTCATGGATTGTACTCTGGGTACTTTGAGAGCTCATTGACATTATTGTACATTTCCATACTGTTAACAATTTCCATCATCGATCGTAATCAAGTGGTTTCTCAACATGTTCGACTTCGACACATTCATTCACATGGATAGAATCGTACTAGTTCGGCAGATGATATCCAAGACCTCCCTGGATCTAGTTTCTACCATCCAGGCTGCGAGGAATTTTTTTATCATCTATATAGTAGACTATTTATAAACAGATGGTTGTGTCCATACTGTGTCTACACATATATGCATTGTGATGTATTCAAAATCATTCCTGTATCAGAACAATTTGAGTTAGTTAGTTTTGATCTGAGTATGGGAATGCCTACCTCAGTGATGACATGTATACATATATATTTTGCATTGAATGATTTTACAGGTTCCGACTGGGGTGTCCACAAGATGATCCTTGAAATGATAAAGTACTGCACTCTTCATATATGACAGACTTCAGCTTCATCTATTCTAGACTTTTCACTTTAGGGGGCAATCTGTTACACTAAAAATTGTCATCCTGATATTCTGTTATTAGTATGAGCTCATTATTACTCATACTCCCCCCTTTTGCAAGTCTAAAAATATCATTTCTTCATGTCAAGCCTTGAAAATCAGAAGAAAGTTCCTAAAATTTGGTATCGCACTTTCTCTATACATTTCCTGCGGTCCTGCACCTAATATTCAGCTCTCCTGTGGACCCTTACCGCACGATCTCTATGTTATAGAAGCAGACTCCTATAAAACTCAAAAAGGCGAGAAAGTAAAGTTAAAAATTTGATTTCAGATCAATTCTAGAATATTCTAGATGGGAATTTTCGGGAATGGATACGCTTTCATAAGGTTCATGTATCCCTTACTTTATGGAGCTAACCCCTTGATGTGAGGAACTTATCCCTTTGAAGGAGGATTCTATCCCTTCATACTTGGAACAGAAAACCTCCTCTTTTCCACTATAAAAAGATGCATTGGGTAGCCTCAAGGGGAGTTGAAGCTTTAGGATATTTGAGGTTAAATGATATTGAGATTTAGACTCAGTTAACTAAGACTTTCTGTGAGGAGACGACTTTCTGTGAGGAGAGATTACATCCCTCTATTTGTCTTGGTTGAAAGAGTTCAAAGCTTGTCAAAATAGAGGAGATTCCTGCTTCGGACCCCAGGAAGACCTATATGACATCAAGGCTCAGGTTGTAAAGGTTTTCTTTTATTTTGAAGTTAATACAAATATACTCGTTTTTATCAATAAGCTGTCTATTCATGGTTTATTTCATAGATTCCTTGATCACTATGATAAGTATGGTTTATAATAATGTCTATACAGGTGCTATGTAATCTTTTTCTTGTTTGTGACTGCAGATATATGAAGAACACTCCTTCAAATGCACGTGGGACTCCAACGATTCCAAACAAGCGCTGGACATAAGGTAGGCCTTACACCTATATAGAATTTTTATAAATCTTATATGCTTAGAGAGAAATTAGTATAATTGGTTGTTTGTTGCTAGCTACTTTTAGTACTAGAGAGATCGGTCTTGTTCGCAAGACGAATTAATCTACACAACAGTGCTACCTCCACATGCATGCCACAGCTCCCCTCCTGAAGGCCCGAATGCTGGCTGGATTTTTCTAAGCTCAGACCCGCCGGACAGGTGCATTCTTCCTCCGTTTGGGCCTCCTCGCGGAAAACCATAGTGACTAAAGTTGTGATTCGTGGGCGGTTGAGAGAGAAATTAAAGGAAAATTCCGCAGTGCGCGTCGTGGGAGAAGGTGAACTAGCGGTGGGGAAACGAGGAGCAAGGGAATCCATACGATGGTCAGATCCTACAACCCGACCCCGCCCACTCCTAGTATTTGGATAGCGACATGCGTAATAATCACTGGACTGGCCGGAAATCAACTCGGTTGAGGGGCTAGAGGGAATGCATAGGGGTTGACCTCTAGTGCTCCCGCTGCGGCAACGCATCCTTTGACACATGCGAGGCATGGGTGCAGTCTCAGCAGTGGGCACAAGAGGAGATGGAGAAGAAGAATTCCAAGAAACAGAGGAAGAAAGACACATAACAGACCGAGAGAAATGCAGATATGTAGCAAGGTCTAAGCAGCAGTTCAGCTGGCCACTTCTCCTTCTCATCATAGTGAGCAAGCAGTGTAATCTAGCAACCGGCTCGTCTGAAAAACCATAGCGGAACGCCATTTTATCGACCCAACTGCAATGCAATCAAAGGACACCCATCATACTTAATCTCTGATCATTAATGAGAGCTGAAGTCCGGATCATGTTGGAGCATGCAGAATCGCTAACAGCAGTGGATCCAATCTTGAACAGTGTTAAAATTTAATTAATGCGGATTTGATGTGAAAACCTTGGAACTTAATTGAATAGCGTTAAAACTTAATGCGATTGATATGAAGTCACCACATCCATGTCCCATCGCCTTAAACGCCATCGAATGCACCTGTAGCTGGGAGAAGGGAAAGTTTTTATTGAGGACATGCGGTAGAAATTGATTGGAGCAGATCTTTGTTTGGGCCGCTCATGCAGTGG
Source organism: Pinus albicaulis (assembly GCA_034641835.2). Classification (NCBI taxonomy): domain Eukaryota; kingdom Viridiplantae; phylum Streptophyta; class Pinopsida; order Pinales; family Pinaceae; genus Pinus; species Pinus albicaulis. Next base: position 633,476,446 of record CM076582.1, on the reverse strand, counting down.
AAATCCGGACCCGAAAAAGATTAGGGTGAATTTGATAAGAAATTCGCGTCACAAGTCTCCCTCTGTACGCTAGCCCAACTTCGGACCCGAAAAAGATTAGGGCGGAATTCATTTGGTTTTTGCATCACAAAATTGGCCGATGTCAGCAGGCTATTTTGGAACGCGAATTTGGTTTGAATTATGGTTTATCACCGTTTGAAGTCCGGCAGGCTTGACTTAAGAACAATTTTGTTTGATCCCATCTTATAAAATTTGTGTTGGTTTTCTTTGATAATACACATATTTATAGTAAATCATGGTAATACCACACTAAACATGAAGAAAAGTTATATAAATTATTGAGAACAATCATTTTTATGTAAAAATATCCAAATGTGCTTTTGGGAAATAAGAATTCGAGTATTTGGTTCATATTGTTTTAAAGGAAGGAGTGAAGTTGGAGCCTCAAAAGATGCAAGCTATTACAAAATGACCTATTCCTAAGAAAATCAAGGTTCTTAGAAATTTTTTTAGACTTACATGATATTATTGATCATTTTTTAAGAATTATGCATGAATTTCAAGTCCACTCACATATCTCTTGAATAAAATATCATTTATATGGAATGATGAGGCTACTTTTGCATTCTCTCTTTTAATGGATGCCATCTCTTCTACACCAACATCGGTTGCACCTACTTTTGGTAAAACATTCATAGTAGAGTGTGAGGCACTAGGACAAGGAATTTGCGTAACATTAACACAATAAGGGATATCATTGGCTTTTAAAAGCAAGGAATTCAAAGAAAATATTAGGTGAAATCTACGTATGAAAAATAAATGGAAGCAATATTACATGCAATAAAAAATGGGGATAGCATATCATTGGGAGGTACTTTAAAGTCAAGATATACCATGATAGCATAAAGTATTTTTTGAAGCTATGGATTTAATTGGATGATTAACAAAAATGAGGAGAAAAAATGAAAGTTTTAATTTTGAGATAATCTCCAAAAAGGGTAAGGAAAATTTAGTACATGATGCTCTTTCTAAAATAGAATAGGCCTCAAATTTATATCCAATTACATTTTCTATTTCTAGGTGGCTAGAAGAAGCTTGCCATAATGGAAAAATGACAATAGTACTAAACAAAAACTAAAATTTATAAAGGATGGGATGAACTCTATGGAGCATTGGGGGTGAAAGAGAGATATACTTTGGTGCAAATGTAGAATAATTTTATGCACACAAGCATATTTGAATAAAAAAATATTAAGGGAGTCCCATGTCTCTATGATGGTAGGACGCAGGGTTCCTTAAAACACCTCAAAGGATCAAAAAATATATTTTTGGAAGGAATGAAGAAAGATATTCAAAATTTTGTAAGAGAAGGTCAGGTTTGCATAATAAATAAAAGAGAGATAGTAAAATCTCTAGGGTTACTTCAACCATTCCACATACATATTCAAAGACTAAAATATATATCAATAGACTTTATTACAGGGTTGCTGAAATATAAAGGTAAGTATTACATTTTTGTGGTCATTTATATAGACAAATTTTGTATTTTTTTTTTGTAGAGCTCAAAGTACATAAACAACAAGCCAAGTGGCAGAAGTGTCCGTGAAAGAAATTCATAGTCTTCATGGTTTTCCTAAAGTAATAGTAACAAGAAAATTTTGGAAATAATTATTTAATATGAGTGGAGAAACACTAGTTGCCATGAGTTCTACATATCAAACACAATCAAATGGTCAAACAAAAATAGTTAACAAATGTTTTTAAGGTTATCTACAATGTTACTCTTTAGAAAAAAAATCTTAATGGATGAAGTGGGTTCGTCAAGGAAGAATGGTAATATGATACTACCTATCACACATCTACTAAAATTTCCCCATTTAAGGCCCTTTATGGATATCCAACTCCTAGTATCTCATACTTTTTGCAAGATAAGTCAAAAGTATAGGAAACAGAGTCACATATGGAAAATACTAAAGAAAATTTGAAAATTATTATGGAAAACCTTCAAATGACATGAAACATGATAAAACAACAAGGGGAACAACATTGAAGTGAAAGATAATTTGAGGAGGGTAATTAGGTATTTTTTAGATTATAGCATTATAAGCAATCTTCATTCAAGAAAAAGAAGAATAAAAAATTAGCTCAAAAATGCAATGTGGAAAAATTTGAAGTCAGGATTAAATCGGCAAGGGTAAAAAAGTTGAAATACTCGATAAAGTCGGGATTTTTTTTAAAAAGTTGGCAAAAATTCGTCAAAACTAAAAAAATACAAAAATATTCATTTTTGGAAAAAATCCTAATTTTTTCAAAAAAAATTAAAAAATTATTAAAGAAACTACCTCACTCAAGATTTTTTCGAAAAATTCGGCAAAAATTTGGGACTTCGAGGATAAACTCGTGACTTTTTCAGGGATGAAAAAGTCGGAAAAAATTCGGCCGATAAAGTCGGCTCCGGGAAAAATTCGAGATTTTTTCAAAAAGTCGGGACTTTTTGCCGACTTTTTCCAAACTGCAAAAATGTTATGGCCCTAAATAATTATTCATAGGATTTCACAAGTGGTATAGAAGTTAAATTTTCCTTCTTCTTGCATTCATAAGGTTTTTCATGTATCTTGCCTAAAAAAGGTTTTGGGAAAAAATATGCCAATGTAAATAGAACTTCCAAAATTAGATGAAGAATGAAAGTTGATTCTTGAACCAGAAAAAGTTATAGATAAACATTTTGTATCTCTTTGACATATAACCATTATGAAGTACCTAATCAAGTGGAAGAATATTCCTCTAGAAGAAGGTACATGGTGAAATGGTCAATTCGTGATGAAATACCCATGGCTAAAGGGTTCGTTTGAAGTTTTGACAAAGGTTTTGTTATATGTTTTATATAACGTGCGGCGGAATAGTTTTATTGTTTGTTAAGGTACCACACAGTGATAAAATTTGAAGGGCAGGTCCGAATTTCAATTAGAAGGGCATATATCTATGTCGCCCTTCCATAATGAAAAGCTTTAAAAAAAAAACTTTTCAATTGACCACAATAAATTATTTTTACATTTCATTTTCAGAAAGACAAAACCTTCAATATTTATATTAATAAAAGACTGTTACATATACAACAATGAAGAAAGCTCCATCTTTCATTGCTTAAATATCTCATTGGAAATGTCAACATAAGTCTTGAAGACACTATTATAAGAGTTTGGATACATACCACCGGGATATAGGAGATTCTTATGTGTTAGATTTTGTAATGCAATTTTGACTTTGTCTCATAAGGAGCAGCAGCATGGAGGTCTGGATTTTTCTTATAGAAATTTTTTATTATTATTTGAAACATTGTTTATAGATATGAATACAACAATGAAATTATGAGCATGGTGGACAATTAGTCAAGCTTGTGATGCCAAACCATGATGATGTAAGTTTGGAATTTAACATTTTTACATGTTAAAGACAAATAGTCAAAATCACTAGAAACTTAGTATGCCATAATTAATAATCATTCCCTATTCACTTTTGTTAATAGGTTTATGTCACCAGATGATCTCTCTTCTCTCGCATTTACTTGTATTGAAGATCACTATTCTAGGAATAAGGAGTTATTTTCTCCAAAAATAACCCTAGCCAAGCATTGACAATGCATCAAGGATATATTTCTATGCTTCATAAGTACATATGTTCTACTTCTAAATCATGTCTTGGAATTGGTTGTTTTGCTGGAAATTATTCACCAGTTGGTTTCATACCAAAGTATTTTTCACATTTTTAGCATCCAATACATGAAAAAGATAATGGTTTAAAACAACATAAATATTTAAAATTTTGCAAGAATTATCTGGCACACTTTGAATATGAATTTTGAAGTCAAGTGCATGATGTTTTATAGGATCAAGTGTAATTTTGAATACCAAATATTTCACAAGAAACTTCTCAACATGCTACCCTGCAGTAAGGATTAAATGACAATATTGCATCAACTATTTCCATAATAAAAGTGCACCTCGGCCATAAGACTAAAAAAATACAAATGTTGTAGATCTAACAAGACCACACAATCAAATGTGTTCCACAAGGCCAATAATGTATGAAAAATGAAAAGGAGTTTGCAACCAAAAATACCTTAGGCAACTAATTCAATTAGATACACCAAACCATCAGCAAAAAGGAAAACCAGCCTACTCAAAAGTCAAGCGTTTACCTCCTTTGACAAAATTTTGAGTTCCGAAACAAGGGCCTTTATTGTCTTGTCAATGCCCCTAGTAATTTGAACGGGGTTTGCACCTGCTGCAACAACCTAAAAAAAAATGTTTCATTTCAAATTATTTTCCACAAATTTAGGATACAACCATTGTCAGTTTTGTATTTCCTAACAAGCTCATAAATTTTGACAAAAGAACCAAATTTTTTTAATACCTGATAGCAATTTTTTCACTCAAAAACTATCTTAGACTCAATAAGCCCAACCAAAAACTAAAAAACCAAACACCATAAGACCCTACAAAAATGAATAGATGATCTTAATCCAGTACTATCGACAAAAAGTTACCTTTACACCCTCACTTATTAAACCCTGTGCTGTTGAATTTTAACTTCAACTGCTGCAGCAGAAGGACAGATGCAGCAGCGACATTTTTTTTTGGAGGTTGCTTGCACGCCATCCAGAAATTTAATTCAGCATTTAAAATTCCTGCAAGTTTTTTTTGTAGACGGCCGCAGCCATATTTCTGTACAGGATTGTATTTAAACACAACAACCAGTATTAACGCAATTCACCAACCAGAAATTTACCCCCCAGTTTTGTAAATTCAAAAGGAGGACACGTGGAGCATTAATATTGGATCACATGAAATTGAAGGGAATCTGAAAACCTGAAAACCGGACCCAATTTTTTTATAAGGCACATTGGATTGAGAATTCGCGTTACAAATTAGGCAGACGTCAGCATCCCATTTTGGAACGTGAATTTGGTTTGAAATTCAATCTATTCAGACTTTTGAAGTCCGATGGAGAGGGTTCTTTAATGTTTTGATAGTTTAATTTTATGTATGCTTTAAAATATACATATGTTTTAAACATATGTTATATATATATCATATGCGAAATGAAAAGTGGGCCATAGAATTTAGTTTTAATTTTATTTTTTTTAAAAGAGGGTTTATTATAATATGTTTTATATGTTACGACATATAAAAATAAAAAGGACAAAAAAGCTTGGTAGTTTTTTTTATAGACAGTACGTAAATTTTTTATTACACAGCAGTGTGTAAAAAGTGAAAGACTGAGTGTAACTTTTAAGTGTGTATGCACAACAGTGCGAAAGTGAAAAACACAGCAGAGTGTTTTAGAGACAGAGTATGTTTGTTTTGAACAGACAGTGAGTTGGTTTTATGCACTGCGTTTTGTAGCAATCATAATTTTGTAATCCCTCTCAGTGAGGAAGAAGTGTAATAGTTTTTTTTTGAGTTATTGAAGGGAATAGAAGTTTGTTTTCAAAGTATTGAAACTCTATCTCCTGTCAAATAAATTTTTATTTTCTCTGTGTTAGAGGAAGGGAGATTTATTCTCCATTCATTGTTTTGGAATTTTTCAATATTCCAACATGTGAAGGAACAAAAGATGTTGTGGTTCCATCCCCAGCTAAGTCATTTTTCTTTACCGTAGCTTGCCTTACCAACTTGGCCCCAATATTTTCAACTAGGTCCTCTAATTCAACCAAAAAAAAGGCCAAAACCATAGCATTGAGATACATTTCATTACACTGTTAATAACAATAAAATTCAACTCAGCCATAACCCTTTCCTTTTATTTTTGTGAAAATCTTTATGCATTACTCTAATGTGGCTAGTCCATAGGCCAAGTAGACCACTGGGTAACAAATACGTTTCCTTTCACCTTTGAGTTTTCAAATTATGCCTACCAAATCTAAGACATTTAAGAGGGGGGACTAATACAACATTAAAAAGAAAACCAGAGCACACATCTACAAATTACCTCCTTAGCTACTGTCACACCATCATTAACTATTTTCAGAGAACCATGCTTGCTCTCCAAGACAAAAAATTTCCCTTTGCCCCAAGGGTGACTCCCACAAGATCAACAAGTTTGTTCACACCGCCTGCAAGAAAAATTGACAATGATTTCAGTAAGTGCGCAATTGAATGTCAGACCATATGCCAAAACAACCCTCCATTAAAAATTAAAATAAAACATTAAAATCGAATATAGGTGGACAAGGAAATATCCACCGCAGTGAAGTTTCACGTGCAGGTGACCTTCCTTTAAACATAATCTTTTCTCTGACCTGCAATTTTTTGTCACTAAGCCATCCTTGTTGAAGTACAACTCTTTTTCCATAGCTCTTGTATTAATTACCTTCTCTCTGCCACGTAATCTCAAATTTCCTCTTCTTCTTGAGTGATTAAAGGAAATGGGTGAAAAAGCTGAAAGAGAAGAAAATTGTCTGCCATAATCATCAAACATTGCACCCAACTTCTTCCCCTTTCCATTGTTACCCAATGAGGTAGATGTGGCAATTGTTGTCATACTTCCCAGAGAAGAGGCCATCTTCTCTTATCCTGAATATAGAATTACAATATCTTCATATTAGTATGAACCCTAAAAAACATGACTCCCATTGCTAAAAACCACTTTTAAGTTGTAACAGACAAACTAAACAACTATCGCAACTTTTGGCAACTTCTGGAGCATTAAGAGAGAAACAACCAAAGAGAAATACAACCACAATCCTCATTTTAATGAGACCGGACTATATATTTTCATTAAGATAATAGAAATAAATCATGACTATATTAAGGCCAGCACAAAACAATCTTTAACCAGTGTCTCTCACGGCCTTCAGGTTGCCATGCTAGAGGTTGCATATTTTTAATTTAAATTCTTGACCTCTCGTGCCCATATATGAATGCATCCAATGGGATATCTACATCAAATGCTTCTTTATATCCCCAAAAACAAATTCCCTACTACAAGAGCACCAGTATTTATGGATCACCCCACACCATCCCACCCACTAGAAATGGTGAAAAAGGAAACCCGAGAAAACTTCTGAAATATCTCAAGATGACTATATGGGTGGTTCTTATGAATAAACCAACCATTCAGAACATGCTCATCAATCCAAACCATGATTATTATGTGATGATATTCAAGCATGCACTAAATCGGATTTCTGAAGCTATGTTAGAGAAACCCTAAACTCTCACTGAAAATAGGTGAAATGTGGCACCACTCAGAGATTGACATGTGCCAATTGGTACAAGTGGTAGACAATTGGCATGCTCAAACAACGAGGTGATGCAATAATGACATGAGGGAGAAAATATCAGAAAAGCCCCGAATCTAGAGAACTAAAGCTCATCACCAACCTGAGATTGAAAACTTTACATGATGTAACCTATGAAATCATAAATGGAGAAATCATAGTAACAATAAAGTAACCTATGTAACAATAAATTCAGATTCATCCTGGGAGTGGTAATGGGAGAAATCATAGTGAACAACAGGAAACATGCAGAGTTGCTTACAATCAAATAGATGAAAAATCACATACAAAAAACCTAGATAATAATCATGAACAAGCTTAATATTGAATTATGAACTGTAAAGGAACTTACAAAACGTGACATTACGAACCTGGTCAAGCGCACAAGCAAAAATATCTTGGACATGACCCTGGTTGACAAGTTGTATTGCTCATGATGCAAGAGGATTTGTACCTGCACTGCCAAGTCAATCAAAATCCATCATTATCTATACAATAAATACAAGTAATTGATGTGGTATTTTTTACTCTAAGATGCATTCTTATGATAATGTTAGAACATATGTTGAAAATGTCAAAACATACCTGAATAAGCTCCTCTTCATTTCAAGAACAATTTATTAGAGTCGCATGAACTTGGAACAAGCCTCCCACGATCTGAAAGAGTAGCAACTAAGTCAACAATGATTTTTTTGTTGCTACACTGGATCGAGGGAGGTTTGCTCCAAGATTAAATCATTCCAATAAATTATTCTCTACTAAATAGGGCCAACCACGTGAAGGTGGAAGCTCTTATGGCCCCTCCCTCCCCTCACATCACTCTCAATTCCCCAATACCCAATCTATATTTCATTTTTTACTTTCATGAGCATAAAAAAAAATATTCAATAACTAATAAAAAAACAATTCAACAAAAAGTACGCAAGGAAACATTGCAATTAATGCTTGACATAAAAATAGTTTGATAAATGAGTTTTTTATATAACGCAAAAAATGTTCCAAGTATGGTAACGTTTGTCTTATAATAATACAATATTTTACATGATCAAATTTTCTTTTTCTTCTTCCTATTTCTAAAGCTCCTAATTACATCATCAATATCATCTTGCTCTGCTCCTATTTTGTGCCTTTCGACCCGCATTGCTGACCTAGTTGCGTAGTCACGATGTTTGGTCTCATTCAGTGATGGGGCATCGCCTACAAAAACAGATAATATTAAATTTTAATTTTGAGTTTTTAAATATCATTGAACTAGTTCAGTAATATTAATAAAAAAAATTGCAATGAGATTATTTACCTGGTGCACCAGTTTTCGCCGCTGACCTAGTTGCGTAGTCACGATGTCTGGTCTCATCCAATGACGGGGCATCGCCTACAAAAACAGATAATACTAAATTTTAATTCTCATTTTTTAAATATCATTGAACTAGTTCGGTAATATTAATAAAAAAATTTCAATGAGATTATTTACCTGGTGCACTAGTTTTCACCGCTGACCTAGTTGCATAGTCACAATGTCTAGTCTCATCCAGTGATGGGGCATCGCCTACAAAAACAGATAATATTAAATCTTAATTGTCAGTTTTTAAATATCATTGAACTAGTTCGGTAATATTAATAAAAAAAATTTCAATGAGATTATTTACCTGGTGCACCAGTTGTCGTCATTGGGACTGTTGCCCTGTCTTCCTCTCTAGTGGTAAGATCCTCAAGGGAAACATTCTCTGTCATTTAAAAAAAAATACATTATAAGGACAACCATCAAGGTATAATTAGAAAAAAATATAATTGGAAATTAATTACTGTCATGGCCCTCACTGATAGTAGCATTGTCGCCCTGGTCCCCACTACAATGATCAGGTTGCATGTGAGGATCATCTACATCTGGCTCTAAAACTGGGTTATTTGCCTCGTCTGTAGTGTTGCTCCCCTGATTTAAACAAAGTTGTTAGACATTAAATTTATGGACGAAAACAAACATATTGAAAGGTTAATGTTTTACCTTATCGGGCATTCTGGATCTTGGGACCTGCCCCAAGCTTCTGCAACGTTCAACTACGGCTTGATAGCCGAAATGGAAAGCGGTATTTTTATCTTCCTCTATAGTTTCTGTTTTGAATTCATCACCCCTCATTACATATGATTGTGTATTTTTAATCATATTTGATAGGATTACAAAAACGTTGGAAGGTGATACAGTTAATTATAAGATGTTTAGCTACTTAATTACAATTCTTGCGGCTAATTTCAAGTAGCCGCCCTGGCCTAGCTTGTGATGGCCCTTTTTTTCAATCCTAGCTTTGGTTGCCTTTGAGGTGTCAGGAAAACTAGCATCAAAATATTGAATTCATATATGACGTAGCACACTTTTATTTTAGACATACAGAAACTTAAAGCTATTGAATTAAAGTTGTAATTTATCTTGCGGGTCCAGTTGGCATTTTTCCTTCTTTCTTTTCCCTTTTCTCTTTTCTGTCATGGATGAGTGCTCTCCACTCACTCTCTAGAACTATGAGAGGAAACTCATATCTATGGTTAAATTGCAATTGTGTCCTATAGGTGTCCCTGGTATATTTCAAATATTTGTCGGCTACCCGAGCCACCATTGTTCTGTCAAATGTGCTGACCCCAAAAAGGGCTTCTAGATAATCTAGAAGTTCTTTTTTCATGTTGGAATTCTGGGAATTCCACCGTGTGTGTATGGTTGGGCCAAAAATTACCAACGCATGGCTCTCCAAAAACCTGTAGAATTCATTGTTTCCTACACAGAAAAAAAAAAATATATTATCATTAATTTAAAAATAAAAATAATGATAAATATGTTCTATATAAAGTACATGAAATAGTTAAAATATTAAAATTTACCTGGGAGTTGTACATGCTTTATAGGGACACCTTCATCGTTCACCAACAACGTGCCATTAATGGTCCTTGTCGAGCTGAAACGAGTAGCTCCAGGAAACGCAATAATGTAGTTCTCCATATCAGCCTCATCATTACCAACACGTTCAACAGTTGGCTGGGTGTCTGCTTGGGCAGGGTGTGTTTCTTGGCTGGCACCTAAAGGACTAGAAGGTGTATGAGAGGGTTGTTGGGCAATCTCTTGCCCTTGTGTCCCACTACCACCAACACCGGGTTCAGCAAGTGCCAGAAAACGCTACATACAAAAGAACTTTTTGTTAGTTTAGTCAATGTAAAAATTAAAAATCAAACTATCACAATTCATCTCATGCAGAACAAAAAAAATATCCTTTTGACTTTTAATTATTACCTGATATGTTTCTAGCTGGCTCATAAGTTTTTTTATCCTCTCTTATGTTTCAGGTGTTTGAGGCGCGTCTATCAAAGTATTAAATTTTGACCTTGCATCTCGTGCCTTTTTTCGCAACAAGAACACTGGAGATAGGGATGAAGAAAGCTCTTCCTCAAAGAGGGAATCATCGGGCGTACCATGGCTAGGTGTCTGCATATTTGAACAAAATTAATATTATTTCAATTATGTAAATAACTAAAATACCTGAAGATAGAGCAATGCTGGCACTTTACATGTTCTTCCGCTGGCCTCTTTTCGCGATCATCCCGTCTCGGGGTTGTTCCTGCACTGCTCTGATCAGTCTGTCACATTGCAATAAAATTATAAATGTAAAAACTTGAAAACAATATCTAACTTGAAAACACAAAATGAAAACTGAAATAATTTCTAATAAGACACCGGAATACAGAGTTAGAGTTTCAAATATGCCTTGCATTGAATTCAGTCCTGGAAACATGTCATTGCACATTAAGGCACCCAAACAAGAGACGAGTTGACAATGAAGACCTTATTGAAAATATTTTTGGAGCAACTTCTAGTAAACTTGTTGTGAAGACCTTGAGCACATTTTTTGGAGCAACATTATTGAAGCTGATGGTATAGCATTGTTGGAGACGATCTTGAAGGGGCTTGAAGTGAATCTTTTGGAGCAACTATTGAAAAATCCTTAGAGCATTTAAGTAAGGCACTTTCTATTTTCCATCACCTTTTTCCTTTCAATATCCTTAAAATGATTTTGTTGATATTTAATGTTTGAAATCACGTTATAATTCCTTGATTATATGTGTTTGGGGACTTTCCCTTCGAAATTACCCAAAAATACCCTGGCAATTTTATCTTCAGGATGCATGTCTAACCATATTCTTCAATATTTTGATTGATAGTAGTAAACATAGAGAGTTAGGGGGCTCTTGACTTGGTTTGGTTGGGCCATTAGATCCCTAACATCTACTAGGGAGAACCCCCCTTGAGTTGGAGGAGAGCTAGCCCGAAGTGAAAAGAGATTGGTGAGGTGACAATGGGGCTACTGAATTACACATGGTATCACACTTTAGCTTTAGGACTTTATCTTGAGAAGTGAGAGATTTTGCTATATCAATTCTCAAATTGTTTACAACACTATTGTTAAGAACTAATAAGAAGTGATGTTGAGGGGTTTATGGGTATAAGAAACAATACCATTTAAAAACTAGGGTTCTTAGTCCTTGGCATTCCTTCACCTGGGCCTAGGGTCACACTAGAATAATTTCACACTAAACCATGCAAACTTAAAAGTAACTTAACAGATCCATAAAGTAATAATAATCATAATTCCTAATTTCCTATTATACGATATAATGCAAATTATTCAAACATGAAGCAATGAAGACATGCAATGTCTGAATTTCAAGATTGATGAACCAATACAAGAAGTTAGAAACTACAACTTTGATTCAATACTCTGTGTCCTAACTCCGGGAAGGAATCTAGTTTGTAGTACAGAACATGCATCGTGTATTATCAATTCTTAATTGACAACAACTAAAGGTCATCTACCTCATAAATTCCTTCCCATTTTGTGTTTTTATGTTATATTCCTTATAAAAGTGTCAAATTTCTCTCAAAGTAAACAACCACTGAATAAAATAAAAAATAGTTGAGATATGATTGAGAAATGGTCATTTATTTCTTGAAAGGATCTTCACAATTTCTTTGGTTGTTTTTCATCTTAAGAAACAAGAAATGACCTAAGAAACTATTGTGATGTAATATAAGAAACAACACGGTACAATGGCCATTTTCAAAGCCAAATGATGTCCATTGAGGACATGGACTTTATTTGGTTCCTGTTTCATAGGAGTTTCAGGTAGAAATGGAACTTTGTTGTACCATTTCTAGTAGTAAAAAGGGAAAACCTTCTTTTTCCATGGGAAATAATTTACCTTTCCTTTTTCAAGATAATCTACATCACAAAAAATATGAATTATGCTGCACATATTCTTGGATAATGTGAAAGTGGAAAAGGAATACCCTACACAAGTGATGCACACATGTAAATTTGAACACTAATAGATTTTTGTAGTTGAAATGCAATGCTTGTTTTCATTTAAATGTAGGGTTTTTAAAGCAGGGATAAAAAATGGCTGCCAAATTAATAAGCGTTTCTTTGGGAAAAATTTAAATATTGTATTGGGTGATGAAGATAATAGAGGGTATTGAATCTTGATTCTTAACATCTAGAGAGAACCCTACAGCCTAACACAATCCAATGGAATTGACCAAAAAATCCCAAATAGAGTCAACCCTACTATAGGAGGAAGAGCATGTAGTAAGAACTTACCATTTTGCAAGAGCTGAGGGCGAATGTTGTTCTGCAAGAGCTGAGGGCGAATGCAGGGAAAATGCTGTTCTGCAAGAGTTGAGGGCGAATGCAGGGCGAATGCTGTTCTGCAAGAGCTCAGGGCGAATGCAGAGGGCGAATGCAGGGCGAATTCTGTTCTGCAAGAGCTCAGGGCAAATGCTGAGGGCGAATGTTGTTCTGCAAGAGCTCAGGGCAAATGCTATTCTGCAATAGCTGAGGACGAATGCTGAGGGCGAATGTTGTTCTGCAAGAGCGGAGGACGAATGCGCGCGTGATATCAGACGTTAATGTAGCACACATGTACATTTGAACACTAATAGATTTTTGTAGTTGAAATGCAATGCTTGTTTTCACTTAAATGTAGGGTTTTTAAAGTAGGGAGAACTAATGGCTGCCAAATTAATAAGCGTTTCTTTGGGAAAAATTTAAATCTTGTATTGGGTGATGAAGATTATAGAGGGTATTGAATCTTGATTTTTGACATCTAGAGAGAACCCTACAGCCTAACACAATCCAATGGAATTGACCAAAAAAACCCAAATAAAGTCAACCCCAATATAGGAGGAAGGGCCTGCAGTAAGAACTTACCATTTTGCAAGAGTTGAGGGCGAATGTTGTTCTGCAAGAGCTGAGGGTGAATGCTGAGGGAAAATGTTGAGGGAAAATGTTGTTCTGCAAGAGCTGAGGGCGAATGTTGTTCTGCAAGAGCGGAGGGTGAATGCGCGCGTGATGTCAGACATTAATGTAGCTATTGCGACAGATACGAAACAATAAAATCATTTTTATGTAGCGCGCATATAAGTCTCATATTTATATGTAGCGTGCATATAAGTGTCGTTATACCGACGGCGGACAAAGCATCGCTATTGTGACAGGTGCCTCCAAACGTCGCAATTTCAGCACTTAGACATTGTGTTGCACTTGCGATGTTTGGAGGCAGTCGTCGCAATAGCGACGCTTTGGGCCATAGTGTCGCAATTGCGACGTCTTCCTCCAAACGTCGCAATTGTGACACTTTGTCTAAGTGTTGGTATTGCGACACTTTTCTATAAATGTCGGTATAGCGACGATTTCGGGCGGGATGGAAAAAATTTGGGGAAATTTTTGACATTTGGTCAAAAGCGTCGGAACCAAGTGTCGAAATTTCCGCCAAATGTAGTAGTGATTAATCATCACATGTGGAAATAAACAAGATTAAAATGCACACATGAAACCATAAAAATTCACACACATTAACACAGTGATTTAATGGGAAAGCTTGAAGCTAAAAACCCCAACTATCTGTATATAATATATTTCATAGAGATCATATAACAATCCTCATACAAAGCTGAACATGTCAAGCTCTTAGTACAATACAATCGCTACACACTAATCAGGTCCGATCTAGCAAATCCATGCACCTGTCTCTACCACCTGCTAGCCAGCCTCTACTGCACAATCCCTGCTAAAGAATGGTTCTGAATGAAATCGAATCCACTCGGCTTGCACTACGCAATCCTGATTAGCATCTCCACTGAGTGTTGGATGCAATCAATGCATCACTATAGTCACAACTGATAGTCACACTTGCTCTTTCACCTACCTCTCCACTGTTCTCAACTGAAACTATCCATGCACTGGAGTTAACTGATGTATTCTTCAGTTGATTAATGAGTTATTATTTACTGAATTAATTAAATAATTAATTCACACCACTCTCACTAGTGTATCAATAAGTTAGACTAGATACAACTAGCTCAGCTGAGTCTAACTGAGTTAAATTGAATACAACTCCACCAAATACTTCTATAACTTCGCCAAACTCTGTCACATGAGTTCTAACTGAATTCCTTATGCATTAGTTCTAGTAAACCCTCAGGAATAACATAATTCCTTCTGTCAGTTGTTGTGCCACATCTGTGCACTTAACTGAAGTGCTCCTAGAGAATAAGATAATGTTTAGAGTCCAAATATTATTAAGAGCTAATAATATTCGACATATCTATTTTTAGACTGGAAATATAAAAATAGATTCCACCCAATATGTCTAAAAATAGAAGTCCATCTATTTTTCCAACTTGACCAACCATCCACAAATAGCATCCTGCAACTCATAGAATATGATTGACATGTCTAAAAATAGACTTTGTGCCAAAAATAGCCTGCGGGCCCACTTAGTGAAGGCGAATATTTTCACTAAGCTCATCATCTTTTTGAATCTCAATAGCTAGTGAAAAAAATAATACATTCCTGACCTTCCCTTATTTTCTACACAATCCCTCAGTTATTCTTTTAATCCCCTTCCGTGCAGTCACTCGCCTTCTAAGCTCCCCAACATCCCCTATCCTAGGTGATCCATCCCTTGGCAAGGCTTCATCCCACCCAAATTTCTAACAACCAAGGAATATACCTACCTCAAAACAATCATATCGGTCATAACATGCTCATGGAAATCAATGGAGACTATTGGGTCCTAGTGTCCCACAATGGCGTTGCTCCTGAAGTGCTTTACCAACATACTACTACCTATTTCAATTCCTTTTGTTGTTGATGCTAATTCTTGCAATCAATTTAAACCACCCAACCAGGAATTTCCATGCTTTCCTGTACCAAGTACATAATTTCCATTAGATTCAAAATAAATTGAAATAACATCAAATCATACCTCATTGGTAGCCCACCAATAAGGTACACTTGCACTTTTGTTTAGTTCCTATCACACAAGTCAAACTGTTGTTTGATCAAATCATCATGTATAAACATATCACATCTGGTTAGCTCAAAACGCAACCATCATAAATTAAGATCATCAATCACATGAAATTGCCACAAACCATAATCATAAGTCACATGTAACCATCATAAGTTATAATTATAGATCACGTGCATAATAAAACTGAAATCAAATTATGATACTTATCCTTTAACTAGTCATTTATGTGTACACATCGGATCAGTTTCCACACCTGACAAACACCCAATGCCTTTTATTCCATTCAATCATGTACACATACATACAGTTTACATCACACATGTAGACCCACATAGGAAATACAACACATACACGTAGAACCGGTGTACAATACAACACAATACATATGCTTACACCGGCATGCAACACAAACACCTACACCTAGTGTACAATACAACACAACACATACACATATATCTGGTGTACAACATAACACAATACATATACATATACATAGTACAACACAAAAAATACACATGTCATGATATCATGACTACACCATGCACATACATAGTACGACATGCCCACAACAAAACATGTATGACATGCACACAATACCACATGTATACTAGTACCATATACATAACATGTACATTGCACCACCAATACACAACACTACCTGCACAACGTGTGCAAAACATCACATGTGCACGACACCACCTACATGATGTGTATGCAATGCCAAATCTATGCCACACCACCTATACAATGCGTACAAAATACAACATGTACACGTCACCACATGCATGATATGTATGTAACACCTCATGTACACAATGCCACATTCATGACATGTACACAGAACCACTTGCACAGAAAACCATATGTACAACATGTACACAACACCACATGCACACAACGCCACATGTATAATAATGCACACAACACCATATGTACATAGCACCATATGTACAACATGCACACAACACCATATGTGCAAAATTCACACAACACCATATGTACATAACATTGTATATACGACATGCACATAGCACCATACATACACAACACCGCATATCCAACATGCGCACAACGCCATATGCACACAACACCGCATATCCGACATGTGCACAATATGATATGTACACAACACTGCATATCCAACATGTACATATAACCATATATACCTAGCACTACATATACAATATACACACAAAACCATATATACAATAGACATAGAACATCATTTGTACACAATACTGCATATGCTACATATACACATCACCATAGGTACAATCACATAATATACAACATGCACAACATATACACAATAATAGTACTGTATATCCACATACCACACACTGAACCCACAAACAACCTTGATTATAGTGTCTTTCCCCTATCCATGCTTATCCTACTATGTCGCATATCACACTAATTTCACTTCGTTGATGTGCCCCTTAGCATTACATGTCCATAACATAAACATAGGCATAGTATAAAAAACATATAATATCAATTCATGTCCACATGATACTGACCTCATAGATCCATCAGGTTTACTCTTCCCACTCAATTCCCCATAAGACAAAGAACCTATTCATGCCATTCACCTACATAAGAAATAATTCCTCCAGAAGAATGATCCTTGAAAACCCTATCATACAGTGACATACATACATAGGTACATACATATATATAATCATTATCATAAAACATTCATGATTCATGGTGACCCTTTGAGACACGAAATACATACATAAATGTATACATATATAAACATTAACATAATCAAGATCACAACAGAATTCCTAGACATCATAAGGTCTAGGTTAAGAGAACTTCCTTTATTTGTGCACAACATGCACAACATTGAAAAAAATAGTTCCAACAGAGCCAAGGAATCTAACACCTCAGATCCATTCACTTTACCTTTCATGTTACCTTTCTTGCGACCATTCCGCAACTGTCTGTTTACCTCAATGGACCTAACCAATCTGATTGGCTATCATATTATTACCTTCCGCTATGCTTACTCATGCACTAAGCTTCATCCGGGTCTTACATTACCGATTGGGTACCACACAAATCTCCCTGAGGTCAATTAAATTTCCTCTTTCCCAAACCAATTCCCAAGAATCTCAAACATAAAACACAAGAACAAGAAACAAACGAGAATAAAACCATGAAAAAACCAAAATCAATACGACACTGCATCAAAATGGCAAGGCCTTGCACCAGATATAAAAAAAACCACAAATCAAGTGCAACAAACCACAAAATACCAAAAGCATAAGAATAACAACAAACATCATGACTCAATCCCCACGGTTCCCAAAACTTCAAAGGAAAAGCTCAACTCAAGCCTTTTCAAACATTTCATGGCAGTATCTTTTGCCATGCAATCCCCTACATCATATTTCCATAACCACATAACTGTCAACGCATAAATAAATATAAAAATATACCAGTTATCTTAGTTTGTTATTCTAAGCACAATGACCTGTAACTGAGCAAACATGTCAGCCTATGTATCAAAGATCACAACAAGATATATATTAATTTGGAATCAACATTTACCAAATATAAACCCATGTCATAGTTAATAATTAACTCACATTCTTCAGTCATAATACAAAATTCTACAACTACCACCTAATTACACTCAAGTACATATAAATTATCTCAACACATTTGTGTTTTTACAACCGTCCTATAATAGGATCATTACATCATGTAATATTATATACACATGCTCATATCATGTAATTAATCTAACGTTCAAACAAACTATAAATGTACCATGTTAGATAAATCAAATAGAATACATTATATACACCAAATACTCAACACCAGATAGATGACATAATCAAACAATTAAGCATCAAGTACACAACATAAGAAAACTCATACCTTCATGTATCTCAGAGAAGACTGTATTTTTTGCACAATAAATATAGGTTAGCACGATATAACTTCACAACATTTTCACTGAAACATAAATAAGGTCATGATATCCATAACAATAACTAGATAATATGTTCACATAATAAACTCACAAACAATTTCCATTCATGCATAACAATCACATATACACAGTCAATATAGATTAGTATGACATAATATCACAACATATTAACTCATACCTTAATGTCATAACCCTAGCCAACTGGATAGGCCAATAAAACTATCATCGTACATATAACATCAAGATATTAAATGAAAATACACTAATCATCAAGTTAACTAACATATAACAAAAGAAAGCTAACCTATACCATAGTCATTAACAACATAGACCATAATCATCAAGTTAACTATTACATAGAAATAAACAAGTTAACATATAACATACTTATCAAAAACATATACCATATTCCTCAAGTTAGCTATCACATAGAAATAAAAAAGTTAACATACAACATATAACATAATAATCAAGTTGACTAGCATAAAAAAACAATGATGCATATAAAACAAGTTACTAATTCATTACTATTCAACACACGTGCGTATGACAACACTGATTCACTAACATCTACCATGCATGTAGCCACAAAAATAATAGAATGACAAGCATGTATGTAGCCCTAATGCATATAACAATCCATTGACTAACATACCTGGATGCCAAACATACAATACCTGTATGATGACCCGCTCTCACCCCAAAGTCCAGTGATAAATATGAGCATATTGGTATCATACTTATCTGAGAATCTCTAAGAACCATTGTTTCTACATCACAATAACTACATTATAGTCTATTTAGGCATAGATACATTGTTCATTGAATTACAAATCAAAACATGATGACACCCATACTTAACCATCATCATAAAACTCGGTCATAACTAGCATATAAGAAACAAAAATAACCAACAGATAACATCCATATAATCCATATAATAAGAAGTAGATTTACCCATCAATAAAAGGGGAAAAAACCTTTTATTTCCATAAGAAAAATGCAACCAAGTCTGCTAATTCCACATTCCACCCAACCATAGACATGGTCGAGCCAAATATCTCTTCAGCTAGTCACCCCTATGCCATATTCCAAGTATGAATGTGGGATCTCATAAACAAAATCCATCAAAACCAAGTCAAGGCTTCCAGGACCAAACCACCTCAACCCTCAACTTGTGATTGCACCTCATGGTTAGATATCACAACCATCACAGATTGGTATCTACCCAAGTTTTTCTAGGGCTCCAAAGTGTTTGTTCCAACCAGTGTTTCCGGGACTAGTAAATCAACCCCAGCTATTACAGGGCTTCCACAATGTTTTTCCAACCAAGCCTTCCGAGACTAGTAAATCAACTCACCTAGGGTTTCCACAACCTTTTTCCAACCAAGGATTCTAGGACTAGTAACCCAACCCACAACTATTCATGAGGCTTCTAGAGGGTTTATCCAACCAAGGATTACAGGAGCTAATAACTCAACTCACAACTAAAGAATCATGGTAACTAACCAAAAAACAAACAATGAAACTAAATCCACAACATCATGGCTATCCAAGAAATGGAAAGGCTAGGAAAATCCATTATCAATCCAGGAAATCCTCCTTGCCAATGAAAAATCATGACTAAGAAACCACATGCATACACCATCCATGCCAAAAATAGTGAGGAAAACATACATTCTACTGGGTACCTACAATCAAAGCCTGTTGTAGCTATTGATATTGATGTATTCTTTTGATTTCCCAATCTTCCTTTTATTTCTTGCTCTAAATCACCAAGCATGCCACACCCTCCAAGAGTTCTCCATAAATATTGTAATAAATTAATTGCAAATTATTCTAAGAGTAAGATATGATCCAATCAACCTTGTTGGCCACTTATATCATGGATCTAATATTTAGAACATAGATCTAGTCATTTTTAGCAAAATGTGCTATGTTTTAGCTTTAATAGTTCTTGTGTGGAACAAGGATCTGAGAGTATTTTTGATACGAGAAATATGGGACATACCATCTTAGGATACTCCTGATCAAAATCCATGTTCTAGATTTCACCCAGACCGCTTGCAAATAGAGCAATGAAGGATGATATATAAAATCTACTAATTGCAATTTATTTTCACAATGCAATTAATAACATGAAATTATAAAAATAAAAATCAATGAAAATACATTGAGAGAGTTTTAAAATGGGAATATTGTGGAAAAATATCATCATATATTTTAGGAGGGTCTAGAAATCACCAAAAATTCAAAATCTCTAGATTCATGTGAAAGTTGCAGTATTTCATAGAGCTCAAAGAACTAAATCCAACAAAACTTGAATTACATAGAATGAAGCCCATATGTGAAATATATGAATTTCTAATGGTCACATGAAATAATTAAGAAGGGTTGATATGGCTACCACGTGGCAGTACTAGGAGGTTCCACATGGCCTAAATGGACTGATGACATGACAAGCTGAAAATTTGACATGCGATGAGCCAAGATATAGACCTATTAATTGGACACACATTGTTATTGTAACGGGATGGTTCAAATAATTTATTTAAAGTTAGTGAAGCCTCAATTTCATAATTGGAAGGTCGTAGGTTTATCCCCACAACCTCCCTAGGAGGGTTGTCTCCGAATTGTAGCCAAATGATTGGACCATAGCATGGAGTTTTTTCAGTGGATTAAAACTATGCCAACAAAAAATATTACATGACCATAGGTATATGTATTCCAACATATTTTATAACTATTTTAAATTCCCCGCCAACAATATATTTATCCATCCAGAACCACATGAATGAACTGCCAATACATTGTTTTTACCAAACATTTAACCAAATATTCCATAATTTCAATTCTGATCAGGTCACATTGTATTAAAATGGTATATTTTTTTGGGTTTTTTGTGATGGAGGCTAAAATTTATAATAATTTCCTAATATGGTGGGCAATATTGTAATTTGGTTAATAACATTGGTGGAGAGCGTATGGAATAAGGCTAATAACCCTTGTGTTCAACCATGGGTCTGTCTATCCCAAATGTATTATATATCAAAATGTAATGATTCAACCACACGAGGAAGGTTATAATTTTTTTGTAAACCTATGAATATTATTTCCACTTCAATTTTCCATTCAGTGTAAGGAGAGAACTTTGCAGGCCATTTCGAGGAGTTATATTCAACCTTTTTCAGTGAAATATTTTGCAGTAAATTGTAGAGGCCAAGCAAAGCACATTGAAGCTAGGAAGAGGCTCTTTTGTATGTACTTTTTTACGTAGTTTTGAATAATTTTGAATATTAATAAAAGGCCTCTCCACTGAATTTCAAAGAGCCTGGAGACATAGTCCATATTGGAAAAACTCCATTATCAATATGGTTGTGTTCTTTTCTTGTTTTATGTGTTCTCTTCTCACTTCTAAAATTTCCATGAGTTCTTCATATTTATTATTTTTATGCATGTTATGTGTAAAATTTTGTCCTACAGATATAAGAGAATCCCCTAGATATAGTGGTATGATCTAGAAACAATAGAAAAAAAAACACTTGTGTTTTCCTTACAGAAATTAGAAAATGGAGGAGAAAATCTGCCTGGAGTCCGATGCTAGTCCTCCTCTTCTCTTGGCTTGTAGACTTTAGTTTTAGCTATGATTATTATAAATGGAACCTGCAAAACAATAAAAACAAACAAGAGGACTATAAGAAATCCATATCATGAAATAATATCTCTAATCAATTATTGAAGTAGGCATCAAAATATATAAGCGTCAAATAGACACGAGTATAGGAAAGCACAACTTTTTGCATTAATGAAATGTAGGAGAATATTACAACCCCTTTTTAGTTCTTGACAATGTAGATGTCTCCCACCAAAACATGCCCTTCATTAGCCACAAGAAATATTTCAATCTCAACTCAAGGATGGTAATGGATCCTTAGGTAAAAAGAAACAACATCAGGGCATATATAAGAGTCTCCAAAATCCAATCGAGACTCTATGGGAGGCAGTGAATTTATAGGGTAAGTAGGGTATTTTTGGTTTTACCAATATAAGAATTAGATCCACATACAAGGGAGGATAAGCTCTAGGGATAAGACATAAGACATATAGGATAAAATTTCAAGATTTCAATTAATATTAAATGGCTAAAACCACCTTAGAATATTATGGAAAGAGAAGACTCCTGAAATTCCAAAACCATTGCACTTGTAGCAAAGGTAACCTACATTGGTTAGTATAGGTTCCCAGTTATGAAACATGCAACCATTGCAAATGGAATTTAAGACACGGTGTGATGTTCCCACAAATATTTTTTTAAGCTGATAAACACATAATTATTGGAATTTTGGAGAAATAATGCTTGAGGCTTTGCAAAGGGATTATGACAAGGTGTCAAGGAAATTTATTGATCCATTTTCCATTTCATTTGAGTGAATGTGGCAAAATTACCTGTAACAATGCATTTAATTGGTGAAATAATCATGAAAACACACTTTAACACTTTAAAAAAAAACAAATGTCAATTTTAGGTTCTTGGATCAAGTGGTATGATGTTGTTTTGTGAGTGTGTATGATAACTAGGAGCAATACTAAGCAAGCTGAAGGGAAACATGTTGAAGGAAATCTAGAAATTGGATTGAGAATATTTACTCAAAGAGGAAAGATTTCATCATCACCCGAGGGAGACAAAATTTGTTTTGATTTTGAGGGAGACTTCCATGAATCTTTCATGACGATGAAAGCCATGGTTGATGATATGTATCATGAGTGGAAGAAACCTAGAGAGAGTGTCTTGTCGAAGAAAGTCAAGGATGAAGGTGATTTGAAAAGGTATCCTCTTCCTTCTTCTCCACCTTAAATTCCTCCTCATTCTCCTCCTTCAATTCCTCCTCATTCTCCTCCTCCATCTCCTCATGGGAAAGTGGCTTCAAACAATTCAATTTTTTAAGTTGGACATCAATTTCAAATTTCTAGTTTATGATGGTAGCTCAATCCTAAAAACATTCACAATTGGATTTTCCAGATGGAAGTCTACTACTATGCTCAGTATATTATCGATGATAAAGTGAAAATTTGGTTAACTTCACTTCAATTAGAAGGAAATCCATTAATATGGTGGGAGATTAGACTGTGGGAAGGTATAACTCTTTTTTCTCAGTTTGAATTTGATTCGAATTTGAAAAAGTAATTTTACCCCTTGGCATAGTTTCAAAAGGAAATAAAAAAATGGAAAAATATGTGGAAATGTAAAGGGAAAAGTGTCAAAAAATCTACATAGGAGTTTAGTAAAAAGGAATTGGCACTAAATATCCCACTTAAAACACAAGAGACTCTTTTGAAATTCTTTGGTAGTTTTCATGGATATATATGAAACACTATTTTTCTGTTGAAGCCATCTAACATAGATGAGGTTTTTGTACAAGTGACCTATATTGAAGCAGGTAAATAGGGTGGAAAAGTCTCTATGAAAGTAATATAGTGGAAGGAAGATAGAGGTAAAGGAAATTAGAAGCCAAAAATAACAACTTCAGTGAATAAGGTCGATGGGAACCTTTCTTGTACCCATTGAAAGAAATATGGGCACGATGGCGATCATTGTTGGAAGTTTCATATGGAGCTGAAACTTAAATAGCTCCGAGACAGGAAGGGAAAGAAGAAGTTATTATCACTTATTCAACATGATATGGGATTAGACTTTGGTGATGAGACACCAATCAAAACTATGGGTTTAAAAGGTATATCATCTTCACATTTTGGTTCTAGTTCTAGTTATTATATTTCTACAAATAAAAGAAATGAATTATTTCACATTAAGGTGATAGCCAGACATATAAAACTAGATACCTTGTTTGATAGTAGATCTCAAGCCAATCTTATATATGAGGTAGTTTTAAATAAGTTGAACCCAGAAACAAACCATCATCATAAAATTTATTTTCTTGGATGGGTATGAAAAAAACCAAGCTGCTGGTGACTAAGAAATGTAAGCTTAGATTTTCTATTACATTTAATTATGTGGATGAAGTTGAACTTGATGTGGTACCATTCGATATTGGTGGAAGTATGCTTGGATGTCCTTATTTTTTGATTGGAAATAAATCTACTACATGAACGAGAACACGTATAACATTTTCTGAAGGGCAAAGTCGAGTACATCATCCATGTTGATCGTAGGAAGAATGATACCTTCCTGGTAATATAATAACCATGGTAAATTTATTTTTATAGCTCTTATGTGGGGAATGTGGCTCGAAATTTAAGTGAGACAAGTGATATGATGTGACAATGTAAATATTTATTTTGAACAATCAAAAGAAAAAAAAAGCTTTTGTGTATTATTATTATTGAAAATATGTTAAATGCTATCATTCTAGATTATACTCTTAACATCTAGGAAAACAATTGGAATCAGTTATGCCTAAGAACGGGTAGGAAAAAAGCAAGAAAATCCTCCTTTTTTCCACAATTGAACTGTTGTCTATGTAGACCACCAAGAAAAGACATGATTGGACATAAATGTCATGGGTGGAACTAGCTTTAAGAAAAATATTGTGGGAGATAAATGAAGTAAGATCAAAAATAAAAAGACAATGGGAGAGAAATAATGTACCTATACCCATATATTATAAAGATGTTGCTAAGGGGTAACCTAATAAAATGTAAACTAGAAAAGGATTACTGATGTTTTCTCCTAGAAAGAAGGAGTTCAAGGTCGGCGGTAACTACTGAGAATTGTAGTTTATGGTTGGGAGGAACGTGGCAGCCTTTAATATATTTTTAGGAACTCTTTAGATAAGTATATGATTATTTGTAAATAAATGGGTTTAGTACATTTCCTATGTAGTCATAGTTATGAATGGAGTAAGTAGTAATTCATTTCTTTTCATTTCCTAAGCATATTCCAAATAGTAAATGAGTAAAATAAACTAAACTTTGGTGAATAAATATATATGTACACATATATGTATTTATATTTTTATTTATTTGTAGGGAAGCTATTGGTTGCAGGACAATAGACATAACTTAAGGTTTTACTCGTGAAGTAAAGTATCTTTTTGTTGTGACGAATTGGGAAAAAAAAACCCTACCTAGGAAATAACTTTGTGCCCACTCTATAAGTGGATAAGAAAATAAGAGCCATAATTTGTTACCCAAATAAAATATTTACTAGGGTATCAAGTGAGAGAAAAATATACAACAATCAATCTATCATAGTGGTGTTTCAATACATTAAAATTGAATTGTTGGAAAACTGTAGGAGGACTGTCATATACATATATACATGAAAAATAATAATTCTATCCAATAAAATTAGGGGTTATTACCATGTTAGAAAATTATAGGCGAAGGGTGAGGAAAATAAACCACATTAGATAGACATGGATGATGTAGTTCTCGACAAGATATGAATAGGGTCATAAAAAAAACCCTAAATATACTATCACGATGAGAGTTCTCTAGGGATTCTAGCCTATCTGAGACTTTTTTTGAACCTAAAAAAAAAAAATACATATAACCATATTTTGTTTTGCACACATGCATGTAAATAGAAACATAACCCAAGTTAATATTTAATATATCAAGCAAATTTCTTGTACGCATGCATGGATACAACCAAGGTACATTCTAAGTTTATGTGAAAAACATCACAATGTTTACACTAGACATACACATTTGTAAATAGAAAGATAACCCAAATTTCTATTTAATATAGCAAAGAAATTGCTTGTACTCATGCATGGATATAACCAAGGTACATTCTATGAAAACATCACAATGTTTACACTAAGCATATACATTGGAATATAAATATAAACCTTACACATCTAAACATAAATATAAACCTTATACATATAAATATAAACGAGGAGACAATTGTATATAAGAGAACTATAAAACGTGACAAATATGGTATTTTTGGAAGAAACCCTAGCTACAAATAATTGTGACCAAGAACGAGCTGAAGCTTGGGAATGGCTTGGAAACCTATAATGGTTGTTAACTATGAGTACCTATAAGAGCTGAAAGAAAGATTAAATTGTGTAAATTTAGTAATGTTTTAGAAATCCTAACGCGTGGTCAAAAGCCTAACTTGAAAGAATGGAAAAGGAAAACCCCTTAGTCTTGTATTAACTTAATTTGAAATTCTTATGTAAAGATTAAAAAAATAAAATTTAAAATTTAAAATTACCTTGAGGGAGGATGAATGAAAATTCCTCTACATGATCCTAAGTGGAAATAGGATCAGTATTATATATGTATATACGAATACATCTTATGGAATAAAACAAGTGAGGTGTTTGACGTAAAGTAGGTTTTTGATAAAGTTACCATAGATGAATCCCACGAGAAATAATTATAAACGTCAACATTCCTAGGGAAGAATTGACACCATGAAAAACCCTCGGAAGGAGTTGGGGTTTGACCTGTAAACATAACACCCAAACTAAGCAATTAGTAGTTGTAAATTACATTAATCCTTGCCAAAATTTGTATAAAAAGGTTTAACGTTGAAGAAATAGAAAATTTAAAGAAAAAAACATCAAACTTAATATATGGTATGAAAGCCACGTCTCAATCAGCTAGTGCCGTCTATTCTCATCAAATTTTCGCGCTAGATAACCCGTAATATAATAGTAATCCATTAAATATCGGGGTCAAATCCTTTCCATTTTACCAACATAATCTTCGGTTGCATATATCAACGCTTCACTCATCAAGACAAAATTGAAATAATTGTGGTGAGAGGTAGAGGGGTAGGTATTTACCCTAACGGTGATGGAAAGATCAACACCATTGATCAAAATAAATTAAATTTCCACCATCATATTAAGACATCTGTCTAGGGTTGAATCAGCATGTGAAAATCCCTTCCGTGCAATGTCCATTCACTTGGATAGAAATCCAATAAATTCTAAGTAACATAAGTACCATGAAGGATTTAGGAATTGAGAACCTTCATTTCCATATTTCCAAGACAGTCATTTATTGGAAGGTTGCATTATAACGCATAAGTTATAATTTATAATATGCGTCGACTATGGTAACACGTGTGGCCATGAATTTACATTCATACGTAGTGACCTAATTTTGTATGGTTTGACATGAGGAATATATATATATATATATTTGGCCTAGGGAGTGGAGTTAGAGTTATATTAGATCCACAAACTAGCAAGACTATAACAATGTAAATCATATAAATGGGACATTGCACAAATAGTAAATAGTAAAGACTCATCTGATATTCATGAGTGAATAATTAATTCCCAACTCCATATTCAACTATGTTTGGGGGTGTTCGAGTTAAATTATCAAGGAGAATAACAAAGGGATTATAAATATTTCTTGGTGAAAAAGTAGAAAGGAGAATGTTAGAAATCAGGAAGACATCACTTCAACAATAGTAATTAAAAAAAAAAACTAATTCCAATATTTTGTTGATGTAGTAAGCATTGTGTGTATCATTCATATATATATATTTTATTGAGTAATTCATGGTAAAGTATACTTACTTTTTGAGTGAATTTAGAGGGATGTTACATAAGGTATTAAATCAAAACAAGTTTCAACACTATGTCCTTTGTGTGAGCACCATGATTTCATTTAACAATTTATGAATGCTTTTTTTTCACAAAATATGAAGATTCGGTAGAAGGAAGAAGTGATCAGGGAAAGTTTTAGGGCGAAGATTTGCCAATTTCTATTTTTTCTAAAACTGATTCACTCACATTTTATACTATAAAATTATTTTACATTAAAAATAGCTAAAATTTTATATAGACTACTATAAAATCATTAGAAATTTTACAAACATTTTACAATTTGCATATTAGGGACTAGTAATGTTTGTCAAGGTTTCTAAACTTTAAGATAAACTTCCATTATTAAAATTTTCCTTACAAGCGATAATAGAACCATAGGAAGACACTCACATAGGTGAAGAAGGAATCCATGTGCATTTGGGTGAAAAAAGTACAAATGAAAATGCGTACCATGGAATTGTTGGATATGGTGAGAGATATAAACATAGAGCTAGTGAATCTCTGTGCTGGACATGAGAAATTGTTGAAAGTTAGTGTAGAAAAAGAGAAGCTTATTAAAAAATTGAAAGACAATTCCAATCCCAAGACTGTGGAAACAGTAAGGGAGGAAGAAAAAAGAGGAGAGACATATAAGTAGAAAACCTTTGAAGAGGTGGATGAAATTAAAGTTGAGGGATAGAAAGAAAACAATTTACCAAAATTTCATTTGAAGCATGGGAAGAAACAAAAAATGGAGCTATGAGGATAGTTTAAAAACATCAAACCTCTAACTTATGATGGGGAATCCGAAGAAGCAGTAGAAGCATGGATGCTTAATATAAACAAGAATTTTCAAGTTTATGAATATTCTACAAAATTATAAAATAAATGATGTAGATAATAGTTACTAGGAAAATATTCCTTGTGGCAGAAATAATCTAGTCAATAAATAATTTAGAATATAAGGATATTAATTAGGAAGAATTCCAATGATTTTTTAAAGGAAAATACTTAACTAAGAGATATTTTTATGACAAGGCCAAGGAATTTCAAAATTTGAAACTTGGTCAAATGTTAATGGATGATTTAGTGAAAACATTTACTTATATTTTGAGATATGTTCCATATATATGAGAAGAAAAATCTAAAGTGCAAAGATTTACAAATTGTGTCCCTCTCCCTTTTATGGAACAAATCAAGTATGATAATCCAAAAACAATGGAGGAGGCCATTACAAAAGAAATAATATGCTATCAGCTGGAAAAAAAGAGGAATGAAAACCTAAAATCACGGCCTAAAAAGAAGAATGACATATTTTCCCAGTGCGGAAAAGGAGGAAATCATGGATTGTTTAAGAAATTTGGTAAGGGAAATAAAAATCAGAATTTCAGTAAAACTAATAATCAGACCCAATGAACATAGATGTAGACTCAAACTGGATCTAAACCGACAAAATTCAGTAATAAATTATTTAATTTGGAAGGATAAAGAGCCTTTAAAGTTTTTGAGATGTGGAGAACCCCATATTTTTCAAAAATGTCCCTACAATGCAATATCTACACAAAACCTGCATATAACCAAACTTCTGAACAAATAATTGGGAAAATTGATTAGCTGAGTAGCAGTGAAGTGCATCAATAACGTGACATGATACTAGTACAACCTTGAGAATATCCCTTCACATGTAAAATATTTCATAATCAACTTCATAAAAGGGGAATATTTATCAAGTAAATGCCTGAAAAGGAGGATATGCCCATGAGCATCTTTGCAATGAGGTTTTAGGAACATTTTGTAGTTTTCAAGGTCCAATTCCATCCCTTTGAACAATATTTCTCCATGGTTCAGGATACTTGTTGTTGAAGCAATGACATCTATTGATATGGTAAACTCAATGCATTCTATGATAGCCTTGTTTTTATTGAAGCTAGTAGAAAAAAGGCTTGTCAATTGAGCATAACAACCCACCTCCTTGATCCTTTCACAAAACCTCAAACAACCACTATTTTCAAAACATCTCTTGGAAAAAGGAGAGGTATTGATTTCTTGAAATCTATATGGTTTAAAACTATAATGGTTCCCTCCCTTATGAATCTTATTTTCTTCCTCCATGTTGTTTTTCAACAATATGAAACCCTAGCTAGATGAAATGGGTAGGGGAGGTGTAGAATTAAGAAAACATGGGATGGTGGTAAGGTGTTTTTAGGGGAATAAATGGGGTGGAAGGAAGCTAGGGAAAAATGCCTAAAAAATTTGGGAGGTAGGGTGATGAGTTGTCTTTACACTGCAAGTGAAATTTCTAGAAATGGGTATGAGGAAGGTTCCCAAAAGATCAAAACACTCGGATTTACTAGTTTTTTTGCAAGAATGTAGTGAAAATTAGGATTTTGATGAAATTGATTGAAAGGAATTTTTTTAGTGATAGGTAGTGTTAGGGTATGATGTATGGATGTTTTATGAAGGTTTTATCTGGTTATATTATCGTTTTATCATCTAAAACAAGCCAAGGATGAAAAACACCAAAAACGTAATGTAGATAACCTAATGAAGGAAATCACTCATTTTTTGAAGGATTTTGACCTGACAGAGGTATGGAGGGTGTCCACTTACTTTTTAGGAGGTGTATGAACCATTGTTAAAGTGTTTCTAACCTTGGAGAAGTGATTTGAAGCTTACATGCCAAAAACATAGCACATGCCATAAACGTAGCACAACACCTGCGCATCACCTCCATAAGCGCAGTGCAACACCTCTAAAAGTGTAGCAGGAGAAAATTTAACACAAATTTCTTGTTTTGCTTCAACCATTGGTAGTTTTGGAGTATAATGGTGAGAATAGAGGAGCTATATAGAACATCAAAGGATAAAACAAGTTGAAGAAGTCTTTTTTTCCCTTTTATAACATCATAAAATTGCCTTTTTGTCTTCTAGTGAAATCAC
This sequence comes from Pinus albicaulis, assembly GCA_034641835.2. NCBI lineage: Eukaryota > Viridiplantae > Streptophyta > Pinopsida > Pinales > Pinaceae > Pinus > Pinus albicaulis. Next base: position 633,445,408 of record CM076582.1, on the reverse strand, counting down.
AAGCTCTTTTGAAGAAATTTATTTTTTTGAAAAAATTAATCAATAAACACACTTTATTTGATGAAAGAAAAATTTCCTTTATTTATATCCCTATATTTGCTTACTCCCTATGTGAATGACTTGTATGGTGAAAGTGAGACCTTTTGTTCGCCTTCTTTCATGACATAATTGACTCTAATGGTGGTGAAACAAATGTGACCTAGACTCTAACCTAAATGAAGGAGTGGTGAATGACCTCAGACCCTATATGATTGATGGATGACATGAATTCTTAAATTATGAACATGAATGGAGTGAAGGTAGTATCATTTCAGACCTAGACACATTCAGTGAACAAAATTTTATTTGAAAATGACTTTGAAATATGAAATTTTGACCTAGGACCACTACTAAGTAGACTTGGAATAGTACATTTGATCACTGAACATTTGGAAACTAAATAAAAGGATGTAGCGCATGGTATCCTCATTGAAAACATGAAAAGGAAACCAAATTAGTAGTATATATTGTTGGAATAAATTCATATAACATGATAAAGTATAGAAAGAAATCATCATACATCATCATCATTAGGAAGGATCATTTGTAGGATGAGGATAATCAGGATCCTCCAATGGAATATTCATCATAAGGTTCACCTCAACTTGGAAGAAGCAAGTGTCTCGTTGATAGGCTACATTCCACCTTGTGTTGAATCCAATGTTTAGGAGAGTGATGGTAAGATGACATAGAAGTGTAGCATGGTTGAAGTAATTTCAATAAAGGAAAGGAATTTGATGAAGGATGTATAGATGACCAAAAGGATAAAATATGTATGTATGTATTTTATATATTAAGTCATGTCATCATATAGTTGCATGTATCATGGTTGAATTCTCTATCTCATGAGCATGATCGAAAAGAAGGATCTCTTCCTTTAGAAAGACACATGAAGACATATACCTTGAACTAGGTCACATATTGATAAGATGAAATCAAAATAATATGGTGTCATATGAAATATGAGGCGGTTGAAAAGATCAAGGAACGATGTATAGAAGTTCATGGGGAACAATATGTGAAGAAAGGAAGGAGGATTCATAAAAATGCAACTATTGTCACATAAAATTAACATCCAAAGTTATCTATGACATCTCCATAGATAAGATATGAAGACTTTGATAAGGTACATAAAGGAAGGAGACCATTGACATTTAAGGTCTTGGAGATGTGTTTATGTATGTGCAAGATGTTGATATTTCCATAAGCAGATGTTATGATGAAAGCTCGTCATAAAAGGTAACTTTGATTTCATGTTAATTTTAAATTATTGAACAACATCTGGTTGGGTTGAAAAATGGATATTAAAAGATAGTTGTAAATGTCACCTACAACTAGTACTCATGGGAATGGATGGAAGATATTGAAAGAAACGTGACCTGGAAGAGGTAGTTATGTGAAGAAGAACTAGATCTGTACTGGAAGATCACTTTACGATTAGGAGAAGGATGAAATGACTATTGGTTCAACCCTATGGTTCATTGAAGGAAAGTGATGGATGGTCAATTCTCTAAAAAGAAAATATAAAGGATGAAGGCTCCATAATGAATAAGATGAAATTCATGACATCGAAAGGAGGAGCCCTATAATAAGGTGATAGTACCATGATCTCCACCAAAGAGAAGATAGTTGTTGTTGGAAACAAGTCCCTATTTGAGAGGGAGTTTTGGAAAGTCCCTAGTTAAGAGTGATAGTTGCTATATTCCTTATATAGGAATGAGTTGATCCTCCATGGTTAAGAGGAAATGACATATATGGTTTCGTACTTCATGTTTCATGTACTATACCATGACGAATAGTCGTAAGTCCTACAGAAGGCCATGAAGAGAGATATACATAGTATTCTTGTCTTCATGTTGTGAAAAGAGAATGGAGGATTGGGTAAGCATTTGATATTTATTATGATACTCTTTTAGAATAAGGTAGGGAATCCATTAGGTAACAGTATTCAAAGATGAAATTCCTTCAGGATGTGTTATCCAAGATAGGAATTGTCCTAAAAGGACATAACCTATGAACACCCTGGTGGGGTATGTGCCTTGAGAGACAAATATTATGGTGTTTATCAGTCATTAGTATTGCCAACATTGTTCTATGATATGTGGAGAGATAGAGTTGCTATTCAAGGCCTTACTATGTGACAACGTTGGTTGGTATGATGAGATGTTATGACATAAACTAAGGTAGTAGGTAAGAGTAGTCGAAGAGGAAATTTCTTGAGGATGTGTTATTCCAAGGTAAGAATTTCCTTAAAAGGACATACCTTGTTAACAACTAGGTGGGGTATGTGCCTTGAGAGACAATGATGATGGCATCTATCAGTTGTTGGTCTCATTGACATTGTACGTTGATCATGTGGAGAGATAGAGTTGATAGTCAATGCCTCACTATGTGACAACATTGGTTGGTATGATGAGATGATCTAGCATAAGCTAAGTAGCTTATAAGATGGCTTAACAATCCAAATCTTATTATGATAATTATTCAGTTTGAGAATGTCCAAGTACCTTGTATGGATTATGAATACCTCCCTAGTTAAGGAGTGTTGAAATATGTAACTAGGTTCGGTATTCATAATGACATATGTAATCCTGATTTTAAGCATTTGATGTAAAGAGAAAAATACAATTATTGTTTTTTTCTTAAGGCATGGGTTTCATGCTCAAGTTTATTTGATTTATAGGTAAAGCACCCATTGAGTGCTTATAGGGATTCTCATTGAGTCTACAAGTCAATTTACTCATGCCATATATGTAGAACCCTTTTGGGAATGTTACATATTGTAAAGGAAAATTTATTTGAGTCAAAATATGTAATGTACCTTCCTAAATTATTTTGGAACGAGATTACTCTCCACAATTTTGAGATCAGTTTTGGAGGCTATGGGACCCAGTAATTTTTGGTGAAGGACTAATAAGTTAAGGGGAGGCCATATTATTTTTCTATAGGAATGTGGGAGCCACCCACATAAGTAAAAAGGTACTTCACTTAGCCTATGGTTCGAATTGATTAGGAGGTAAATCACATGGCTTGGTGGAGGGGCCCATGTGGGAAGGAAGGCCCATGAAGTTATAAAAGGGGGAAGCTCAACCTCATTTGCATATTTTTTGCATATGAAACTCAACTTAGTTTCTCGAGCTATTTAGCTGGGTCATTTATTGTTTAGCACGACTTTCTTCGGGGGAATTCGAGTGCCGACCTAGAGAGGTTCTTTCCAATCAATCCAGAGGAGATATGCAATGAATTTTCCAGCACTTACACTCATATTTTTTCCATCTATTGTGTATTTTAGGAGGATGTGGGAGGGACTCAAGGGGAGTCATTTCAATGTGCTTATGGGGAGAAATTTCCAGAGGAAATTAGGAGAAGGAAGCTTATAGTATTTCTAGGATTTTTGGGGGAGTTTGGGAGCCGTAGGAGACATCTACATTATAGAGTGAATTTTTAGCTTCTAGGATAGCACAGAAGAGTGTCACTGGGCACATGGAGGAGTGAGAGGCTTGATTAGTTGAGTTGAAACTTCCCGGGAGAAATAAGGGAAATATTTCTGGAGTTGATTACAGCACTTTCAAATTGTTTTTGGTGGATTTTTCTGGTGCATAGTGCTGGCTTGAGGGGTCTTGACCGGAGTTGAGGTTAACCAACAAAAGTCTCTTACTACTGGGCCTTTCGGCAATGACCTATTTGAGCAAGTGAAATTCTCACCCTACTAGAACCAGGTTTCCACACCCTGAGAGAGGTTTGAATGAAGTGGGTGCCCTAAGATCCAAAATAGCCATGAAAATACCTTTTGCAATAGAAACCATAACCAGGAAGCCCTTACTGACAATTTTAGCTCAATTATGCAGAATTTCTTGCGTAAGTTAACGCAAAAGCTATAATCTGAGTAATAACCCTTAAAAAACAATACCGGAGCCTTATAGAATTATATCCATCCAATAATCATTCATATAAACCCATAAACAATTACGCAAGAGATATAATTGCAGATAATACATGAATCAGAAATAATATGGATAATATTCATAACATAAATAGTAGATGCATTTCAGACTCAAATATTCGCAAAAATAGTTCTTTATTCATATCAGTCTAGATCCTTCATACAAAACCCTTCAGTCACTGTTGAGTAGGTGAATCCCCTCTGTGGACAGAGGCGATCCCTCTAACCCTAGGGTGGGTCTAGCAACAAGTGAACATGCTGGAATCTTGGAATCCTATCTTATAAATGAAAGATATACTGGGATAGATCCCCTACCTCGATCCAATGCTATAGTCGTGATATGTAGCAACGATCCTCCGATCTTTGTCTTCACACGTCACGGTCCATCAGTGATGATGTTCGTGTACCTACACAAAGATCAAGTGAATGATGAAAACATATGAGAATATATTTTCATTTAAAACTATTCGATTGGTCAAGGAGAATTAAACATTTTTCATATAATTAAACACAAAAATGGAACAAAAAATCCAGTCATGTATTAATGATAGAGAAAATAAGTTTACAACCATAATGCCTTGATGTTGTAGACCTTCTTCAGTGGGTTCAGTCAGGCGCATATCAAGCATTCGTTCAGGATAGGATTCGATGAGGAAATGGGCCTAAAATCTCTCTCAACAATGGACTCCTCTCTTCCTTCTTCTAGACACGAGTTATAGTAATGATGGTTCAGCTAGCTCAATCAATGTGAGAAGGAGGTATTTATAGGAGAGGAGGAGGTGGTTTGGCATCCCTCATAAGGTAAAGGAGAGGTCTATCCCTTTGGGGAGTTGCAAAATTGTAGGAAACAAGAAGCCAAAGGGAGGACTTCGATGTTATTCAGTCGAACAAACCATGATGACTCTGCTTACAAATTTTTTAGGCATGGAAAATTTGTTTTTATTTTAAAAAAATTTCCAAAAACAGATCGGCGTAGGTGCCCTTATGAGATAGAGCACCAATGGGCGCGGGGCCCAACGTTAATTTTTACATGGCCACAAGGCCATAATTGCCTACCAGTGCTGATCCAAAATCACATGTTTTTGAAGGTCTGCTTGAGGAATTATCAACAGAGGAAACGTTCTTGACATGCCAAGGGATGCAATGGAATTTATAGCAAGGTATGACAATACAGAGAACTCACTGAAAGGGTCCTCTAATATTTGGGATGGGGATTGCAAGGACGGTGACAAAATACTATGTAATAGATGCCCCCTAAAGCATGAGGTTTGAGAGAGAGGGAGGGGTGAAATTATTTATGAGAACATGCCCAAACCAAAATTCCATCATCGGAAGAGTTGTAAGAACAAGTACAACTGATATCTATGATACATGAACATATGGTATGGGCGCAACCATCCATAATAGAGTACATCCAATAACAAAATCTGAGTTATGGATGCATCCATCCAGTAAGCAGGATCATCAAATAGACTCAGGTATGGTCGCAACCATCCGATTAGAAGAGTCATTCATACAATCATGATAAACCAATTTGTCTCGTAGCCTAGATTTTATCAGACCAAACCCAGGGTCTTGTGCTCCATATCAACCTGAACAAGTACAAATTCAAGCATGTGAATTAGTGAGCTGAAGTTGAACATGAAAGAAAATTACCTAATTACCAGCCAATTATGAAAGTTGTCAACAGGCACGAGAGAAACCACCAATAATGACAATGGCTCTGAGGGTAAAACTAGTACAATCCATGAAATGTGAACATTGAGCTAAATTCGAACACCCACGAAATCACTTGATCGTAGGCCAATGATGAGGATCTGTTGTCAAATGCGAAGAACTTGCCATTGAGGTGTGAAGGCTCCAAAGTACTAGAAGGGAGTCTCTAGATCAGCTTCATGGATAATGAGCTGAAGTTGAAAGGAAGTGACAGGTCAAAGGAGATTCATAATTTTTCCCTCATCATCAACACGAGACAGAGAAATAAGATGATAGTGAATCAGGACTAAACAGAGGATCAGGGGTTGAAAAATGCAGAAGGAAACTTCTCTTGAACATATTGGTGGCACGACTCTGGAATTTGGAAGTATTTGACATCAAGGGATTTGAGGTCATGATGACATGGAAAAGAGAATATGAGAGGTAAAAACATATAACCCAAAACCATGGAGGCAGAATGACGAATGGGACGTCCCCAACCCGACAAAATTGCAGACAAGTTTCATGTTCAAGAGCGACATACTACTGACAGAACTGAGAACTGGTTCCATTTTCCCCCACCATTTCTGGTGAGTACCCAAATTATTTTTGGAAACAAGCTTTAAGGGGATAGCATATGATTTTCATATAAGTTTTTCGTTTAGACAAATCGATCCTAGTACATTTTACGAGCCCTATGAAGGAGGAACTCAGTAACATCATGGTGACTATTTCCAATGTCATTTGGGTTTTAATGGGCCTGACAAAGGAATAACTCGACATATTTTCATATTTAGAGAGTGTTCAAAGAATAAGAAAAGAAAACTCCAATAGATCCCTTTTCGAAGGTAGTCTCACAGATTCGAAAAGGTAGAAAAAAATATCTAGGAGAACCTCTTAGTCAGGATTGGCTAAGGTATTCCTTTTTCATAAATAATCTGTCCCAGCCAGAAAAAGGGGTAAACGTATACTAGGTAGATGATGGTTCACAACCTTTAACGAGTTCAAAATGATAGGAGTCTCAGCAATCTTTTCAATTTTAAAGAGTCAGAAAAGAGTCGAAAGATGCCTCAAGGGGGTGAATTTTTCATGTTTTTACCGAGTCCAAAAAAGTAATAAAAAACAACTTGTTACTTCATCATCATCATGTTTAGGACCTATTGTTGCATAAGAAACACATGCAAAACCCATTTTTCGATATTAAACATTAAAATAATCGAAAAATAAGCTCAAAAACCTAATTAGGGTTTCAAAAAAGGTTATAAAATGACAAAAATAGTAAAAATAAATTAGTTTTCACCTTTTAAATTCTTGTGAGCATTTTGCCATTTTTAACTGTGAACTTGTGGAGCTGGCAGCAGACAATCCAGGAGACGAATCGCAAATATGTTCTCTCCAGGTAAGAGCTCTCATCTTTACCTGCATTTTAAACTAGATTTCATTACCTGCGTTCTTAGTTTTTTTATGCTTTTGGGGGAATTTTGTCCAAGGTTGGGCGTGACGGTCAGCACAGGTTCTCGGCACGGAGTCATGCCAACCCACCTAGAATTCTAAAGGGGAGGCGCCAATCGGCCCTGTTGTCTCTAAAACAATTGTGCTAATCGTTGCGACCATAATTTCTTGAAAAATCTCCTAAATAGCCTGATTCAAAAAATTCAAAATTGAAGTATTTGACTAATGATAGTCCAAATGATGGTTTTGTAGGTGATTGAAAACCAAAATGTTCATTGAATGAAAGGAAAGAGAGCATGAGGAGGAATATGAACTAGCCATGAGAAATGTGAGATGCATTGATGCCCTAAGTGACTTTGGGCACTTTAAATTCTTCTTGGAATCGTGTCTTCGAGCTCAATTAGAGTTACTACAATATTTGATCAGTGAGTGGGGCACCAATCAAGTTAGGTATATGATTCACGATCAAGATTTGGAGATAGAATTCTCTGACATATATTTCATCACTGGATTATCACAAAGGGGAGTAGCACCGATCATGACAAGTTCCCGGCCCATGGAGGAGAACATGGGTATGCTAATAGACAAAGTCTGCCCAGGAGAAAAGAAAGGATCAAAGAGCGGGAAAATAGATATCCAAACAATACTCGGTTTGGAACTAAAATTAGTGGTGCACACTATAACACGAGCTACTAGATCTCAAGAACCTCATGAAGCTACAAAATATAGTTTCAACTTGTCGTGGATTGAATGACTCCAACCACTTTCAACTGCGCAGAAGACGTAACAATCAACCTGAAGTGCTAGTTAACAAAGTGCAAGAACAAAAAGCCAAAACAATTTGGATACAGGTCCATCTGGGTACTGTTCATCCTAGAATGGTTGTCGATATTTCAATGCCAGGAGGTGATAGTTCCTACACCAGCAACATGAGAGCCACGGATGGTTCGTTGGGCAGAGTTTATGCCTTGATCTGGAGGTGGTCAACATATGTCATAGAAGCCATCATTATTTGACTGGCTCCACTGACAACTCATCATCGTAGAGGACTGGCCCTATACCAGCACCGACTTCATGGGTGATCTGGACCTTCCACTCCTGGAAGGAGAGGATTGGGATGAAGCTTTGGGTAAAAACTCATTTTTTTTATTTTGATGAGTATTATGTTTTTATATATATATATATATGTTTTGATTATTTATCCATGCAATGCATATGTTGGTCCAAAAATACTTGCAAGGATGTCCCCCATAGCACGGAGGGTTCCACACGATTTCGAGGTGGGCCCTGGTGAGGGAAGCGAGGAAGAGGAGATCGTGTGCAACTTGGGGAGACTCACAAGCAAGATCCCAGATTACGTGAGATTTGAGGATGTTCCTTGTGCATATTATAGGCATACTGCCAGGGTGTGTAACCACATCCACCATTTACTAAGGCAGTTTGTGCATGCAGTGACATGTTATGATAAGCATCATGTTGATTAGATGCCTAGGCTTTATTTATGCATATTTTTGAGAGACATGATGTCTTGGGATGTAACCAAAACACACATATTTTTTGAACTTATGATGCATGTGGATGAAAAAAATTGATATATATATATATATATATATATATATATATATATATATATATATATATATGATTATTTCCTTGTTTTACTATGTGATGATGACGCTTTTACAAATTACGCAAATGTCTATCTAATACAATATTGGCTATTGCATGAGTTAACGCATTCATTCTTCTAGGAATATGCTGATATGTGATATAATAAAAATTCGTTTCTAATAAACAGACACACAAATACAACCTTAAGATTTGAGTATTTCTAACATAGTAATGCCCATTAAGCTGAAGAACAACAAGCTAAGAGTCTAGGTTCATAATTAATGCACGAATGTCGAGAGAAATGTCCTCGGTTAAGAGTTCAATGACGATACTATATTTAGCGACATTGTTTGTTGTTCATCCTAGACAAATACCTTGAAGGTCTATAAACTCACCATTAGGATTATAAATCACCCAGGTTGCAGAAGACAAATTCTGGGTACTGCGGGAGGCACCGTCTGTGAAATAAACATGAGTGATAGACATATGCACAATAAGCAACGACATAATAAGCAGGAAAAAATTCTCACAAATCACACCACGCCAAAAAATGTAAAAAAATGAAAAAACACACTTATGTACAAAAGGACATGCATGAGAAAGTCGTGCATAGTATTTTTTGAGGTACAACCCATTTTTGGGCTGATTCAAATAATAGAAAAACATAGTTAATGATATAGGGCCCATGCCACATAGGTTCTAATTTTTTTGCCCCCAACGTATCATGAGCTTGGTCATACAAGAGGACTAGGTCTCCTTCTACAAAGGTACAAGGAGAAACTATCTGATCAAAATGAGATTTGACCCACTTTTTCTGTACTTCTATGACAAGAGCAGCAGAGCGACGATTTTCATCAAGCCTCTCCAAATACAGAAGACACTCTTCCTTAGGCGAGGTATTAGGTAGTAATTCAACAACTATTTTGAGAGAAGGGATTTTGCATTCAATTGGAAGGGTAGATTCCAGATCATAAACAAGATGGAATGGAGAGAATCCAGTTGCATCCTTCACCAAGGTTTCGTAAGCCCATAGAGCTGAAAACAACATGAGATGCCAATTGGACTTATGCATCCCAATCATATGTTGAAGCATAGTGACTAGAAACTTGTTCACAACTTCAACATGGCCATTGGCCTAAGGGTAGTACGACGTTTAGCTGTCGTGATGCAGACCCAACTTAGAAGTAAAATCATCCATTATGTAATGGTGAAAATGAGAGCCATGATCGGTGATAATGGCTTGAGGGACACCAAACCTGGTAATCATGTGATTGAACAGAAATTGTGTAGTTGTCTTACCATCAGCTGTAAGTGTAGGCATTTCTTCGGCCCACTTAATGAGGTAGTCCATGCTTACGATAATATAAGCATGCCCCCCGGTTGAGTGAGGGTTACACATAAAATTGATGGCCCACTTCGCAAAGGGACCAACGGTAATGATAGGATGAAGGTGTGTGTGTGGCATGCGCATCTTGTGCTAGTAAATTTGATAATCATGACACTTAGGGACAACGAAAATGCAATATTTAAGAATGGTAGGCCAGAAATATCCAGCATGAAGGATTTTTTGTGCATTATCATTTCTAGACATGTAACCGCCACAGGTGCCAGAATCGCAGTCATTGAGGACTTTTTCAACCTCCTCGAGGGTTAAACACCGACGGAGAACATAATCAGCTCTTATGCGGTATAGAGTATCTCTGATTATGCGATAAGGCTACGAATTATGATAGATGTGTTGACGAGCATCCTTCATCAACTCGGATTAGAAGGTGGTAGTTTGGAGATAGACGATGATATCATTGTACCATGGATTGAGGGTGCTAATGAGAAAAATGGTATTGTCCAGAATACATTCCTTAGAACCACAAACAGTAGAGGTAGACAAGAAAGAGTGAATCAAATCAACAAAAACCAATGATTTCTTCAATTTGGCAGTAGTGAACTCCAAATCAAACTCTTGGAGGATAACTATCCACTTTGAGTATTTCCACCCCACCAATTTTCGAGTTAACATATAGGTCATGGGGTTGCAGTCAGAAATCATGATTACTGTGCAAAGTAGAACATAATAGCGAAAATGTTGAATGGCTTAAATAGTAGCCAATGCCAATTTCTCGACATGTGCGTAACGTGTTTCAGTATCGAGAATATTTTGGCTCGAATAATAAATTACGTGCTCATCACCATCATCGTCATCATGTACAAGAACCATGGAAATAGTGCTAAATGCGGCAGCCAAGTATAGGGAATAGTTGTGATGATAATTGAGAGGACGAAAAAGAGGAGCATTGATAAGCAATGTCTTTAGTGCATCGAAATATTTTTGGGCAATATCATCCCAGAAGAATGGGACTCCCTTCTTAAGAAATTATGTGAATTCCTTGGCTACTTCAACATAGTTCGGTATAAAATGGCATAGGAAATTAGCTTTCCATTGCAGACTCTACAACTGATGTAAAGAGGAAGGGGAGGGGATATTGACAATAGCTTTGAACTTAACAAGGTCAAGATGAATTCCATCTTTAGAAACGATAAAACCAAGGAGTCTATCGGAATCAATGCAGAATACACACTTATGTAGATTGAGCCGAATGTTATAGTGTCTACATCGAAGAAATATTTGACGGAGATGATCTAGGTGGTCCTTACGCTTATCAGAATGATCCGAAAGGTCATCTATATAAGATTGAACAATGCACTTAATATCATGGAAAGCATATGAAATTTCTTGTGGAAGTGTGGCCCCAACATTCTTAATACCAAAAGGGAGCTTCTTGTATGTGAAGGTACCCCAAGGACAAATAAAGGTGGTCTTGTGTTGATCGGTTGGAAGAATATTGATCTGGTTCTAACCAGAAAACTCGTCCATAAGGGAAAATATCTCACTCCCAACACATTCATCAATGATCTAGTCGATGAAAGGAGTGGGATATTTATCCTTAGGACAAGCGCAGTTGATGTCATGGTAATCTATACAGACACGAATAGTACCCTGCTTTTTATCTACAGGAACAATGTTAGAAACCCATTCTATCAGGTGGATCAAATAAATGAAGCCAAATTTAAGAAGTTTTTCAAATTCTCCCTTGATGGTGGCTGCCTTTCTAGGGTGCACGGGATGAAGACGTTGGCGAACATACTTCACTTTAGGATGAGTAGAGATCTTGTGCACAACTATACTCAGATCGATTTCGGGCATTTATTCGTAATACCAAGCAAAAACGTATTGAAGCTCTCAGATGAGACTAGTATATACCTTGATCTCATCAGGAGAATAGGTCACCCCAATGTGGATGTTCTCAACAACCCCCAGTTTAAGGGAGATTTCAATAGGCATCGTTTGCATAATTTTTCCTAGGTTACCATCCTCGAAAAATTCATGTGTCAAGATGGGTGTTTGAAGCAGATGGGAAGGAGCTTGGGAAGCGAACTTCTCAAGACAAGTAGACATGGCCCCAAGCCCAGGCATAAAGGAGGAACAATGATGACTATCGTCCCAGGGAGGATCCTTGATATGCATGGTTTCCATGGTGGCCTCATCAGTGGGAAATGTCTCATTTAAAGGATTAGGAGAATCTGAAGCGCCAAACCAAGGGGATTGAAAACACGTGTCAAGAGACACATTCAAAGGAGTATGATTAGAGGGAGGAGGAGCCGAAGCTGAAATAAGTTCACAATAATCAATTTCTATTGGGCTTAACAACATCGTGTCACCAAACGAATCAACCTGCTTGGGCGAAGGGATGATCCACAGATTAGAATACGTGGAGATCATGTTGACATGAGCAATGTTGGGCGAAGGAAGAGAAGAAAGACCCATAAGGGAAGGATCTTTGAAAATACCCAGTCCTATGCTCTCATAAGTCATACGAATATGATCTACACATGGAAATTTTCTCTCGGAAGATGTGGAAGTGATAAAGGACAATTGATCGATGGTGATGATATTTCCTTTGTGTGGAAATCAAAGAACAAGAAAAGGAGTGGACCAAGATGAGTCATATCATATGCGATGATGCATTCAATAAGTCTCTATTGTTAATGATATGACTAGAAATATTGCATGTATCATCGCATCCTTGGAGGAGTTCGAAGATGAACATGAGTCCACGATGGTGGAGATATATAGAAGGTATAATATTTATCCAACCTACTATTTTTATTTATAGACCCTCGTGTCAGTTTGAGCTATATTTGTCCCCAAATTGTAGAAAAAATAAAATTAAAGAATGAAGAATACAAAAACTCATGGCTACTTGTGACATCCCTATGTTTTTCTTTTCATACATGACTATTTTTATAATTTTAAACTACTTTTGACCTTAATGGCTATGGATGCTAGGATGGAAACTATGTGATTATTTAATTATGTGTTATTTTATTGAATTAATAAATGAATTGTTTGGAAATATTAAATATAGAGCACTAGATTATTAGAGACTTCTTTCCAACTTATTAAAAAAATTTAGTTGTTAAATTCCACATGGCAGACCTTCCAAAAAAGTCTCCTAAAAATCCCTAGGAGAAATTTGTTAAAAAAATATTAGCATAATGGGAGAGAAATATTATGTTAATCACTTAGCTATAGAGAAATGATAATATTGGGTGAAAAAAAGAATAAACTACATTAGGAGAGAAAAGTGTGATTTATATAAAATGAAAATATATTTTTCTTAAATTAAAACAAAAGGCCTATGCAGCTAAGGGCTGCAGTCTCTTAAAGCAAGATGTCACTAAGGACAAATCTGATGGGAAGGATCTACAGGAAAAAAACACTCAAGAAGCCAATAAAGTTGTTGACCCCTAAAGGCGAGAAGGTATGAGCTAAAGGGGAAGAGTTGGAGGAAGTTCGTGGTTGGGTGGAAGAGGCTATGTTCGTGAATATTCCCCAGACATCTAATTATGGTTAGATGTCCTTCGGTTTATATTTTATAAATTGATGATGGAATAACTAATACTTTTATAGTGAGAATGTAGATTGAATGTGGAATCAAATAATCAACTATGTATCCTACCAGCTCTTCATCCCTAGATTGATTATTTTCCAGGCAACAGATTCGATGAGATATGTGATTTCAGTAAGTATTAGGTTTGGAGTCTTATAATATTTAATGTCATTGGAAATGAGTAGACGAATGTGGAAGAAAAGAGTTATCTATATATGAAATAATATATACATGAGTAGACAAAGTAATTACCAGAACAACTGAGTATGGTTAGATATGTGTTTCTATATTTTGAGTTAATGTCTAAATTTGAGAATTATATAAATTGTATATGCATAATTACAATATATTCTTTTAGATAATTGTGATCTAGTTTGTGTAAGATTTGCACTGTAATTGAATACTGAGAATAATAATTAAATTACTTTTTTTATAATTATCATCTAACAAACATAGTAATTATGCTAGACCATATATTTAGATATAATAAATAGTTTTTGATAATTTAGGCCATTAAGTTATATAAATTCCTATGGTTTGGTTAGAGTGAGTTGGCAGTCCTACCTTGTTTAATTTGGAAATTCTTAGTTGTGCCAAAAGCGATGGGAGGGTGGGGGCCAAAAAACATGTTCATGTTTTCAAAATCCCTTGTGGAAAAATGTGGTTGGTGATTGATTTATTGTCAGAGCCTATGGACTTTGGTTGTTATCATAAATACATATTGCTAAGCCCTCGACAGGACTAGATTAGAAACCTAGTAAAGGAGAGACCCAATTGTTATATTATTTGGAGAGAAATTTTAAATTTCTTTGGTCTGATTGACTCTATATTGGATTAAATGTCAAAAAAGGTTCAAAGGTGTAGATAGGCTAGGAGCCTTGGCTTGGTTCTGGAGTTGGTTTTCGTCTTCCACAAGTAGTCATAGAGAACCTATGGGATCATGGTATTATATGTCTATCCAAATTTTCTAATTCAAGGTGCTCTACTATATGGCGAAAAGGGTGGCTATTGGCGGAGGCTCCGGAATTAAGATGCCAACAGGAAAAGTATTGGTATATATATATATATATATATATATATATATAAGCTCTCATAGCAGACCATATCATAATTACATAAAGGGAGGATGAATTGGTGTGGGTAGCAACTTTGAATGGGGTGTGCTCCACTAAGTTGGTTACATTTTACTCTTTTCAGAGTAAGGCCACAGGGAGGAAATAATATGGTGGAAGTATTTTTGAAAGATAATTTTACTCCAAAATATATATTTTTTATGTGGTGTGTTTCAAATAACAAAGCTCCAACCTTGGAATTGGTGCAACAAAAATATATGATAAGTTCGGGCTAATTCACATTGTCCAAGGTAAATAGGAAATCCTTAAAAAAATTGTTCATCGATTTCCCCTTCTCATGGGGAATTTGGAAGATTATTTAACAAGATTTTCGGAATTACTATCTTTGGCATAGGGATTCTGTAGAGGAGGCTTGGAGGGATTGGAAATATGATCAAAACACTCAATTGTTTAGATCTATCCCCTTAATTCTTATTTGGGAAATATGGATCGCCAAGAATCAGGAAATTTTCAGGAACTAACTCTCCTCTCCTATCCATGTGGTTGGGGAAGGGTTTTCCATGTCAAGTCATTTCCCTTAATCAAAATTTGTCACCGCCCCAAAAATTATCATACAAGAATATCCTGATACTTCAGTGCCATGGGGCTATTTTGATGGATTTTCACAAGAACATAATAATGTGTATGATGGAGGGGCAATGTTTTTCCTAAAAGACTCACATTCCTTCCATATCTCCATGGGGTTTGGTAGTGTCAGAAATAATATGGTAGAGTTGATGGAGTGCAAGTACCTTCTTCTATATTCTTTATAACATGGTTGTACTACTTTACAGGTCTATGGAGACTCAAAATTAGTCGTCAATTGGGTGAAAAATGTTGGAAATATGATGCAGGATGTTGTCCTTGATGGCAACCCACTGAATGAAGATGAAGACATTTGACTGTTGACATGTGTTGTCCTTGATGGCAATCCACCTGATGAAGTTATGCTTGACTTGATGGAATTAGTAAATGATGTAAATCTGATGTGATATGATGTTTGTTGACAATATGATGCTGAGTGTTGTCCTTGAAAGGCAACCCATATGATAAAGATGATGACAACTTACTTGATGAAGTTGTGCTTGATAGAATATGTTCTTGATGAAGGAAATCTGATGTATCTACAGTGAGTACAGAAGGCAATGAAGAAAGGATTTCAGCATGTGCTAGCTTCTATGATGAAAAAGAGTATGTCTCTTGGTATACGCGGATTGGCCTAGGGGAAGTCGCGTATGCACGCGGAAAAGAATGTGCCAAGTCGCGTATGGGCTAAAGCGCTCAAAAAGTGCAAAACCAAGGGTAACCACCATGGTATTGACCCATTGTATTGGGTAATGATCCGCCTAATTGACCCCGTCCAAGTTGTTTTGGGCTCATGGTATTGTTTTGGCCCATGGTATTGAAAAAGGGGCTCATGGTATTGAAAAAGGATAAACATATATAAGGAGAAGAATTTCATTGTGCAAATCATGAGAGTGGTGCAAGATGTCTGAGCTTGAATGAATACTTCTCTCTGAAGTATATCTGAATGGAAAGGGTTACACTTGAATGATAAATCTGAATGTATGATGCACAAATGATGAAGAAGGGGATCTAGATCTGAATTTCTCTTGTATTTGCTAGATCTGATTATGGAAGGCTTAGATCTGTGATGAGGCGAGCATCTAGGCGAACATCTGTCTGAAGTAAAAGGGTAGATCTGAACTGAATATCTGATCTGATGAAGTATGCTGCTCTGTAATGATTGAAGATCTATACGCTACTTCGCCGCGGAGGAAGCGCGTATATACGCAGCTTCAGCGAAGAGAAAGCGCGTATGCACAATAAAATATACACTGAGGTATACGCTGGTTTGTGTGGACGGAAGCGCGTATATACGCGACATCAGTGAAGTAAAAGCGCGTATGCAAACTAGGGTTTGCTGAAGCAAGGGGTATGAAATATCTGATCTGTTCTGTTGTGTTTCTGTTATCTGATCTATGTTGATAAGTATCTGTTGGTGATGTATGTTTGTGCTTAAAAGTATGGAAAGGGTCTAGTCTAAAAATATGATGAAATGTGGCCTGCAAGTGTTGTTCTATTGAAGTTGTTGGATCCAGTGTGAAAATTGATGAAACGTGGTCCAAGGTGGTGCTGAGGGTTGTAGCCTTCAGTCAGGGGGTTGTAGCTCCCTTCCAGGTGAGGCTGGTAAACGAGATCGGGGGTCGTAGCTCCCTTCCAGGAGAGGCTGGTAAACGAGTCAGGGGGTCGTAGCTCCCTTCCAGGAGAGGCTGGTAAACGAGCGCAGGGGGGTGCCTGCGTGCTGGTCAAGTCTGCGCCAGCACATATGTTGTAAGATGTTTTCTCTATAATAAAATATTGAAGGCTGAGCAACTGCAGCGGTGGTTTTCTCCCGATTTGGGTTTCCACCTAAAAATCCCGGTGTTCATGTGTGATGCTTTGTGTGATGGTTTATTCTGTTCTTACTGCACATGTTTACTGTTTATTGAAAATCTGATGAATGAATGATGGAATAATATAAGTGAAGATTTAATGACAGATCTAGATCTCTGTGTATACGCTAGTTTCATAAAGGGGATCCGCGTATATACGCTAGTTTACTGAAGGAAAGTAGCGTATGGGTTTTAAGGAATGAAAAAGTAAAAGTTTTGAATATGCAGTAAATACTGATTCACCCCCCCTCCTCTCAGTATTTTTCCCAACAATTGGTATCAGAGCCTGGTCCTTGTGCAGAAGCTTGATCGCTTAAAGGAGATCCGTCGTAATGGGAAGTCAAGAAGGAGTAATGTCTATAAAGCCACCTCTATTCAATGGAAGCAATCTGATATTCTGGAAGGTACGTACAAAAGCATATCTGCAAAGTCTTGGTGCAAATGTATGGGCAATCGTGGAAGAAGGTTATCAATACCCGGCAAGTATTCCTACTGATGCAGCTGAAAGAAAGAAGTATGAAATCAATGCCAAAGCAGTGAATGTCTTATTTGGAAGCATGTCTGAATCAGAATTTGCTAAAGTGATGCAGCTACATTCGGCAAAAGACATATGGGACAAAATCATTCTAAGCTATGAAGGAGACACAAAGGTAAAAAGTGCAAAACTCCAAATTCTTAGAATTGAATATGAAAATTTGAAGATGCATAGTGATGAGAGTGTTGCCAGTTTCTTTCTTCGTCTGGATGATATTGTAAATCGAATGAGAAATTTGGGTGAAACCATGGCTGATACTACTCTCGTGGAAAAGGTCTTAAGATCATTGACTTCAAAATTTGACTCTAAAGTTTCAGCAATTGAAGAAAGGCAAGATTTGCAAACTCTTACTATTGTTCAATTACATGGTACTCTGACTGCTTTTGAAATGAGACAAGGAGGCCCTTCTCAAGTAAGAGAAGTTGATTTTAAGGCATCTACAAAAGGAAAGGAAAAGGAAGTTGCCAAAGAATCCAGCTATATATCCGATGAAGAAGAAGCGAATTTCGTGAGAAAGCTCCAACTAGGTATTGGAAGATTCAAAGGTAAGCTTCCCTTCAAATGTTTTGAGTGTGGAAAAGTTGGTCATTATGCTGCTAAATGTCCTTATAGAGAAAATCATGGTAAAGGGAAACAATTTGAGAAGAGAAAGAGTTATTATGCAAAAGAAGATGATGATGAAGTGTCCAGTGAAGATGAAGAAGATTCTGACCAAGATCTGAAAGTGCTCATGGCTAAGAAGCAAAAGAAGAAGGCTACTGAAAAGGAGATATCTCAGAAAACATGTGCAGCAGAAAATGAAGAAGATGAAACAAGTATTGATTGTGTTCTTGTGATGCACTTTCTTGTGCATACAATGGTGAAGATAGTAAAAGTAAAGTTTTGGATCTAAAGGAAGCTATCAAGAAAATTGAAGATCAACAAAGATCATTTAATAAAAGCGAAGCTATCTACAATGAGATGATCTCTCAAATGAAAGATCAAATAGAAATGCTAAATGGACAGGTGGAAAAGTATCAAAGGTTTCATACTTATGCATCCAATCGAATTAACGAACTAGAAGCAGAAATCAACGATCTAAATACAGATCTCGAAAAATCAAACAAGAAGAATGAAGGACTTGAAGCTGCAGTCATCTCTCTACAAACAGATCTTGAAGCATCAAGTAAGAAGATTGAGGAACCTCTACAAACATTTGAAAAGGAAGGCCTTGAAGCAGAAATCATCTCTCTCAAAGAAGATCTGGAAAAATCAAAAAGGAAGAATGAAGAGCTGGAACAAACATGTGAAGAAAACGAAAATTGGCTGAAAGAAGAGATTCTAAATCTGAAGGATCAAGTAGAAGATGGAAGAAGGAAATAAGAAAGCATGAAAAAGTAGTGTCAAGCCTTGGAGTTTGAGGTAAACATTCTCAAAGGTAAATTAGAAGAAAAGATTAAAATTTTGAGGTTTCAAGATAGTACTAATATTTTGGACAATATTCTGAGTAATCAAAGGTCTCCTGCTATCAAACTTGGTCTTGGTTTCCATGAAACTGTTAAAGGAGAATCTAGCTCACAAGGAAGTGCCAAAAATTCAGAGGATGTCAATGCAAAACCTGAAGTGTTGAAAGAAATAAAAGATCAACCAAAAATCATGAATTCTCAAAGGAATTCATTCAAGAACGTTGAATGTTTTAAATGTCATAATTATGGGCATGTTGCAGCAAATTGCAGGAGCAGATCATTTCAGCCACAAACAAACAGGTTCTACTCAGAAAGGTACTCTAGTTTCTTCAAGGGATATTGCTTCTCATGTAACATGTATGGACATAAAGCAGTTGATTGTAAAAGGAGGAAGAATAGAAATACTCATTATGATTCTTATGTGTATTTCTCTGGCCACATGAGATGTTATGCTTGTAACAAGTATGGACATGTAGAAAAAGAATGCAGGATGAACAGATTTGGGAAAGTGGACAATTTTCAGCACACAGTTGGAAAGCTCAAGAAAATTTGGAAAAAGGAGGAGGACCGATCAGAAACGTAGGGAATTCAGACCCTACTGCAGTCATCCGCTTCTGGAAGCTTACTTCTCTGATTGACTGCAGGAATGATGAGGGATACATTATGGGATTTAGTAATGTATCGTCACAAGGGGAGCAATGCATGATGACTCTCATAGTTGATTTGATTATTCTGGTTATATAACAGAACATCTGATATGAAGAAGACAGGTACAGGAAGGACAAGTTCAGGAGGAGATGAAGGTGTGAAATTTTCTATATTTCACTTTTCATACGCGGGTTCTATGAAACAAAGTCGCGTATACACGCGAGTTTCAGCAGACACAGTCGCGTATGCATTGATGATAAGAGAATTTATCTAATAGTTGAAGATCTGGAGCAGAGGTCCAGGGGGAGCATCAGTCTGACTGCTGATGATTGCACTGTTAGCATTATTCTGGTTATACTCATGATAATGAAATGATGCATGGGTTCTTGTGTTGAAGATTATGGATGAAGCCTGGTAGCTTTATGATGAAGAGCATTCGTTGTTGAGATGAAAGTCTTATAATTCGGAGATGAGGACAGATCATGCAAAGATTGTTGCTGATGACTTGCTGTTGAGGGTGTTTCAGATTGCACAAGTTAAGGAAGAGCACTGGTTTAGGGGGAGCAGTAGGTTGAATACTAATGATTGCATTGTTGGCAATATGACTGCTTATTCTTTGGGTTTTTGTGATACTCATGCTCAAATGTTGATGTCTTGGTACATGGTTTATTATGATGAGTTTTTGAGCCCTGGTTGCTGATAAGTATCCTTTGTACTCACACATAGATGAGTTGGATGTCATTTGATTCAGAAATAAATCATGCAGAGTGTGTTACTATGGTTGAGAGATCTTTTGCCTACATATGTTACTTCATGTTAAATCTTGAAGATCATGGTGATTTTGGACCACATGGATGATTGCTTGACACCTATGTGAAGATGTTGTTCTGATATGACAATCTCTCTTGGAAAGATTGTATTGATGCTGCAAAGAATCTGAAGGCTTGGTTACTATTGTACTGATGCCACAACCATTGGATGACGCTTGAAGACGCAACTACACCTTCCTATCTATCTGTAGTCCAGGGAAGCATTCAAATGTCTCAGAAAGAAGCTGAACACTGTCTTTGCCTTACAAAGAATCAGATCTGGTTGAAATTTAGAAGATGTCTTGGGATACGCGGGTTTCCTGAAACACAGTCGCGTGTATACGCGAGTTCCTGAACAGAAAACCGCGTATGACTAATTGCTGACAATTTTTGATTGGTTCAGCTCTCTTCAGCACAGCTGCAATGCTGTTTGGTATCTCTGATACTGTTTGGTATCTCTGGTGGTGTTCCAGTTTTCATAATTCTGTTTCTAATGTTTTGATGAAGATGCCTTGATGATTTGTTGGTGGAATTTTTCAGGATGCACAAACTAAGGGGGAGCCTTAGTCATTTGGAAAGATTTCTTGGTTGCACAGATTCAGGGGGAGCATTAGTTTTGCTGAGTATAATGCATTGCTAGCATTATGGTGGTTCTGATATATGATCTCTCTTGAGGTCTTTTTGGTATTAATTATGAAAATTCATATTTGTACTTTGATGAAAAGGTCTGGTTGAGACCCATGTTGTAAAATTGTAATATTCAGTCATGTAAGGACTTGTCAATTTGTAAACCCACTTGGTTGGGTAGCTGAGTCATGTTTGTATACCCACTTGGTTGGCTAGCTGAGTCAAATTTGTAAATCCACTTGGTTGGATATTTGATGTAAGTATGAGTCATTGGTGATAGGAACTTCATAGAGTCATGTACTTCATTGAAAATATGTTTGAAGATTCATCATGAACTCAGGGGGAGCTTGGTCACTTCAGTATACATCAGATCTGCAGAACGCTTCTTCTGCCTGAGGAGAAAAGGGGGTGAGTGTGTTGGTTTTGATCCGCCCGTTGCCCTTGATGTCAAAGGGGGAGAGTGTGTTGGTTTTGATCTGCTGGTTTTGTCCTTTGCCCTTGATGTCAAAGGGGGAGAATGACATGGTGTTTGAATGAAGATAATGATGTGCCCTTTTCCCTTGATGTCAAAGGGGGAGAGTAACATGGTGTTTGGATGATGCCAAATGGAGAGAGTGACATGGAAAATAGGGAGAATGACATGGTGTCATTGTATTCTTAATGTATCTATCTGTTGTGGTAACCAAACACCATCATGGTTGCCATCAAGTCCAAAGGGGGAGATTGTTGGAAATATGATGCAGGATGTTGTCCTTGATGGCAACCCACTGAATGAAGATGAAGACATTTGACTATTGACATGTGTTGTCCTTGATGGCAATCCACCTGATGAAGTTATGCTTGACTTGATGGACTTAGTAAATGATGTAAATCTGATGTGATATAATGTTTGTTGACAATATGATGCTGAGTGTTGTCCTTGAAAGGCAACCCATATGATAAAGATGATGACAACTTACTTGATGAAGTTGTGCTTGATAGAATATGTTCTTGATGAAGGAAATCTGATGTATCTACAGTGAGTACAGAAGGCAATGAAGAAAGGATTTCAGCATGTGCTAAATTCTATGATGAAAAAGAGTATGTCTCTAGGTATACGCGGATTGGCCTAGGGGAAGTCGCGTATGCACGCGGAAAAGAACGTGCCAAGTCGCGTATGGGCTAAAGCGCTAAAAAAGTGCAAAACCAAGGGTAACCACCATGGTATTGACCCATTGTACTGGGTAATGATCCGCCTAGTTGACCCCGTCCAGGTAGTTTTGGGCTCATGGTATTGTTTTGGCCCATGGTATTGAAAAAGGGGCTCATGGTATTGAAAAGGATAAACCTATATAAGGAGAATAAATTCATTGTGAAAATCATGAGTGTGGGTGCAAGATGTCTGAGCTTGAATGAATACTTCTCTCTGAAGTAGATCTGAATGGAAAGGGTTACACTTGAATGATAAATCTGAATATATGATGCACCAATGATGAAGAAGGGGATCTAGATCTGAAATGCACTTGTATCTACTAGATCTGCTTATGGAAGGCCTAGATCTGTGATGAGGCGAACATCTGTCTGAAGCAAAAGGGTAGATCTGAACTGAATATCTGATCTGATGAAGTATGCTGCTTTGTAATGATTGAAGATCTATACGCTACTTCGCCGCGGAGGAAGCGCGTATATACGCGGCTTCAGCGAAGAGAAAGCGCGTATGCGCAATAAAATATACACTGAGGTATACGCTGGTTTGTGTGGACAGAAGCGCGTATATACGCGATATCAGTAAAGGGAAAGCGCATATGCAAACTAGGGTTTGCTGAAGCAAGGGGTATGAAATATCTGATCTGTACTGCTATGTTTCTGCTATCTGACCTGTGTTGATAAGTATCTGTTGGTGATGTATGTTTGTGCTTAAAAGTATGGAAAGGGTCTAGTCTGAAAATATGATGAAATGTGGCCTGCAAGTGGTGTTCTGTTGAAGTTGTTGGATCCAGTGTGAAAATTGATGAAACATGGTCCAAGGTGGTGCTGAGGGTTGTAGCCTTCAGTCAGGGGGTCGTAGCTCCCTTCCAGGTGAGGCTGGTAAACGAGATCAGGGGGTTGTAGCTCCCTTCCAGGTGAGGCTGGTAAACGAGATCGGGGGGTCGTAGCTCCCTTCCAGGAGAGGCTGGTAAACGAGTCAGGGGGTTGGAGCTCCCTTCCAGGAGAGGTTGGTAAACGAGCGCAGGTGGGTGCCTGCGTGCTGGTCAAGTCTGCGCCAGCACACATGTTGTAAGATGTTTTCTCTATAATAAAATATTGAAGGCTGAGCAACTGCAGCGGTGGTTTTCTCCCGACTTGGGTTTCCACCTAAAAATCCTGGTGTTCATGTGTGATGCTTTGTGATGGCTTATTTTGTTCTTACTGCACATGTTTAATGTTTATTGGACATCTAATGAATTAATGATGGAATGATTTAAGTAAAGAACTATTGACATAAGTAGATATCTGTGTATACGCTAGTTTCATAAAGGATATCCGCGTATATACGCGAGTCTGTTTCAGGAAAGTAGCGTATGGGTTTTAAGGAATGAAAAAGTAAAAAGATTTGATTATGCAGTAAATACTGATTCACCCCCCCCCCCCCCCTCTCAGTATTTTTCCCAACAACTCAAGTGTGCAAGAAAATATATCCTTGAAGAAGTATTTTATCTTATTTATTTGTTTAATATTTTTACACGCAATAATGTTTACAAGGAGAGGAATCAACTCGTAGATTAAATTTCAAAAATAGTTTTAAGGATGGAGTAGGGCTTTGGTGAGTGGTTGAGTATAGGAATTCTAAATAAATTAAATTTTATTAGTGTCCTTATGTTGACAGGGCTATAAAGGGACACAGGGTGGCCTAGTCTTGCTTCCCTCAGTTGGGAAGTGTTATTTTTTATAATTCCTCCTCAGTTGTGAAAAAGATATTTTATGGTTTATGGGGAGGGATTTTACCTTACTTTATGTTTCAAATTAAGTTCTACACTAATTTGTCCATGGAGTTTTTCCCTAATTTAGCAAGATATATATAAGGAATTCCATGGCCAAATTAAGACACTCGAAACCTCACTAATAAGTTAATGTATCATTATAGAGAAAGGGAAACTTTAGTAGTTACAATGGGGAATACCCAAGATAATTTCACCTCAAAAAATTAAATATAAGTCAAACAAGGTAACGATAACAATGGAGATAGGGTAAAACCATACTTTGTTACTACTATTGAAAAAACTAAAACCAAAGCAGAATGTGATTCAAAATGGAAAAAGGAGTGGACAAGGGATAGATTGAAACTTACCAAGAGTTCTCCAAAATGTACGTAGAAGAACCTAGAAAAGCGTTCAACCTGCAACCTATAAACAAAGTATGGGTTTTGTTAGAGCCTTCGATAAATGACAAATTTATAAATAAAAGATGTAGATAAGAACAAAATGGCGCTTTACCTCTGAAGGAAAATGAGAAACACCACTTGTTTCTTCCTAAAATCACCCAATTCCATCATTCAAACAAGGCTTTCTTTTCATAGGGAACCTGTAGCTTAAAAATGTAAGTAAGTAGTGCATTACAGGTAGTGAACTAAATAAAAAGGGTTCAGGTGATTAATATAAGAGTAGGAGGATACCCATGTAATTTTAAAAACAAACAAGGGAGTCTTCGGGCATGACAGGAATCTCATTTGAAGTGTCATAGGTGTAATTTGAGGCCATATGGCGAAGAATAAAAACCACACCATTGAAGCCTTGTGTAATAGCACAAAAATGCTCTAGATGAGCAAGAAAGATAAAGTAAGGAAGAATGAGGGTATGCATTATAGGTTAAATAATTTTGTGTAACCCTAATCATTTTCCACCTTCAGATTAAAAAAACCCAAATCTTAGCCATTGAACATGCACTAGAAAAGAATCCATGTGTGCTCACATGGGCCATGATTGCATGGCCATCACAAATAACACTAAGTGTATTGTGTTGAACAATGATCCATAAAAAAATGACTACATTGATATATCCCATATGTGTAAGAAAAGAGCAAAAGCATACGTTTTTAAAGGATTAATAGTTTGAAGCTTAAATACATATGTAGACCAAGAATATGGATTTATAACACAACTTGTTATTGAATCCATGATTACTCATATGACCTTACCATCAAATTATAGGAAATCTTGGAATTTGCAACGTATTATAGGGTGTAAGACTTATAAAAATACACTTAAATTAAGCACACAAAACTTTATTACCCCTTGAATTGTTACCATATGCTAAGACATTACGTTGTAAAGAAAATACAAATGATGATTAACCAATTTACTAAGTTAACATAATCAAGTAGTAAAGTGAAATATACAAGTAATATGTCCAAAGTAATATGAAGGGAGGCAAAACTAATCAAGTAGTAAAGTGGCATAAAGTTAACATAATCAAGTAGTAAAGTGAAATATACAAGGACTATGTCCAAAGTACTATGAAGGGAGACAAAACTAATCAAGTAGTAAAGTGGCATATACAAGGACTATGTCCAAAGTATTTTATTTATCCTCTTGAATAGTGGTACATAATTAAAAGGCAAGAGCTAAGAATATTGTATAGTAAATCATATTCGTGACAAAATGTAATCAAGTAGTAAAGTGGCATATACAAGGACTATGTCCAAAGTATTTTATTTATCCTCTTGAATAGTGGTACATAATTAAAAGGCAAGAGCTAAGAATATTGTACAGTGAATCATATTCGTTTATTCGATTTTTAATAGACAATACAAATGATGATTAACCAATTTACTATGACTACTATGAAGGGGGATCATATAAATTTATATTATGGAAATAAGAGATAAAAATTTAACATAATAAAGTAGTAAAGTGAAATATACAAGGACTATGTCCAAAGTAATTTATTTATGTGGTAAAGAGAATACAAATGATGATTAACCAATTTACTATGACTACTATGAAGGGGGGTCAAATGAATGTATATTATGGAAGTAAGAGACAAAGAGTTAACATAATCAAGTAGTAAAGTGACACATACGAGGACTATGTCCAAAGTACTATGAAGGGGGTAAAATGAATGTATATTATGGAAGTAAGAGACAAAAAGTTAATCAAGTAGTAAAGTGACATATACAAGGACTATGTCCAAAGTATTTTATTTATCCTCTTGAATAGTGATACATAATTAAAAGGCAAGAGCTAATAATATTGTATAGCAAATCATATTCGTTGATTCGAGTTTTAATAGACAGAGAAAGAAATCTCAAAATTGCTAATTTATTTGACAAATATAATTAACCATTTTTTTGGTATGGAATGTAGGTTTGTTACATATGGTATTAGAGTTGTAGATTCAAAATTTAGGTTGAATGGTCAAACCATAGTGAAAGGTAAAATGAAAAAAAAGTTTTTTTTAGAAAAATAATTTGATTTTTTTGTATAATAAGGTACAATAGTAAGCATAAAGGAAGCGTGAAATGGAAAAACCCCCTAACCAATATCTTGTTGAAGGAGGAGAGGTTTGGGTTGAGTTGGGAGGGGAAATACACCTCCGCTAGCCTATTTTCTAGATGTTGTAAGAGACTTAACACAAGCGTTAACCAACATGACAGTTGTCATGAATTCTTGTTGAAATCAAGTGAGGAGCAATAGAAGCTCGTAAAATAATTGATTGAAAATTCAAAACATAAATCTCTTGATGCAAAGTTACAAGGGGGAAAGAAGGAGCCCATAAAGAGGAAAAATGTTGAAAATTAAACCCATAAATCTGAACATGAAAATGAAAATTCTGAAAGTGAATAATATTTGGACGAAACATTTCAAAAATCCACTAAATCCAAAAAGAAAAATAAAATATAACTCCACAGAGAGTTCAAATATATAATACCACCTACCTTTGATGAAGAGAAATAAGAAGATGAAAAATTTCCCTTGTTAAATATTACTAAGTATTTTTAAGTATATGAAGCCATCAATTTAAAATCCACATTGGCAGTGTATTAGCTACAAGGCAAGGTTGTATTATGGTGGGAAGAACCAAAAAATAATGCATAGTATTAATGAAAACGCAGTCAACCCAAAAGAATTTTAGAAAAATTTCAAGGCTAAATATTTAACTAAAAATATTGCAATGGTCGTGCTAAGGAATTTCCTGACTTAAGGCTGGGACAAATAAGTATATATGAGTTGGTAAAAAAATTGACAAACCTATTAAGATATGTTCCCTACATCAAGGAGGAAAAAGTGAAAGTACAACAATTTTTTAACTTCCTTCCACTCTCTTATAAAGAAAGGATTGAATTTGACAGTCCAAAGACCATGGATGAAGTCGTAAGAAAATCAAGGCTCTGTTATCATCAATTTAAACAAAAGAATGTAATTTTAAAGTCTTGATCTAACAAAGAAGAAATTAAATTTGTAAGCGGAGTTAAGAATCCAAAATCCTCTATTATGAAGAAATTTGGAAGAGACCATTAGCGAAAAAGGTACAGCCATAATAACCAGCCACAACCTGAATAATCTTAAACTACTTCTAGACAAATTGATATGAACAATAAGGGGAGGACTGGTGGAAGACAAAGAGAACCTATAAAATGTTGGGGCTATGGAGAACCCAATATATTAAGGAACTGTCCACACAACACCATATATGTTCAATCATTACAAGTTGTATAAGAGTAAACTACAATAAATGACATCACGAGAAATATACCAAGGATCAATGTTGCACTAGAGGATAGAAAATAAGAACATCAATCAAGCATGCTAAAAATTGAAGGTATTATACTAGACTATCATGTATTTGTACTAGTGGATCAAGGAAATAGTCTTATTTATTTTAGTCCACAAGTCGTGGAAAAATGATAGTTGAATGCTGAAAATTTGAAAAATCCATAATTAGTGTTAGGTCCCTATATTACTAGTATAGTCCCTTATTGTTGTTAGTGTAACCCCCTTATTGTTATTATTGTACCCCTGTAACCCCCATATTGTTATTATTGTGCCCTTAAATTATTATTGATAGGTCGGCTAGGATTACGTTGAGGCCCCACTAGGATTACATTGTGGCCCCATGGACTCCTATATAGAAAGGAGGTTTTGTAATTTGTATTGTTCATTAATGTAATGTATTGGAGGTTTCCCCCTCGAAGTGGCTTATTTCTAAGGCATTGATATCTCTTTTCTTCTATTTTTGGAGCTGGTTTCACAACATTTGGTATCAAAGCTTTGGATTCTACGGTTTCTCTGCTCCAAATAGTTCATCGTGGAATTTTTGATATAATTTGTTTCTACGAAGTTTCAGAAGCTGAAATTTTTAGGGTGCGAAGTCGAAATCCTGAGGAACATCGTCTAAAAAATTTAGAGCTTGGTTCACAATATTTTCGGAGATATGATATGTGGAAGTTAGGTATTTTTGTCGGCTCCTCAATTTAATATAAATAGGTCATCATGGAATTTGCGCTATAAATTTGTTTCTACGAAGGTTCAGAATCTGAAATTTTTAGGGCACAAAGCTGAAATCTTGAGGAAACTCATCGCAATATTTCAGAGCTTGGTTCGCAATATTTTCAAGCTCCTCAATTTCATCTCAAAGAGGTGATCATGGGAAAAGCTTCATAACTCTCTCTCTGAGCATCGGATTGGAGTGTCGTAAAAAGTGGCCACAAGTACACAAACTGTAGTTTATTTTCTATCACTTTTAGAGCTAAAATATGGAACATTGACACGTGGAAAGTCGTACAAGTTCGATCTATTGAAACAGTCCATAATTAGGTAATTGTGGGAGATTGGACATAACTTTACGTTGAAGAATCCAAATCAGCTCAGACCTATGGCATTCAAAAGAGGATTCAGAAGGCTAACTAGGTTCCAAATTTTAGATATTGAAGAGCTATAACGACAGAGATAATCCAATTTAAATATCGAGCTCTTCAAAAGCAAGAAAAATGTGTGTAATTTTTTCCAAATTTCATAAGTCTTGTTTGAAGAATCAATTTGAATTGATTCCAAGGGCATATTGTAGAATAGATATCAGTATTGGGTTCTAAAAAATGCCCCGTAAAAATAATTCAACACCCATTAATCCTTCAGAAGGCTCTACTATGACTCATGAAGATGAAGAATTGGAATATGATCTATCAAAATTACAAGAGCAAGTGCACCAAATTTCTCTCTCACAAAGAGCAACAAAAAATGAAATGGAAGTTTTGAAAAAGGCATGGAAGCGAAGATGGATGGTTTGAAGAAAGGCGTGGAAGCTAAGATGGATGACATGGAAGCTAAGATGGATGACATGGAAGAAAAAATGAAAGACAACATGGAAAACATGAAGAATGATCTAAAATCAGACATGGAATGTTTGACAAAGTTGATACAAGAAATGTTTCATAATGATGAAAAGATAGTAGAGGAACCTCATGATGAGAAAAAAATAAATGTTAATCGTGATTTCATAAACTCTAATGTTGGCAGAAAGAACCACCATATTCCAAAAATGGATATGAGGAAGTTTGATGGAAAGGATCCTATAACATGGATACTATAGATGGAGAAATATTTTGATCTCCATAATGTGAAAAACACACAAAAGGTACGCATTGCAACTTTACATTTAGAACAAAATACATTTGTATGGTATCGATGGCTTTGCTCCCATAAAAAATTGTCACTTGGTCAATTTTTACAAGGAAGTGATAGCACATTATGAGGATACAAAGGGAAACACCTTCTTTAGCCAATTGATAAATCTCAAACGAAAGGGTTTAGTGGGGTAGCACATTGAGGACTTCCATAAATTGAATATACGGGTAAGTGATATTCCAGAGGAACACATGATTGATCTCTTCATAGGTACTTTAAAGGATAACATCCAACATGAAGTTTTCGTTTTGGAACCTGATTCATTGGAGAAGGCATTCAGGTTGGAAAGAAAAATTGAATGTAAAATTATGGCGACACGGAATCCTACCACTCACTTCTATAAAGAAGGAAGTGTTGCTACGCCTAGATTTCCACAACCTACAAGGTTGAAACCACAAAAATTGGAAGGAAAAAGAGAAAAAGGGCTTTGCTACAATTGTGATAGCAAATACACTAAAGGTCATAAGTGTGCTGAGAAGAAATTATTTTACATAGATTATCAAGAGGAAGAAGAAAATTAACAAGAAGAGGATATACACGAGGAACTAGCCCTAGAAGAGGAAGAAATGAGTCTGACCATATCATGTAATGCATTGGCAGGAATTACCTATTAAGTCCCTATATTAATAGTGTAGTCCCTTATAATGTTAGTGTAGCCCCCATTATTGTTATTGTTGTACCCCTGTAACCCCTATATTTTTATTATTGTGCCCTTACATTATTATTGTTAGGTCGGCTAGGATTACATTGTTGCCCCACTAGGATTACATTGTGGCTCCATGGATTCCTATATATAGAAAGGAGGTTTTGTCATTTCTATCGTCGAAGAATTGTTCATTCATGTAATGTATTAGAGGTTTCCCCCTCGAAGTGGCTTATTTCTAAGGCACTGATATCTCTTTTCTTCTATTTTTGGAGTTGGCTTCACAACATTTGGTATCAGAGCTTTGAGATTCTAGGGTTTCGTTGCTCCAAACAAGTCATCGTGGAATTTTAGCCATAAAGTTTTTTCTACGAAGTTTCAGAAGCTGAAATGTTTAGGGTGTGAAGCCGAAATTCTGAGGAACGCCGTCGCAAAATTTCAGAGCTTGGTTCACAATATTTTCAGAGATATGATCTGTGGAAGTTAGGTATTTTTGCAGGCTCCTCAATTTAATCTAAAAATGTCATCGTGGAATTTGCACTATAACGTTTTTTCTACGAATGTTCAGAATCTGAAATGTTTAGGGCATGAAGCTAAAATCCTGAGGAAACTTGTCGCAAAATTTCAGAGCTTGGTTCACAACATTTTTGGAGATATGATATGTGGAAGGTAGTCTTTTTCAAGCTCCTGAATTTCATCTCAAAGAGGTGATTGTGGGAAAATCTTCATAACTCTCTCTCTGAGCATTGGATTGGAGTGTCGTAAAAAGTAAAAAGTGGTCACAAGTACACGGACTGTAGTTTTTTTTCTATCAATTTCAGAGCTAAAATATAAAACAGTGACACGTGGCAAGCTGTACAAGTTCGCTCTACTGAACCAGTCCATAATTAGGTCATTGTGGGAGATTGGACATAACTTTTCCTTGGAGAATCCAAATCAAGTTAGACCTGTGGCATCCGAACGATAATTCAGAAGGATACCTCAGTGCCAAATTTCAGATATTGAAGTGACGAAATCGCAGAGATAATCCAATTTCAATATCGAGCTCCTCAAAAGAAAGAAAAAGGTGTGTATTTTTTTTTCCGAATTGCATAAGTCTTGTTTGAAGAATCAATTTGAATTGATTCCAAGGGAATATTTTAGAATTTTTATCGGTATTGGGTTCTATAATGCCTCAAAAAAAAAATTCCATACCCATTAAGCCCTCAAAAATATATACAATGACGCATGAAGAGGAAGAATTACAGTATGATATATCAATATTATGGTACCAAGTGAAACAAATTTAGATCTTACGAAGAGAAACCGAAGATGACATAGATGGTTTAAAAGCAGAATTCGAAGCTAATTTGGATGGTTTAAAGGATCAAATAATAGCTAATATGGATGATAAATTACTGAAAGATCACATCGAGCATCAACAACAAGTTCCCCAACTCTCAAAGAATAACCTAACTTCGGTGCAAAATATAATGAAACAACAGGAAGATCAACATCACATCAAAAGAAGTTTTGAAGCAGTCACAGAAACAAGAACTCGACAAGTATGATCAATTTCAGATTATCTCAGCAAGTGGAAGAACTTTCCTGTACAAGATTCCACATTGGAGGATGATAATTTTATACAAAAGCATCAAGAAATAATCAAGCGTTGAGGACAACACTTGTTTGAAGGAGAGGGGCATGTTAAGTCCCTATATTAATAGTGTAGTCCATTATTATGTTAGTGTAGCCCCCATTATTGTTATTGTTGTACCCCTGTAACCCCTATATTGTTATTATTGTGCACTTACATTATTATTGTTAGGTCAGATAGGATTACATTGTGGCCCCATGGACTCCTATATATAGAAAGGAGGTTTTGTCATTTCTATCATTGAATAATTGTTCATTCATGTAATGTATTGGAGGTTTCCCCCTCTAAGTGGCTTATTTCTAAGGCATTGATATCTCTTTTCTTCTATTTTTGGAGCTGGCTTCACAACATTATGGTGACAAGGAAGCCTACCACTCACTTCTATAAAGAGGGAAGTGTTGCTACGCCTAGATTTCCACAACCTACAAGGTTGACACCACAATAATTGGAAGAAAAAAGAGCAAAAGGGATTTGCTATAGTTGTGATAGAAAATACACTAAATGTCATAAGTGTGTTGAGAAGAAATTATTTTACATAGATTGTCAAGAGGAAGAGGAAAATGAATAAGAAGAGGATATACACCAGGAACTAGCCTTAGAAGAGGAAGAAATGAGTCTGACCATATCATGTAATGCATTGGCAGGAATTACCACTCCTCAAACTCTCAAGATAGAAGGACATATCAAGAAGAAAAATGTAATAGGGTTGATTGATTTAGGTAGCACCCATAATTTTATTCATTGTAAGGTAGCCAAGGAATTGAATTGTTTCCTATACCCAACACCAGAATTTCAAGTAATGGTTGCAAATGGAGGAACTATAAATTGCTCTGGAAAATGCCACAATATCAAGCTAACCATGGGGGAATATGTATTGACTAGTCCAATGCTTTCCATTCCTATGGGAGGTGCTGATGTTGTACTAGGAGTACAACGGTTACAATCTTTGGGGACGGTAGCTTTTAATTTTCAAGAACTTTTCTTGAAATTTTTTTCAGAAGGAAAGGAAGTCGAATTACGGGGTATTGAAGGGAAGCCAGGAAGGATAATAAGCTCTAATGTCATGACAAATCTTCTAAAGAAAGAACAACGAGGCGTAATTGCACAATTATGCTCACTAGAAGTTCCAACATCAAAATCATCTATTCCTGCAGATCTCCAACAAGTATTGGACAATCATTCCAAGGTGTTTGAAACTCCCAAAGGACTCCCACCTATTCGTGATAATGATCATGCTATTCATTTGATTCCAGGAAGTGTTCCTCCAAACATCAGGCCTTATAGATATCCTTATGTCCAAAAGAGCGAAATTGAACGTATGATTGCAGAAATGTTAGAGGCGGGTATAATTCAACCTAGTCAAGGTTCTTTCTCTGCTCCTGTAGTATTGGTACACAAGAAGGATGGATCATGGCGAATGTGTCCGGATTATAGGGAGCTCAATAAACTCACCATTAAAGATAAATTTCCCATTCCTGTGATTGATGAATTATTGGATGAATTACATGGAGCAATTTATTTTACCAAGTTGGATCTTCATTCGGGATATCATCAAATGAGAATGAAGACTGAAGATATTCCAAAAACAACATTTCAAACTCATGAGGGTCATTATGAATTTTTGGTCATGCCTTTTGGCCTTACCAATGCACCTTCTACATTTCAAGGGTTGATGAATTCCATTTTGAAACCCTTCCTTAGAAAATTTGTGCTAGTATTTTTTGATGATATACTAATCTATAGCAGGTCTTGGAAGGATCATGTTGAACATGTTGACAGGGTGCTCAAACTATTGCAGGAGAAACAATTATATGCAAAAACATCCAAATGTTTCTTTGGAGTACAAGAGGTGGAATATCTGGGTCATATTGTATATCACGAGGGTGTTGAGGTAGACCCTAACAAAACTAAAGCCATTAAGGAATGGAAAGTCCCCACAACCATAAAGTAGTTGTGAGGATTTCTCGGGTTAACAGGGTATTATCGC
Source organism: Pinus albicaulis (assembly GCA_034641835.2). Lineage (NCBI taxonomy): Eukaryota > Viridiplantae > Streptophyta > Pinopsida > Pinales > Pinaceae > Pinus > Pinus albicaulis. The sequence goes on along the minus strand of CM076582.1, from coordinate 633,411,203 downwards.
AAGTTTGTTAAGAATTATGGGAGAATAGCAGCACCTATAACAACATTATTGAAGAAAGATGCATTTTCATGGACTCCTAAAGCAACTAAGGCCTTTGAACATCTTAAAGAGGAAATGTGCCTAGCACCGGTCTTAACTACGCTAAACTTCACAAAAACCTTTATTGTGGAATGTGATGCCCCAGGAAATGGAATTGGTGCTGTTTTAATATAGGAAGGAAGACCCATTGCTTTTGAAATTCGTCCAATCAAAGGAAAGTATTTACAAAAACCTATTTATGAGAAGGAAATGTTAGCAATAATGCATGCACTAAAGAAATGGAAAAATTACCTAATGGGAAGACACTTCAAGATAAAAATTGATCATGATAGTCTTAAACACTTTTTGGAAAAAATACTATCTTCAGAAGAGTAGCAAAAATGGGTCACAAAGATGTTGGGTTATGACTTTGAATAATCTACAAAAAAGGGAAGCTTAATGTTGTTGCAGATGCACTCTCAAGAAAGAATGAAGAGGTGGAAGCATTTCTTTATGCCATTTCTATTATCCAACCAGATTGGATAACTGAAGCAAGAGATGAATGGAAGAAGGACAAAGATGTATGGACACTCATTCAAAAGTTGCAGCAAGATCCTAGTACATCTGATACATTTAGTTGGAAAAATGATTCCTTATGGTACAAAGATCGCTTATATCTTTGTAAGTATTCCCAACTAAAACAAAAGATTCTTCTGGAATTGCACACTTCTCCTTTAGGAGGACACTCAGGATTTTTAAAAACTTACCACAGGGTGAAGAAAGAATTTTTTTGGGATGGCCTTAAATCTGATATTCAAAAGTTTGTGGCGGAATGTTTGGTTTTCCAGCAGAATAAAGTTGAGACAATTAAGACCCAGGGACTTCTACAACCTTTATCCATTCCAAGTCAACGTTGGGAGGAGATTTCAATGGATTTTATCACAGGTTTACCTAAGTTTGAAGGAAAGAGTGTCATCATGGTGGTAGTTGATAGACTTGCCAAGTATGCACACTTTTGTGCATTATCTCATCCATTTAAAGCAAGTACAGTTGCTACTACATTTATGGATAGAATTCAAAAGCTACATGGAAGCCCAAGGGTTATTGTGAGCGACAGAGATCCCATTTTTACTGGAAATTTTTGGATGGAGTTATTTTCTTGTTTGGGTACTCAATTAGCTCATAGCTCATCTTATCATCCACAATCTGATGGTCAAACTGAGATAGTAAATAAATGTTTGGAAGGATATCTTCGTTGTTTTGTATCTGATAAACAAACACAATGGGTCAAGTGGTTACCTCTTGCTGAATGGTGGTATAACACTTCCTTCCATACTACAGCAAAAATGACCCCATTTATGGCACTTTATAGATATCATCCACCATCCATCACATCATCTTTAAGGGAAAATTCGAAGGTTCAAGCAGTGGAAGATCACATCGAGCATCAGCAAGAAGTTCTCAAACTCTTAAAGGATAACCTGAATTTGGCACAAAATCGAATGAAACAACAGGCAGATCAACATCACAGTGAGAGAAGTTTTGATGTAGGAGACTGGGTATTTTTATGGCTACAACCATACAAACAAATGTCCCTCAAGAAAGCTAATAAGGATAATAAATTATCGCCAAAGTACTATGGTCCTTACAAGGTGTTGCAAAATATTGGTACTATGTAATACAAATTGGAGCTTCCTGCTTCCCATGAGTGCATCCAATTTTCCATGTTTCATGCTTAAAGAAGGTTATAGGTGAAACTCTTCCAGTTCAAGCAATATTTCTAGAACTTGATGACGAAGGAAAAATTATATTGGAACTTGAAGCAGTCACGGAAACAAGAACTCGGCAACTACGGAATCGATCAATTTTAGAGTATCTCATCAAGTGGAATAACTTACCCACTGAAGACACTACATGGGAGGATGGGAATTTTATACAGAAGCACCTAGAGCCACTCAAGTGTTGAGGAAAACACCTTTTTTAAGGAGAGGGGCATGTTAGGTCCCTATATTACTAGTATAGTCCCTTATTGTTGTTAGTGTAACCCCCTTATCGTTATTATTGTACCCCTGTAACCCCCATATTGTTATTGTTGTGCCCTTAAATTATTATTGATAGGTTTGATAGGATTACATTGTGGCCCCATGGACTCCTATATATATAAAGGAGGTTTTCTAATTTTTATCATCCAAGAATTGTTCATTAATGTAATGTATTGGAGGTTGCCCCCTCGAAGTGGCTTATTTCTAAGGCGTTGATATCTCTTTTTTTCTATTTTTGGAGCTGGTTTCACAAAAGTTAGTCCAATTAACTACATGAACAAAGGGAAAAGTAACAAGTTGGGTAAAACATTGTCTACTACAACTAAATGGATGTATAATTGAATTAAGTTTGAATATACTCCCTTTAGGTTCATATGGCTTGTTGAGAGGAGTGGATTGGTTGGAGAAAAATATAGTTGTAATAAAATATTTAGAAAATATTTCTACCTATGTAAATGATGAAGGAAATCTATAGATAATTAAAAGCATATACAAGACTATCTCCACCAAACAAATTTTAGCCCTCCAGCCGAAAATAAGGGCTTGAAAAGGTTGTAAATTGTTTTCTATCTAGATTCAAGAAAACACTTGGAAACTAGAAGATAAAATTATATATGATTTAGTTGTAATTAGATAATTCAAAGATGTTTTCTTGGAAAAAATTCCAAGATTACCACCAAGAAAATAAATATACTTTACATTGGATTTCGTACCATGAGTCGCCCCTGTGTCAAAGGAAACATATATAAAGAGAATTCTTGAACTTATCAAATTGAAAATTCAACTACAAGAATTATTATATAAATTTTATATAAGACCAAATGTTTACCCTTAGGTATCCCTGGTACTATTTGTTAAGAAGAAAGATAGTACTTTTAGGATGTGCATATATTATATGTAGGTGAACAAGCTTACCATTAATAGTAAATATCCTATAACTCCTCCTCCCACATTTACCCACTTTCATCGGCTTGCCCGAGGTAAACATTAGTTGAGGGTAACCATGATAAGACTCAACCTCCTATGTGACCATAAGGAAATGATGTCAACAACTTAAGACCTTACTGGCTTCCCTTAGGTTCCACAAGACCTTGAAGAGTAACCCAACCCCTCCAGGTGTCCAACCCTTGAGAAAACTCACTTTTTACTTGAACTAGAGCCCTATTCACTCCATTACCAAGGCCTCCATGCGAATATGGGTTCCTAGACACACTCATAGCCATACCTCCATGCGACTATGGAGTATTATGCTCAGTTCTAGGCCAGTGACTCCAAATTTTGTGCCACTTTTTTAGCGAAAAGACTCAGGTCTCTCCCCAAAACTTAGTGAAACTTCCAAAGAAGATAAATGAAATAGAAACAATTCTTTTAAACTAAAAACTAAAACTAGTACTTGACCTGGCCATCCCCAACTAGGATTGAAATTCTGTCAAACAATTGGTAGATATGCAACCTACAGGTCATGAATGGAAGTCTAATCACAGGGAACTAAAAACTCATCTGAGGTCTAACAAGAAGGGTGATTTACTTCTCAAATTAGCTGTCATAACACTAATTAGGTCTTGCATTAATTATTCATTTACTTACAAGTGAAAACATGAAAAGATTCATGACTAGAATATGTTATAAAACCATGATTCTAATCAACATATAACTACATAAATAACAATACGATAAAATTCCATTAAGCCAGATAATAACTATACAATTCCTCATCAAAAGTAAGAAAAACTTAGATTTTATTAAACATAGGAAAATTTTGACCATGTTTGGGACTTCCACATTCCACTCGACCATAGATAGGCTGAACCAAATATTTATTTTAGCCAATCACCCCTGTGTCATATTCCAATAATGAATGTGGGATATAATGGGATAAACCAATCCTAAGACAAATAAGGGAATCCATAAGTTAAACCATCTCCACCCTCTCCATACTGTGATCTCACCCAAAACCGGTGTCGAGATCATAAAACCAATTTGAGCTTGGATGGCTCTAAAATTCTTCACCAACACCTTGTGGAATTTTTCTATCTCCACCCTCTCTCTTTACCGTGTGTCATGCCATTACTAGCCAATGGATTCCTAGGCCTTTGGGAATGTTCCTAAGACCAACTCACTGAGATCCAAAATATTTTTGTAATCTAAAGCTCAAAACCAAGAAGAATCCCATCACACTATGACTATTCAGAAATTTCAAGGCTATGCTAAAATCCACTTTCGAAACCTGAAAAAATCCATCCCAGTGATAGAAAAATAACCAAACATCAACATGCACATACCATGCATAAAAAAACCATCTAGGAAATCATACATCAAAACATGTCACCTGAAATTACTCCCACAAATATCGCTTGATACTATTCTTCCTTTTATTTCCTTGTTCTTCCTTTGATTTCCTTTCCTTTCCTTATCCTTCTTTTGTTTTCCTTTCCTTATTTTTCTTGTTTGTTTTCTTTCTCCTCTTGGTTCTCTTCTCCTCTCTGAGACAATTTCTAAAAATGAATTGAAAAAAGGCTACCAAATGATGCTCTAAGGTATTTTTATTGATGATGCCTCAAATTTCTTCAATTTTCCATTATTTTCCTCCTCACATTCAACCTATGAACTTTCACCTTCCCTTTCACCTAATTTCCATTATTTTCATAAACAATGTGCGCTTTTTTCCTTTCCAAAGGCTTAGTCATTTCCTTTTCCAATTTTCCCTTAGCCATAAACACAACAAGTGATGCACACTAAGATATTTTTCCAAACATTCATCTTAGAATAAGTGTTCCTTTCCCGTAGTCTTCTTTTACCTATAGTAACTTTTTTTACATGAACTTTTAACCCGAGGCTGTTACAGACCCCTCACCTCTAGGGGGACACTATCCTCAGAGTTAAACCACACCTATACCCAGAAAAACCATTAAAAATAAAAAAAACATTGCCTATGGATCTTCATAATCGAGCTTGTTGCAATATTTACAAAATATCCTAATCAAAATAAAAACCATCATGAAAATCAAGAAAAAATGACAACCATATTTCTTATTGGAGCTCTATAACATAACTCATTATGGTATTTACAATAAAAACCATACATAAATATGTGCAAATACCAAGATACATTTTCCTTCACCAGAAAACAATGAAGGATACATATCCCACATCTCATCATCCATCTCCCATGTAGCTTTATCTGGCCCAAAGTGTTTCCACTACACTTTAACCTACTTGAGTGCTCTGTTTCAGAGCATTAGATTTTTCTTATGCAATATGCATTGGTGTTCTAGCTTGAATTTTCCTTCTCACTCCACATAAAATATAGACCAATCAATAACATGATTAACATCCTTTACATATATTTTAAGAAATGAAACATGAAAAAAATCATGAACATTCACTGTTGAAGGAAGTGAAAGTCTGTAAGTCATTGGTATAATCCTCTCAAGGATCTCAAAAGGCCTGCAATACTATGGTACCAACTTGGCACATGATCTAATTTTCAAGGAGTTGTTCTTGGGATTGATGCAAAAATACCCATGATCCTCAATCTAAAACTCCTTAAATGCCCTATGATGGTCTACATAACATTTCTAATGTTCTTCTTATTCTACCTTTATATTCTTCTTTATAACCTACATTTCATATTCCATGTCTGCCAACATCTCCACTCCAATAAGAACCATGTTCATTGGATCACTCCAATTGATGGGACTGTTGCAAATCCTCCCATACAGTGCCTCAAAAAGACTCATCCTTGGTGAATCTTGATAAATATTATTGTAAGCGAACTTGACCAATGGAAGGTACTCCTCCCATGTTCTCTACTAATGCATGACATACATCCTCAACATATCCTCCAATATTCTGTTGACCCTATTTTTCTATCCATATATTTGTGGATGGTAACCTATGCTGAAGGCCAAATTTGTCCTCAATCCCACAAACAACTCCCAAAAATTGGAGTGAAATTGGCATTCGTGTTGTTAGGGCTCCTTAATTTGCCAAGGTTGAGAAAGGAACCAAAGAGGTAACCACAAACAAACTTTTGACTTGGTATCTAGCCCTACCAAATCAGAGAGGGCTCTCTCAAAATAAACCTCACAACTAATTAAAGTGACTGGAGAGTATTAGGGTTTTAGGATAGTTATTAGCTAAGTAGGGTTTTATATTTAGGCTTTTTTGGATAAGAAGCACCAGGTTTAGGAACTAGGCCATGTGTTCCCAAGGATCAACTGCAGTTATATAATGAGGCAAGATAAATGTAACTAGTGACACAATTTCAATATCTCATTGTAGTGTGGTGAGGAAGAAATCATGTATAAGGAATAAAATGAGCATACATGTATGAATTAATTTACTTACAAGATAACAACATTTACATGAAAATATTAGATAAAATAGAGCATATGAGGTAATGTATCTTGTTTAAAACTTATGAGATTAACACAAGAAGAAAACAGATGGTTGCTTGAACAACTTGGTCATCATATGAATAAAAAAAATGAAGAAAAACATTGTCACTAACCACAGCACAAGAATCTCATAAAAATAGCTGCAACTCCCTATAAATTACTTATGCAAATAGTCAAGTACACCAGTTCCAAAAGAGTGTGAACTTCAAATATCCAACCCTCTGATTGACTTGTCTCTCAATACATATAGAAAAAAAAATCAAGATTCCACCTCTAGGAGCCAAATCCTAATCCATATAAACTAATTAATGAACATAATGACTCATTTCCTAATCCTAGGTAAGTTAGAAACAACTTTCCCCTTTCTTCTCTCACTAATTGATCTTATCTCTCAGGGAATTAATCATAATATTCTTTAAAAATATTACCATTAATAACCCTATTAATCATTAGATAACTCATGAGCCATCTATTACATCGACCAAGTTTTACCTTTGATCTCCACGTGTATTGAAAATTTCCCAAACATAGAAACACAACAAAATGGCTAGAAACGCAACAAGTCTAGCAAAAGCACAACACATTTTTAGAAGATGATTTGGGGGCCTTCCCAGATGTTTTTTTTACCGAAAAATACATGGATGGAAAGTCGAATATGTCCTCTACACACTGGAGTCTTCAAGCCCTACAAAAAACTCCTTCTAACCCCTTCAAAATTTACTTGAAGAAAAAATTTCCAAAAGCGTAGTGAGTTCCCTGAAAAAGTGGTAGAAAGGTGAAAATTTGTCATTTTTGACCAATTTCTGAAAATTATGATATTTCAAGTGTGCTAAAGAACTTTTTTGACATCCTTGTGCTCCAAGCTACATCCACATGCTTGAAACTTTTTATTTAGACCCTCCTAGAAAAAAGCGCAACAACTAGTTGTTGTGTTTATATAGGATGCTTTTTCTCTTGCATGCACAAAAACTTCATAATTTCAAAATTTTGCCTCTTTTTCTTTGATTTATGATTTTATTTCATACCACCAGTGATGCATCAGCCAATAGGTCTAGGATTTTATTCATTTTAAGTTTCATTTGGGTTATTTTGAGCTTCTTCTTCATGTTTTTGACCCTAACCTTGCAAATCATGTTCCTAGCATAGTAGTGCATTTCCATATTCCTTTGCATAGTGGTATCTTAGTTTTCCTTTTCTAGTAGCTTCTCCAAGTGTAAATTCAATCTATCAAGCCAATACTCCTTGTTCTTCTCAATATAAGCACTTGTGGAGTCAAATGTAGTATCTTGGGCTTGATGAGGAGATGGATCTTCTAGATTCCATTCCTTCCTAGCCATTTCTCTTGTATTAGGTCTCCTAGGCTATGTTTTAACATTCTTTTCTTCCAGGTACTCAACATCAATAATGGCCTTACCTTTATCCTTTGTTGAAAAAAGACCTTTTTTACTTGTTGATGGAGGGTCCTCTTGTGGCTTTCTCTGCTGCATTAGGGCTAGTATCAACTGTCTATTCTCTTGTTTTAGGAAAGCCACCATGAAATTTGATTTGGATAGGTCATCCTTTAGCTCTTTAATACGTGCTTCCTTCTCCTTGATGATATATTCTGCTACCTTATCTCCATGTTGTTCTCCTAGGTCAGCCATCTCAACTTCTGGCGGTACTGCTTCTTCATTATGTAATGGTGAATCATGTATGCTTAGATGTGGTTCCTCTATCATGGTTTCCAACTGAATTACCTCGTCACCCACAACCTCCTTAGGTATTCTTTTTTCTTGAGATCTAGTTTTAGGCCTAGACCTAGGTATATCCGGTATTTTTTCAGGAACAAATACTAGCTTCTTACCTTTCTTATATACCTTTGAAATCTATGTTCTAGGCTTAGTTCTTGTCACTGACAGAATATTGGATGTTTTAGCTCCCTATGGTCTTGATGGTGATGAAGGAGAGCTTTGAATATTTGATTTTTTGGACACAAGTAAGAGAACAAATTCCTCTAAGAAAGCTTCCCATGGTATATTGACCTATGCCAGCTGGTGGAGGACTATCATTTTGACTAGATTATGATGAAATAGGCTTTCCTGATGATTTCTTCCTTTTTATTGCACCCTCTCAGTCATTTTCAAAAAAAATTTAAACATATAGTTCGGCAGGTCTAGGGGCTTGATGGAAGTGAAATGCATCAATAATATGATATTATATTTATATAACCTATTAAGCCTCCCCTCACAAGTGAAATACTTCATGATAATATTCATCAAAGGGTTGTACTTGTCCAATAATTTTTTGCTAGGAAATACATGAGAAGGGGACTCCTTGTATTGTGTTTTCAAGAAAAATCTTATAATGCTCAAGTTATAAATCCATCCCCTTGAAACAAATTTCAGCTGCATTAGGTATTGTGGTTGCTGAAGATATGATCTTTTCTGACACCATATAGTTCACCCTACAATTGTGACATGATATATTTTGAAATTGAGGGCAAATAAACTTGTTTGATCATGATTATAACCTACCTCTTACACTTTACTACAAAACCATTAACAACATGCATGCTCAAATGACCTCCTTGTAAAATCTGATGAATTGACATCTTGCATATAAATGGGCTCATATCTTGAGATCTCTCCTCCTTTGAATTTTCTCTTTTCACTGGTATTTTCCATTTTTGACTTTGATTTTGAAAATAAATGCTAGATTCACACAAGAATGGGTAAGGGGACTTGAGTTGCAAAACATGGCTAAAAATGAAGCCACTTGAGGGAAGGGAATGGAGGGGATGGGGGGTAAGATTTTTATAGGTAAATTTGGGCATCATTCCTAATGACCTGGTTAACCAGGTATCATCTCCAGGACTAGTGTATAGGGTCTATCATCCCTTAACATTTCAATTGCTATATGCCCTAAGACAAAGAACATGACAGATCAATCAAGGACTTTCATCTGCAAAGGTTTCCAAGGTTTGAAGTTTATAATATATCATATGAGATCTCATCAATGCTGCCTCTAAAGGGAAAAAGTGCATTGCATATGTAGGTAGCCCCATGCAAGGCTGCTTTGCAAAGAACTTCCCGACATCTATGGGTGTGTTGGTTGCATTAGGAGTGAAATTCTCATTGTTCCGAAATCTCCACTTTGCTAGTGCCTTCTAGAAGACTTCACATGTGTCAAAATTTGAATCCATGTGTCCATTTGACATCTACAAGATTGTGAACATGTCTTACCTATTATTGGAAAGTCATTGTTTGTAAAAATAACTCAGCCTCTCTATAAATTGAGCATAGTTCTTAGTGTTTGATAAGGAATAATTTATGTAGAGAAATGCTCGTGGATTTTTCATTAAGGAGATTGATTTGAGTGACAATTTTCTGGAGATATCTACATTGTGATGAGGTTAGGATGCTACTGGAGATGGTGACACTAAATTAGTCCTTTGGTTCTAACCTCCCTTTCTATATTTAATAAAGAATACAACTTACTTTTCCCTATATGCATCTGTATCAGCGTTGATTTTCCATATTGCAAGATCTTAGTTGATGTATATGGTTTATGCTTTACTGATTTAGAAAAATAACTTGAATATACATCTATATTATTGCTATATTCTACTATTTAGTGTTCATTCTTGCAGAAAATATTTTTCACAGCTGGCTGGAATTTGAAGCTACAACGAAAGCGACATAAGGAATCATTTGGAAGCACTTGGATTCCAAGTAAGCATCCAATCCATTCTGTGTGTATGTTCTTAGTTAGGAAAAGTAGTCTTATAGTATTTAACCTGTTGTTCTAGATTAGCACCTGTCTAGGGAAGCGTGTTTTTATCCGTAATTCACAATTCTGTCCAACAAATTAGCGAATCTACTGGGGAGATTACTCTTTATCTTAGGTGTTTTAGCCTCTGATTTTCTCTGTTTATTCACCCAGTAGTTGTTACTCAAAAATATTAGGCTCTTTAAGATCCAAATTTGAAAAAGAAGTGTGTTAAACAGCTGTGTTTTTCTTTCTGCACTATGCCCAATGCACTCTTGGACAGGACACAGTGCTTTGCATAACACTGTCTCCCTTTAAGGCCTGTGTTGCAAAGCACTATCTCTCTTTAGAGACTGCATTGCATCCTGAAGCCATCCAAATTCCCTCGAATTTTTCTTTGCGTTTTTTTTTCAGTTTGTTTGCTGATGTGTTTTGAAAAGCTTGAGCCTCATATTGACCAGTGAATTCATCTACCTCTTCATCCTTTGAAATAAAATTTGTTCAATGTTTGTTTAAAGTATTTTTCTTTATCATTGGTAAGTTAATTTCAAAGTATTTTTATTTTCGCATTAGATCCATTTTCTTTTGAAAAGGAAATTGTCGTAAATTCTTCGTTTCCTGATAGGAGAAATTGTTGTTTATATTCTTCATTTCTCAAAGGAAAAGGCATTTGATTTTGTTGATTTAGTGCACTTAGTTTATTTTCTGAATTCATAACATTAAAGGAACTGAAAAGAAAAATCTTCATTTGCATGTAGTGGTTTGTGTGTTTTGCAAAAAGGAACAATTAGGAAATATGCATTTAGTTTGGGTTTTCTGATTTGTTTGCTGGAAAATTGATTGCTCTTTCCCTCTAGTAGCTAGGATTTTCATTGAAAAACTAAAAGTGAATTATTTCTTATCATTCTTAGTTTCATTTTAGGAATTTTCCAATACATCATCGCGGTGAACCTTTGAAAGGAAAATTGTTAAGCAAGATCAACATAAAATTAATATCAATTTACCTAACAAAGCATTGGAACCATAACGATAAAATTTAGAAGGTCTAGGCTAGAGACGTGTTGTGGCATCGTAAAACATAGCAGTTGTCATTAACTTGTCTTTGATACATTCCGAGTGTGATACCTCACTCCATGTACATAAGTATATCATAGCTCTTCCACGTAATTTCAAGTATATCGAGTGGTGTAACAGTATGATAAGTATAAAGGGGTGCTCTCATTGTGTGGTTTCGCATCAGACAATGCTAATACAGACTTGGGCCTCCATGTACCTTCGGGTATATTTGGGAGGAAAAATTTTAGGTGCTATCCATTCATAGTGAACCGAGTTAGCCGCCTTGTAAATTGTGATACAACGAACACAACGTTCATGGAGATTGTCTGCCTGTACTTCTTGGTTCGTTAGGAGGTATTCTGCAGTTCATAGTTTCTTGCTAAACCCTTTTGCCTAGGATTACCCTTTTATTTTGTTTATTTGTTTTTGGTTAAAATAAATCAATAATCGTGGAAGAACAAAATCCTTTCCCCCGTCGTTTGCATAGACTAGCGTTAAAACCACATTTACAACTAGAAGTTACTTTTGGTAGGCGAAGCCGATCACGATTTTCCGAATCAAGTACAATTTGTACCTCTGGTGAAACATCATCTTTCCATAAAAAAAAGTTAGCTCAAGTTGTTTCTACACATACTAGTTAGTCTACTATTGTCGAAACACAGTCTTCAGAACTACCCGTGGTCACGATCCATCCAATCAGTGAGACCATACCTCCTAGACCTAATGTTGTTCAACCAGAAATTAATCCAGATCCTGTATCTTCTTTACCACAACATCTAAATCTTGAAGTCAAACAACTGGAAGTTGTTCCTACCTTGGTCATCCCACAAATTTCTGTAGCTATTGAATATCCCATATCACACAGTCAACCACCTGAAATATGCTTTGGGCCTGACAGTGAAATACTTCCCCCTAGTTTAATTATGATTGAAGAAATCCCACAAGATGAGACACCTTTAACTCCAACCCTTTTTGGGGAGGACCTTTACCTGTACGAGTGTTTTTCTCAATCGACACCCTCTTCTTTTGCTGATCCTATTCCTTTTCAAACTCCCGTCGATTCAAAAGGGTATACATTTGGTCAAGTAATGATGACTAAACCAACATCTTCGATGGGCCATCTATTCTAATTATGTCACCTCTCGCCCTAGAAACCTCATCGATGTTTACAACTTCACCAGAGTCATATTTTCATGGTGGCCCTTTGGTCCCATCAGGTTACAAATAATTATTTGGAATTTTCTCTGGTGCATCTTCAAATCCATGGACTTTACCAATGTCATCATCTAGTATTTTAACTGGTAATCCTATAGTGAGTACTGAACGACTTGATTCATTATACACATCTTCAGGGCAATATCAAGCTGGTCCTTCTGGGTCTATTCCTTCAAGTACCATATCAACTGGACTCCCAACATTTGGAGAGAAATATTTTTCGTCTTATTTTCCTCCTCATGTTGGGGGAAACCTTTGGTCACCCAATATGAAAGTACTCCATCACGTTTTGTTCAATATAATGTTGAAATGAATGTTTTTCAATGGCAGCCCACTCTTCCTATCCAACTACAAATGGTTATACAATCATATCAACCAGTTCAACTTGTCACACCTACATCATTATCACTTTTTAATACATCTTTACCCCTGTTACAAAATCAAAATGTTGTACAACCTTATCAAGCAGGTCCTTCAACTCAATATCATCAAATTTTGGGTCCACAGACTCCAAATCCTTTGGTTAATTTACAACAACCTATATCTAGAATCATCTATTCACAAGTTGGTTTACCATTTTATGGGATGTCACAACCACAACCTGGTTATACCTATCAATCGAATCCAAGTTATCCAAATTTGGGTTATAACATTGGTGGATAGACCCCTTCATAGCCACAGGCGCAAATGCCTCAAACTTCATTTCAACAAGTATCATATCCAGGTTTTGGTCAACAAAATCCTTTAGCAGTTTCCTTTCAAAACAACCCCTATCTGGGTTACCAGCAGTAGATTCCTTATGCTAGTGCTCAAAGGCCTGTTTCTTAAGAAAATCCATCTTACCCTGGCTATGCTCAACCTAACCTTAATCGACAGTTGCCCTTTGTTGCAAATTTAGAGTTACCAGATTTAAATCGGCTAACTAATGATCCAATTAACTATGCTCCTTGCTGGACGGTGATACCTCAAAAATTACCCTTGGATATTCTTAAGTTCAATAGAAACCTTGGAGAAGATATGTCAACTCATGTCATGACTTATCATATATGGTGTTCATCAAACTCCCTGAATGATGATTCTATTCAACGATGTATTTTCCAGCATACGCTCACAGGTCCGGCTGCAAAATGGTACATTTAATTACCTAGAGCTTCTTTTGATAATTTCACAGCCCTAGCTACTGTCATTTTGACTCATTTCCATTACCCATCAGATATGAAACAGGAACGAAAATCTTGACCAATTTCAAACATACTAATGCTACTCACATCTCTGATCATATTCATGAGTGGCGTCATCATCATCGAATGGTTAAGACCTTTGTTCCAGATCAGCTCCTTGCTAAATGGTTCATTAAGTCCCTATTACCATCCATAACTGAGGATGTGGCTAAGGGTGGCGTCGTCACAAAATAGCAATTTATCACTCGTGCTCAATATTTAGACTTGATTTACACTCAGTCTAGCACGCTCTATGAAAAAATCCCTAACACACCAAGATCTAATTTTATTGTTCCTCTTCAATTAAAGGACTCGCATGCCAAAGATGGCTTGATAGGCACTGCAAGCACACATCACACTACTGCATCTGATCTTGCTCCTGCTTCCGAAATCAATTCCATGTCATTTGAAAAAGGCAAAAGTGACAATCAACCTGGAAGTAAGAAAAATGGGAAATATAAGAAAAATCAAACTTCTAACCCACAAGAAACATCATCTAATCAATCGTCTGGACCTAGGAAACCTCGTTATCCATGAATAATCTGTAATGAGGAACACTTTGTTAGGGATTTTTATCACTGCGCTAAAGTCTCAAAAATCATCAAGACTTCCCATGCGTCAACTGTGTTGACAGACCCATTTCCGAATCCGGACACAAACATGGTTGCTACGGATCCAACTTCTAGTTCCCAAGTGTTAATGTTATCTGTCACAAAACCTTCAACATATATTTTGGTGTCGACGCATAATAAATATTATGGTAGTCAGGCCACTGATCAACCTACTACCTCGACAATGAATCCATCTACGGAATCAATACCACCTACTGCTATTCTTGAATTGACAATCAAGCCACCAAAGGGATTAATACACAAATCAACATATAATCCTCAAGCAAGAGTTGCACAAAATTATAATATAGTAGAAAATTTGTCTCAATCCCCTTCATAAATGTCTGCTCTTGAGGTATTACAAAATTTTCCCTCCCAAGAAAAGCCTTTATTGTTGGCTATTGGTGGAATTGATCCAACTTATTCTAATCTTGTCGTCTTTAATCATACGGGCTATGTGCCACAATTACCATCAGAATTGGCATTCTCCATAACAGTAAATGTTCTAAATCACCTTGTTCATTGCACTATTATTGATGAAGGATCATCTACATGCATTATGTCTCTAAATTTTTGGAACTCACTTGGCTCGCCATGCTTATCACAATCATCAACGACGTTGAAGGCATTGGATGGATGTACATATAAACGTTTTGGTATTATTAATAACTTGAATGTTGAACTAGGGGGGAAAACAATGAATATTGACGTTGAGGTTGTTGACGGACCCCTTGACTATAATATTTTACTAGGACGACCATAGGTATATGCAATGACTACAATTGTTTCTACATATTTTAAAATGATTGCCTTTCCACATGAAGGTACAATCATAGTCATTAATCAACTATCCTTCTTTGTCTCTGCTTCGAAGGTAACTAGAAGTGTTATGTTCGTTCACATACCCCAACTAGAACTTTAGAACATTGGTATAGGACTCTTAAAGGATTCCACTCTAATGGGAACCTTTGCATTACCGCTGCCAGCGAAGTCAGCAGAAATTGCAAGTATAGAGACCTGCTACATGATCTCTTCCACTGTATCTAGCTTAAGGGAGAGTACGGGTGATTCTGATATTTCTACATTGGATGAGTTTCTGCTGCCTAGCCCTATTGAGCTGGCATAGCAATCAATCTAGCTGTCTTGGGTTGATCATTCCTTAGATTTTTGTACTCCATATGATCCATTTTCCTCAATGTTCTTGACAGATGAGAATATTTTGGAAGCCATGATGTCAGAGGGAGAACCATGGGAAGATTATCATCATCATTCCCATCTTCCTGATTATGAAGAAAATTATCTTAGTGAAATATATCACCCATCCATTAAAAATTTATTTTTGAATTCTTTTCCCATTAATGCAATCGATTCCAAGTGAAATCTGTAAAATATTGAAGAAATTGTTTCTATCGATATTTCGACCAAACCTAGCATTGTATAAAATATTCATGTCGGTGTATCTTGTTCTCCATCAGAACTCGAATCATATCGCTCTCTCTTTCGTGAATTACATGTTGTATTTAATTTGTCTTACGAGGAAATGCCAGGCATCGGTACTAGTATATTGGAACACACTATTAATATGTATCCTGATGTCAAACTGGTGCGTCAACGGCTTCATCCTCTTCATACGAAGAAAGTCATTGCCATCAAAGCAGAAGTTGAAAAACTTTTGCATGCTGGTTTCATATACCCTGTTCTGCTAACTGAGTGGGTTTCCAATATCATTCCTGTCATGAATAAACAAGGAACCATTAGAGTGTGCATCAATTATCGGGATGTTAATCATGCTTGTCCAAAAGAAAACTATCCTAGTCCCTTTATCAACCATATTATTGACGATTGCGTTGGATGTGAAATGTTTTTGTTCATGAATGGATTTTTTGGGTACAATCAAATAAATATCTGCCCATATGATGAAAATAAAATAACATTCATCTGTCCCTACGACACATTCTCTTATAGGAAACTTCTGTTTGGTTTAAAGAATGCTAGGGTAACTTTTTAGAGAGAAATGGATTATGCTTTCAATGAAATCAAGCACATTGTTCAACCATATCTAGATGATTTACCAGTGCATTCACGAAATTAGACTGATCACTCGATGCATTTGAGAGCCATTTTCTTATGCTTCCAACACTACAAAATGTGCCTCAATCCACATAAATGTGTGTTTTTTGTTGGTTCTAATCGTTTGCTAGGATTCATAGTCTCAAAAGAAGGAATTCGAATCGACCCATTGAAGGTTCAGGCCATTCTTGATTTTCCTGTGCCATCAAACTTACTTCAGATATAGAAACTTCAAGGAAAGGCTAACTTCCTAAGAAGTTTCATTCCAAACTACACTGAAATGGCTAAAGTATTTACTCGACTATTCAAAAAAGGGGTTTCATTCCATTGAGACCAAGTTGTGCAATATTCTTTTAATGTTTTCAAGGACACTCTTGTCTGAGTGTCACTAATGTATCCCCCTAATTATCGAAATGATTATTTCCTATATATTGTTGTGGTTGAAATGACCATTGATATGGTATTGGTCCAAGTAGAAAATGGAATTGAACATTTGATCTATTATTTGAGTCGTAATCTCAATGATACGGAAGTTAAGTATTCATACGAAGAAAAGCTTGCCTTGGTAGCTGTTCAAGCTGTCGAAAGATTTCGCCATTATATCTTGCTCCGAAAAACAACTATAATTTTTTATTGCAACCCCATGAATTATATCTTATCACGTCAATTTCTAGGGGGGAACATTCAAAATGGATTGTCATTTTGCAGGAATTTGATTTGGAATTCATCAAATCCAAGTTAAAGAAGTATTTATTTTTGGCTGAGCTTCTTTGTGACCTTCCCTCTGATAGTACTGCAACTACGTTGGAACCATCAATTCCTGACGAGTCTCTGTTTCTTATCGGATCATCTGATTGTTGGTATGGGGATTTCATCATTTATCTCCAAACCCAAAATTTTTGACCTAATACATCTTGCTCTACATAGCGACATATTCGATACCAAGCCAAATATTATCTGATCGTCGGCGATACACTTTATCATCGTGGTGTCGATACAATTTTAAGGAGGTGCCTCACTCATAAGGAGGCCGAAAAAGTGTTAAATTATTGTTATGCTGGGGCATGTGGTGGAAATTTATCTGGATATGCTACCGCGCATAAGATACTCCATGCTAGTTACTTTGGCGTACTATTTTTCGAGACTACATCCTCGCGGTCAGAAGTTGTCATGCATGCCAGATTTTTCATCATAAAATCCGCAAATAGCCAACACCAATGCATCATGTTGCCTCTGTGGGACCATTTTCGAAATGGGGTATTGAATTCATGACCCATAACCCTCATTCTTCCGGGGGGCACAATTATATTATTGTCGAGTTGAATATTTTACCAAATGGGTCGAAGCGATGCCTACATTCAACAACATGGGATAGACATCTGCATTATTTTTCTTTAGTCATGTTATTTCATGGTTTGGGGTCCCACAGGCTATAGTTACAGATCATGGGAAGAATTTTCACAACCACATGATGGCTAAATTGACTGCCAAGTTAGGATTTTCACATGATAATTCTACTCATTATCCACAATCAAATGGACAAATTGATGCTATCAACAAAATTCTTAAACGCATGCTTCAATGAATGATAGGAGTTCGTATGATCTAGGTGGATATTGGTGGCCACCCGCCTATTCCACTTGGGGCCCCACCATTGTCTCTTTCAGTTTTTTTCACAACTTACTACTTTTAACAGTTTTTGAGTCCTGGAATTCTAGAGCCATTTTGAAGCCCCAAACGGAGATAGTATGCCGAAGTTACGTCCCTGAGAAGTTGAAACACCAATTTACCCAAACGGGGCCCATATTTTTGGTGCATCATCTCCTAGGGTTAGGTTTTTGGATGTTTAGAATTCTCCATTGTTTCTCCATAATAAATAGGCCCTCGAGCCTCATTGTAAGATAGTTCAGAGGTCTGTAGTTGCCACATCTCTTCTCAGAGACTTGCTACCAGCACCCTAGATATTTTATCTCCGTCATGCTTGTAAGCATATTTCTTTGATTTTATATTAATGAAAGGAAGCCCTATTTCCATTGTATTTCTATTTTTATGATTATTTCTGTATTCTGTTGTGTTCCTGAATAAATATGGGTGAGTGGTATCAGAGAGGTCTGCTTTTTTCTCGATCCTTCTTTGCATGTCCCCAACGAGGTCGGGGTATAAGGAGTTAGGGCTCAATCTGGTGGAACCTTTGCAAGATCAGCCTTGCAAACCCCAACGGATGCCCATGGGGGAAGAAAAGAAAGATGAGGGAGTAGGAGATCCTATCAAAATATTGCTCGAGGAGGCCCTCAAAAAACAAAGGAACGCAATGATGGATAACTTTTCCTATATCCTTCAAAGACTGTCCACTAGCGGCGCATCTGCATCCAGCAGCCACTTTGGAAGCGCGACTCCCTTTAAGGTACAAGTAAACTTTGACATTCCCATATTTGAGGGTCAAATAGATGCAGATGTCGTAGATAGATGGTTGAATCTATTAGAAGGATATTTCTTAGTTCATGATTTTTCCGACCGGGAGAAGATTATTTTTGCACTCCTCAAAGCTACCCCCCATGTCAACGACTGGTCGGAAACCTACTGTGAGAAAACAAACAAGACAAAAACCTCTCTATTCTCAGCCGTACCCACTTGGAATTATTTTCAAGATGCCATCAAGGAACAATACTATCCTATGGGGAGCTACGAGGACAAGTACATACAATGGACCACGTTGCGGCAACAAAGGGATCAAGATGTGCATCAGCTAACGAATTTGTTCCATACCCTGGGCACAAAGTTGGGTATCAAAGATTCATAGAAACATTTGGTGCTAAATTATCGTAGTTGTCTGCACAAATACATTCAGGAGGAAATGGAGTTCCTCAACATCTCCTTGCTTGGTATAGCATATCTGTATGTTGCGAAGATTGAGCAGAAATTCAAACAGAAGAAGTGAGACTTTGGATCTGCAAAGAAAAAGCAAGGGAAAGGTGCCCCCAAACCACAAAACAAAGGAAAAAGCCAAGGCATGGAGGCCCATGAAAACCTACCAAAGACATAAGCAAATAAAAACACCAAAAAGCCAAAGAAGGACACGGGAAAGTGGTGTGAGTTCCACAAGAGCTCCACTCACAACACAAGTGAGTTTCGAGCCAAGCAGTCACTGGTGGCTGAGATGAGGGCTTCTAAATCAGATGCATCCTCTGACTCTGAATCAAAACCTGGAAAGGTGAATGACAAAGGGAAGCAGATTATTGATGCGGAGCCCAATGCCACCATTGCCACTATGAAGATCCAGAAGGAGGAACTAGAAGATCCAGATGTTGAGATTGCAACAAGATGATGAGCTTAGTGGAAAGAAGTTGCCTTCACTAAGTGGGCCTGTAGGCTATTTTTGGCACAAAGTATATTTTTAGACATGTCGATCATATTCTATGAGTTTCAGGATGCTATTTGTGGATGGTTGGTCAAGTTGGAAAAATAGATGGAATTATATTTTTAGACATATTGGGCGGAATCTATTTTTAGATTGTCAGTCTAAAAATAGATATGTCGAATATTATTAGCTCTTAATAATATTTGGACTCTAAACATTGTCTTATTCTCTTGGAGCAATTAATTTAAGTGCATAGATGTGGCACAGGAGTTGACAAAAGGAATTACGCTATTCCGAAGGGTTAAGTGGAGCTATTGCATGGAGAATTTAGTTAGAACTCATGTGATAGAGTTTGGTGGAGTTGAAGAAGTAGTTGGTGGAGTTGTGCTCAGTTTAACTCGGTTAGACACAGTTGAGCTAGTTGTATCTAATCTAACGGATTGATACACTAGTGAGAGTGGTGTGAATTAATTAATAAATAATTTGCTAATTATTAAATCATTAATCAACTGAAGAATACATCAGTTAACTACAGTGCATGAACAGTTTCAGTGGAGACCAGTGGAGAGATAGGTGAAAGAGCAGTGTGACTATCAGTTGTGACTATACTAGTGCATGAGTTTGTACCACACATTGATGGAGATGCCAATGAGGATTTCACAGTGCAAGGCAGGTGGTTTAAAGTTCATTCAGAGCCCATATTTAGCAGGGATTACACAATAGAGGCAGGCTAGCAGGTGGCAGTGGATCGATGCATGGATTTTCTAGATCAGGACCTGATTAGTGTGTAGCGATTGGAGATACTGAGAGCTTGTGATAAGCTTTGGATTATGATTTTTAAATGATCTATATGACATATATTATATAGATAGTTGGGGGTTTTTAGCTTTAAGCTTTCCCATAAATCACTGTGTTAATGTGTGTGAATTTTTATGGTTTTAATGTCTGCATGTAATTGATTTAATCTCCGCATATGACGATCAAAGGTGGAATAGATTCTGTATTGTGCATGAAGTCAAATAGTGTATGATCAGGAGAATATTAGACATATAACATATCAGTTATATAAATTTCTACATGGTATCAGAGCGATATTGATCATTGGAGCAATTGCAAAGCACTGAAGCAGTTGAGTTTTGTGCTGGTGGAATTAAAATTTGCAGTAGTGTTTTCTTGGTGTCGAAGTTGAGATGTCTTTCAACGGATTGCGATTGGAGTATGCCCTTGAAGGAAGCTCAAATTATATTGCATGGAAGGATAGGATGGAGGTGGTTCTGGAGGATAATGGGTTGAAGGAGTTCATATATGTAGAAATTCCAAAACCTGCTTCTAGCGATGCTGTCGCACTTAACACATGGAAAAGGAAGACAGCAAAATGTCAAATGATTATGTTGGAAGGTGTGAAGGATCACATAGTGTCTAGCCTTCATGGTAAAGCTTCTCCATTCTTGATGTGGAAAGCTTTGACAGACTTTTTCAAGAGCAAGAGCGACCAGAGGAGGTTGGCGCTCAAGGATAAGCTTAGGAAAATAAAAATGGAGAAGGGCGAGAGTATACCCAAGTACCTCACGAAGTTTTTCCAGTGTAGGGATGAGCTAGGAAGTGTGGGGGTTATTGTAGATGAAGAGGACTTGGTGAGCTTGGCTCTCCTTGGGCTTCTGAAGAGATGGCATTCCTATGAGGACTCTGTCAATGGTCGGGAGAAACTGTCGGGATGGGAGCGACTTTGGTCAAATCTTATGCAGGAGGAGATAAGGCGGAGTACCAAGGATGGATCTTCATCGAAGAATGAAGATGAATAAAATTGCGCTTTGGCTTCCAAAGTAGGGAAGGGGAAGAGCAAGAAGAATTCTTCTCAATCCAGTGCGAAAGGCAAGAAGTAGGACATGTCCAAGGTGAAGTGCTTTCACTATCACCAACAAGGACATTATGCCACTAATTTTCCACGGAAGAAGAAAAATAAGCAAGCTGTTGGATCTGCAGCTGAAGAGGCCTTAGACTCGCAGTTTGAGCTGGATTTTTTTTTTATCGCATGCTTGGTCTCAAGTGTGATGGAATTAGTGTTGTTTCTTGACAGTGGTGTGTCTTTTCATATGACTGGAGACAAATATTTTTTCAGTGATCTGGATGAGAAGGATCTTGGAGTGCACATCGAGATGGGCGATGATGGTAGATACAATGCGACTGGTATCGAGACCATTTCCTTTGAGAGGGAGTCTAGTAAACCTTTCATATCAAATGATTTCATGCATGTTCCAGGATTGAAGAAGAATCTAATCTCGATGGCCATGTTGGAAGACAAGGGATATGATGTTGTCGTTAGCGAGGGAAAGGTTTTCCTGCACAATAATGCAACTGGTGAAACTCGGAGGATAGGGGTTCAAGTGAAGAACCTTTATCAGTTGTAGGTAGATGGATGTGTAGCAATGGCAGGCAAGGTAGAAGGAGTGGTGAGCTAGGATGAGGGCGAGATATGGCACAGGAGATTGGGCCATCTTCACCATGGTGCCTTGAAAATTTTGCAGCAAATTTCTACCGAGCTTCCCAAAGGTAGACTTGCGCAGTCAGACCAGTGCAAGGGATCTACTTTAGGAAAATTTGTGAAAGACACCTTTCACAAGAAGGATAGTCATGCCACGACGATCCCTGAGAGAATTTACATAGACGTGTGTGGACCTTTCTCAGTAGCTTCGATAACAAAGCATAGGTACTATGTGATATTTTTTGATGACTTTTCTCGAAAGTGTTGGATCTTCTTCATGCAGAAGAAGAGCGAGACATTCTCAAAGTTTTGTGAGTTCATAGCACTAGTGGAGAAAGAGTCGGGAAAGCAGGTGAAGGCTCTTAGGAGTGAAAATGGTGGTTAATTCATCTCTAGCGAATTCAAGGACTTTTGCAGCGCAGAAGGAATTCGAAGAGAGCTCATAGCACCTCATAACCCACAACAGAATGGGGTCGCAGAGTGAAAGAATAGAATGATTGTGGGTGCTACACGGGTGATGTTGCATGATCAGGGCCTTCCCATACACTTTTGGGCTGAGGCATGCAACACTGTGGTTTATGTGCAAAACTGTTGTCCTCATAGGATACTTGGCATGAGTACACCCGACGAGGAATTTTTTGGTAAGAGGCCTAATATTTCTCATTTGAAGATTTTTGGCTCACCTGTTTACATTCATGTGACGAAGGATGCCAGGAAGAAGTTGGGGCTGACCACAGAGGTTGGGATATTTGTGGGGTACATAGAAACACCTCACAACTATCGTGTGTACTTTCCAGACAGTTAGAAGACTGTTGTGCGACGGGATATCAAATTTCATGAGGAGAAAGCTATGAAGTGTTCGCTTGAGAGGGAGCCACACTTGCATGCAGATGAAGAGCTATTAGTTCTTAAGGATAAGCCTCAGGATGTGGATCAGCCACAAGAGTAGGTTCATGGAGTGGAAGAAACCACTCATGCAACACCAATCATCAGAGGGTAGAAGCACACTATAGAAGCTGAGTGATTGAATCAAGATGCAGAGAAGATTGTAGGAGCACCTACATCATAGTGCATAAAGAGATAGTCACTTGACCGATATACTGGATACATGGCTCTGATGAGCAAGTGTATTGTGTAATAACCATCCTCTTTTGAGGAAGTTTTGGAGGACCCTACATGGGTAGATGCCATGGTGGAAGAGTATGATTTGATTGTCAGAAACAGTGCATGGGAGATTGTCCCAAGGTCAGAAGGGAAATCAGTGGTAGGTTCCATATGGATCTAAAAAGTGAAGCAAGTTGCTAACGGGAGCATCGAGAAGTACAAGGCAAGATTTTTTTCCCATGGCTTCTCATAGATTGAGTAGATCGACTATGAGGAAACCTTTGCAATTGTTACAAGGTATTCTTCCATACTGAGCATCCTAGCTCTCTTAGCGCAGATGGGATGGCACATTCATTAGATGGATGTGAAGACTGTGTTCCTCAATGGAGTCATTGAGGAGGAGGTGTACATAGAGCATCCCGAAGGTTTCAAGATATTCAGCAGCGAGTCGCATGTGTGCAGGCTCAAAAGAGCATTGTATGGGCTGAAACAAGCACCTTGTGCTTGGTACACATGGATCGACAGTTATTTTACCAGAGTTGGTTTTACCAAGAGCGAGGCGGATCCCAACCTATACCAGATAGTGGTTGAGGTTAAGTTGCTGATCATTTTACTTTGTGTAGATGATTTGATGCTAACCGGTGATGAATAGTTGATACTCTCATGCAAGGCTGATCTTTCGAAAGAGTTTGAGATGTAGGACTTGGGCCTCCTTCATTATTTCTTGGGATTGAAAATTTGGCAGCGCAGTGATGGATTGTTTGTGTCTCAAGGAAAGTATGCCTAGGAGATACTGGAAAAGTTAAACATGCAAGGTTGCAAGCCTATCGACACTCCTATTCCTGGTGGTTAGAGGAAAGAGGATGCTACATCGACAGAGGTAGTGGATGCCACTATTTACCAACAATTGGTGGGGCCGCTTATGTATCTAGTCAATACACGACCTGACATATGCTATGCTATTAACTAGCTTTCACAAGATATGGTTAAGCCTACCAAGCTCTTTTGGAAGGTGGGGAAGCATGTATTGAGATATCTCAGAGGCACATAGGGATATTGACTTTGGTACAGACAGTTGGATGAGTTGATGCTGCATGGCTTCACGGATGCAGATTGGGCAGGGAGCCCAACGGACAGAAAGAGCACATCTGGAGGGATTTTCAGTATCAGGTCGACAACAATTTCTTGGTATAGCAAGAAGCAGAGATTCGTGGCACTTAGTGCAGCGAAGGCTGAGTACATGACAGCAAGTTTGGCTACATGCGAGGCTATATGGATGAGGAAGATCCTGGTCGGGTTGTTCAATTCACACTTAGATCCTACTATGATATATTGTGATAATCAGAGTTGCATTAAAATCTTGGTTAATCCAGTATTTCATGATAGATCTAAACATATTGACATCTGGTACCATCATATCAGAGATTGTGTGCAGCGAAATATCATGTTACTTTCTTACATTCCTATGGAGGATCAAGATGCTGATATCTTGACGAAGGTGCTCACTAGGAAAAAATTCGAATTTGTATTATGATTGTTACATGATCTCTATGACATATATTATACAGATAGTTGGGGGTTTTCAGCTTTAAGCTTTCCCATAAATCACTGTGTTAATGTGTGTGAAGATTTATGGTTTTAATGTGTGCATGTTATTTTATTTCCACATATGATGATCAATGGTGGAATAGATTCTGTATTGTGCATGAATTCAAATAGTGTATGATCAGGAGAATCTTAGACATATAACATATCAGTTATATAAATTTCTACACCAGAGGAGGCAGAGCATCTCTTCCACTCTCATATGTGGGTAAAGGGTTCCCCGCTACAGTTCATTATCGACAATGTGAGCCAAAAGAACCTCATTTCAGTAGATGTCGTGAAGCGGTTGGGCTTGCTGACCACAGCACACCCACAACCATACACCATTCGGTGGCTTCACCAAGGACAAGATCTCCGCGTCAGCCAGCAGTGCCGCATTCCCTATAGCGTCAAGCCCTTCACGGATGAGGTATTGTGTGACATTGCTCCTATTGATGTTTCTAATGAATTATTAGGCCAACCATACTTTTGGAAGCGACATGCTATGTATGAGTCCTGGCCCCGCACTGTTATTGTTACTTTGGGAGATAAATTGTACAGGTTACCAGAGGTACCACCGCCTCCCACTATCTCTTTGGTTACTACAAAACAATGCAGTAAGCTCATTTCCCAAACCAGGAAATTTGTTTTCTTGATGATCCGCCCCTAGGACAAGAAGAATACTGTGGCCACGACCTCCATAAATGGCTCCTCTGAACGAAAATAACAAATGGACAAGGTTGTGGAGGAGTACAGGGACATCTTCACCTCACCCATAGGGGTGCCTCTACACTGTCAGGTCAAGCACCCCATTGACCTGACCCCAGGTGCACCGCTACCCAATGGACCGATCTATAGGCGCTTTGTTCTGGAGAATGATGAAATCAAGAGGTAGATTCAGGAGCTACTGCAGAAAGGTCACATCCAACCAAGTTCATTGCCCTGTGGGAGCCTGATCATGTTGGTACAGAAGAAGGATGGGACTTGGAGACTCTGTATTGATTATCAGGCACTGAACAAGATCATTGTGCAGAATAGGTACCTGATCCCATGGATTGATGACATTCTAGACCAAATCAAAGGGGAAAAATATTTCAGCAAGATCGAATTGAAGTCGGAGTATCACCAGGTACCAATTGAACCCTCTGATGTGTGGAAGACTGCCTACAAAGCCAAGGAGGGCCTTTTTGAATGGCTCATCATGCCTTTCGGATTGAAAAATGATCCCACAACCTTAATGAGGTTGATGGATGACATCTTGCATCCATTCACCAACTCATTTGTAGTGGTATACTTGGATGAAATTCTTATCTTCAACCAGACTTGGGAAGAGCACCTACACCACATTCGAGAAGTCATCCAAACACTGTGGCAACACAAGTTCTGTGCCAATTTGGAGAAGTGCACTTTTCGCATGACCCAGGTTCAATATCTGAGATACATTATTGATGAAATGGGGGTGCATGTGGATCCAGCCAAGATCCAGGTCATTCAGGATTGGCCAGCCCCAACCACCCTAACAGAGCTTCGTAGCTTTCTGGGTCTTGCTAATTTCTACCGCAGGTTCATGTTGGGATTCTCTCATATCACTTGGCCCTTGAGTCAAGTCACCAAGGGAGGAGGGAAAGAAAAATTATGTTGGTCAGAATCTAAACAGAAGGTGTTCATATAATTGAAACATCGCCTTTGTTCTACCCTAGTGCTCACATTACTAGACTTGCAACAACCATTTGATATTGAGACAGATGCCTCTGACTATGCTATTGGGGCAGTTCTTACTCAATAGGGGCATCCAGTGGAATATCACAGTGAGACATTTTCTGACATAGTTTGAAACTATCCCTCTTATGACAAAGAAATGTATTCCATTGTGCAGGCTTGTCGACAATGGAAGCATTACATTTTGGGGAAGGAGACAATCATCCACACAGACCATCAACCCCTACATTTCATATAGACAGAAGGGAAGTTGCAGAACAATCGCCATAAGAAGTGGTCCACACATCTGCAACAATTTCATTTGAACATCAAGAAAAACAAGGGTAGCACCAATAATGTTGCAGATTGCCTCAGCTGACCACCGATCATTGCCATAACCACCGTTCTCAACTCTTGTGGGCATGAGACTTCTGATTGGCCGCTTCTCTACAAGAGCGATCTAGAATTTAGCTCCACATACAAGGCACTCTTGGGGGCTATGCAAGTTCCAAATTTTCACCTTCAAGATGCATTATTATGTCACCTGGGACACCTTTGTGTTCCTTCAAGCAAGCGTGCCAAGATGATATGGGAAGCACACTATAGTCGAGTCGCTGGGAATTTTTGGGTCTAGAAAATAGTGGCAATACTGTAGAAGTATTTCTATTGGTTGAACCTTCGACAGGATGTCGGGAAGTACATCAGATCCAGCACTGCTTGCGCCATTTCCAAACCGAACATCAAGAAGCAAGGGATCTATACTCTGCTACCTACCCCTAGTCGACCTTGCGAATCCATCTCCATGGATTACATGCCAGGCCTTCCTTCTATTAAGCATGGAAACGACTGTGTTTTTGTGGTCGTCGACAGATTCTCAAAGATGGCCATTATGGCGGCTTGCGAGAAGAATATCATAGCAGAAGCCACTGCTAAAATCTTCTTTAAACGAGTGTGGGTGCACTTTGGGATCCCACAGTCTATCATATTAGATCATGATAGTAGTTTCCTTAGCACATTTTGGTCCAGATTCTGGTCAATGTTGGACACCAAGGTCACCAAGTCGACAACTTTCCATCCCTAAACTGATGGCTAGAAAGAGGTCATCAACAGGATGATTGTACACATTCTACGCATGTACAATTCAAAGCATCCACACATATGGGATGAGAGCCTTCCCTATGTACAACACAGCTATAGCCGGGCTCTCCATAGATCAACCGGCCACAGCCCCTTTCAGGTGGGCCTGGGATTCCAGTCACTATGTCCCATTGATGTAGCCATGCCATTTGCAGCTACTTAGGCCGATTCGAATCATGTCCAATCTGAAGCTGACAAAGCAAACAACTTCATCGAGCGTATTCAGCACATCTGCCAATAGGTTCATGAAAAATTAGATAGAGTCAATGTTAAGTAAAAGCAACAACATGATCAACATCGGGTGCCACACAACTTCTAGGTGGGTGAAAAAGTATGACTACATTTGTAGAAGGAGCTTCTCACTTGACCCCACCATAATATTCTCCCACTCTGATATGGGTCATACACCATCACCAAGGCTATAGGGAAAAATTCCTTCGAGCTCAGTATTCCACCATTCCTTGGTCTGCACCCGATATTCAATGTAGACCGCCTTCATCCCTACTTCCCACCTCTATTGGACACCTCTGACATTGCAAAATAACTCACACCAAAAGAGTTAAACCTAGACTGCATGGAACAAGCCACCATAGACTGTATCATGGACATGCAAATCAAGAACACTCGCTGATAGAAGATCCAACTGTATCGGGTTTTCAAAGCTAGCCAACTCCTGCACCAAGGCAAGTGGTTCACCAGCGACCAAGTTCAACGGAAGTTTCCTCATCTCATGGAGGAACTCAACGCAATGGGAACAATTTCTTCCTAAGGGGGGAGGAATGATCCAGGTGGATATTGGTGGCCACCCGCCTATTCCACTTGGGGCTCCACCATTGTCTCTTTCAGTTTTTTTCACAACTTACAATTTTTAGCATTTTTTCAAGTCCTGAACTTCCAGAGCTGTTTTGAAGCCCCAAACGGAGATTGTATGCCGAAGTTATGTCCCTGGGAAGTTGAAACAACAATTTACCCAAAAGGGGCCCATAGTTTTGGCGCTTCATCTCCTAGGGTTAGGTTTTTGGACGTTTAGAATTCTCTAGTGTTTCTCCATAATAAATAGGCCCTCGAGCCTCATTGTAATATAGTTCAGAGGTCTGTAGTCGCCACATCTCTTCTCAGAGATTTTCTACCAGCACCCTAGATATTTTATTTCCATCATGTTTGTAAGCATATTTATGTGATTTGGTATTAATGAAATGAAGCCTTATTTCCGCTGTATTTCTATGTTTATGATTATTTATATATTCTGTTGCATTCCTACATAAATCCAGATCATCGTAAAGGAAAATGGAATTTGATCCTGTACTCCGCCTTGTGGGCATATTGAACCTCAGTGAGAAACGCAACTGGCTTTACTCTTTTTGAGTTGGTGTATGGTCTAGAAGCTATCTTATGAATCCAATGTGAAATATTGTTGTTAAAACTCACGATTTACTTGTAACCTGACACCTCAGAAGAAGAAGTGTGTCTCCTTAACCTCATCCATCTTGATGAAACGCGTCGTGAAGCCCAATTGGCCAACGAAGCGCACAAGAGACATATAAAGGTGCAATACGACAAAAATGTCCAGCCTCACATTTTCTCAGAGCGCGACTTGGTCCTTCTTGATGCTCAAGAAGATGATGTAATAGGTACAAGAAATTTTGAGCCATTATAGCATGGCCCCTATATTGTCAAAAGAGTTCTTGATATGGGCGCCTATGAGTTCGTTGATTACGATGGAATTCCGCTGGCGCAGCCTAGAAATGGGTTGTATTTGAAACGTTACTATGTTTAATCATGAGCGTAGTAATTTTTTGTATTATATTGCATATATATGATGTTGATTTTGCATTCACTATCTTAATTTGTTTTTATATTTTTCTTGATGTTAGTAATCCACTTTACTTTTCATCGCAGATGTTTGAATCTTCGAAACCCTTTGTTGGATATGTTGATGGTGCTAGTCATAGTACGCTAAATCTATCCTCTACAACATGGGCCATTTTCTCTCTGAATAGGGAGTTAGTTAGTTTTAAAGGGATTTGTATTAGTAGATCGATGAACAATATCGCTAATTATAGCGCGTTGATCGAAATTCTCTATGATGCCATTTCATTTGGTATTAATTGTATCATCATAAGGTTAGACTCACAACTTGTGGTATTACAAATTACTAGTGTTTATACTGTTAGAAATCCAACATTGCATAGATTGTTCCTTAGAGTTCGACTTTTGGAAAGACACTTTGATTTTATTCAATATCAACAAATTTCCAGAAATTTGAACACATCGACTGATTCATTAGCTAATCAAGTTTTAGACAGGCATTTGCAACATATGTAAAAAAAACATTCACATCATTGAATAGGATTGCACAATAAACATAGGAAAGCACTAAAATCATATAGATAGATAGTTATAGGGTTTTACAAAAATTTGTGCCCAAGGCAGATCGGTCATCTGATGTCAAAATCTATGCAAAATTTCACAATTAAACTAGTGGTGCTCATGGAAACATGCTATAGATCTAGCTATCCTACGAAGTAACCACATCTAGTGGTTAGCAACCCCAACAGTGTGTCACTACAGTCGCATAGGAAGCTCTTCAATCTGGAAATCTAGAATCCCGAAGGTCAAACCCTCTATGTGTTGCTAAAGTTCAGTCAGAGTCTCATCCATGTCAAGATCCCGAAGGACTTCTCTCCCGACAGCCCTCTCTGCTAGCACATTTACTTCACGCTCTGGTTCCACTACTGGTTGAACATGACCGACATCTGCATTACATCAAAAATTTAGTTTATTCTTGGGAAAAAATCAAAATACAAAAAAATTGTATAAACCTTAGGAAAATAAAAAACATGGTCAAGACATTCTTACCTATTGCACCCCACTGAGTGCCTTTTGGTAATGCTAAATCTGAATCCCCATGAAAATCGACGCCTACGTATGCATACTCATCAATGGCGGAAATCTGTCGCCGGAACCAAGCGAAGAACGCAGTCAAGAACACAATGGTAGATTGTCTTGCACACCAACTCATGAGTTCTACCCATCTCTGCATCCTAGGATCTTTAGGACTAGCTATATCCAGTGTCACAAGTTGTGGCTGCATCAGTGGAATTCATTCTAAGGCAAAGGATATAAGGATAGAACCATAACTGAAAATTTTCTTCCTTCCTGCCTTTTATTTATTCACTTGTTCCTTTATCTGAGATAAAACAACTTCATACTAGTTGAAGACTATTGTCTCCATACACTCTAGCGCATACTACATATATGATCTATTCGCTACATGTAGTGTAACGGTGACAGGGAGTTTTGCGACTGTTAAAAGGATAGTTCTCAAGGGAAAAACTCTAATGTCTCGGATGTTTATCTTTCCATATTTGCTTGGCTCTAAACCTGGATAACAATTTTGCAAAACATAATCTCTCACTGTCTCTCCTCCAACAACAGACCCTGAGAGTGAAATGGGCAAGCCTCTCCTTGACAAACCTGTAAGAAAGTACACATCCTCAACTGTTATAGGAACCACTTGGTTCTTAATATTAAATTCCTTGATAGCTGGATCCCATGCTCGAACTAAGAACTCCAATAGTTATATTTGTTGTCTTATCCCTGATAATTTGAAGTACTTAAGCAGCCCACAATCTCTTAGGGCTCTTAGTGTACCCTGAATATTTAAGCTAATCATATCTTGTTCTTCATGTTCTCTTTCCCTCCATGTAATCTTCATTGTAATCCGATGGAAACCTGAAATACAACCATAAGATCTGTTAGATTCCATTCATTGCAAAAAACTAGGTCAATTTTGGGCATAATAAGAAAATCAAAAAGTTACATTGTGCCCAACGCACTCCCCAACAAGAAAAAGTGTTTTTCATATGCAAGTACCCTTCACTGTACCTACTATGCAATGCAATTTTCAACATTCAGGGGTTTGTTTCCCTCTTTTTGGGCAGAATTTACCCTAGGGGCCTTAAAACCCTAAAAATTTGTAGAAATTGGAAATGAAATGAATACTAAAGGAAAGAGGAGGTTAATATTACTAACCTAGATCAAACGGAAACAAAAACCATCCATAGAAACGATCACAATCAGCAGCTGAAGTTTGGGGGAAAAATCAAGTTCAAAGCTCCAAAATGCAAATGGTAACTATGGAATGGTAAAAATGAATAGTGAAACTACTTTTAGTAGTCATTTAATTATTTGCAAGCTAAATTTATTGCAATGACTATAGTTTTATTATTTTTTTATCATGATATAGATATTTTTAATCCATTTGATGTTGTTCTGAACAGGATATACAACTGATGAACAGATTAGACATGTAGGTTTATTTCAAAGAATGACTGGACCACAAAACATACTTTTTCTCCTTATTTTTTTAGCTTTGTTAAAAATGAAAAAGGATTTGAAGCACACTTTTATCTCTTTTTCGAGCTTCTATAACAGCAAAAAAGGAGCCCTTGGAGTCTTCTTTCAACTCTTTTTAGACTTCGATAATGTGAAAAGATTGTCGAGCACTTGTCTTTTGAAGCTCGTAAAAGTAAATGAATCAATATCTACTCAGTATAATTTTAACCCTTTTCTGGACTAAGATAGATTATTTAAAAAAAATGAATACCTTGGTTAAACATGACCAGAGAGGTTCTCTCAGATATTATTTTACACTTTTTCGTATATGAGTGAAAAATTTACGAAAAAGTACTTATGGAGTTTTCTTTCATCCACTTTTTCAAACTCTCTAAATATGAAAAAGGACTGGGCTATCACTATCGTTAAGCTTGTTAAAACATAAAATAGTGATGAGCTTGTCAATCATGGCAAGAATCAAGTTTCATTCATCACTAGACTCATTAAATTATTAAATAGTGATACTTTATTCGCCCGAAGGATTGAATTATATATCAATCAAATGTTATCCTCCTCAAGCTTGTTAAAAAATAAAGAGGTACTGGTCGAAAAATAACCAGGGAAAATTTGGGAAAAGTGAGCAATTTTTTTTTATGGTAGCAAGCCGTTCTTGAACATGGCACTTCCTTCACTACATTTCCATGATTGTTAGGGTTGGATAATCATCTTGATAGTTCATTCATACCTATGGTTCATCATACCTTCACTTCGGTTTTGGGTAAACACTGACAACTCATCACAGTGTTTCCGATATGTTCAAGAGAAGTCATCCACTGAATAAACTCATCCTTCTGCAATACTCGTAAACCTTTATTCTCATGACTGTCATCCCTGAAAATTTCTATTTCAAGTCATACCCTTGTCTCCGAAATTAGTAACTCCCATTTCAATATAAGGTGGCTTCATGTCAACAACAAATCAATATCGATGAAGTTCACTTAGAAACTTCAGATTCTAGTACCATGAGGCTTGTTACAACATCAACAAGATCCTCGATTTCGGACTTTTGACCGAAAGATTTTGTTTTTCATTGGACATAAGATCATCTATTCACGCCTTATGAAATGTACTGTAGTACATTGAGGTCCATTTTAATTAATGGTGGTTCTCTCGCATTTGTTAACAACTCACATCATTGGTTGTTAATCAAACAATGTCTTTCCATGTTCGACGACAAATAATATATTCGCATGGCTAAACTTGTATCCGAATGTTCGAGTGAACGAGATAAGAAGACCTCGAATCTAGTTTCAGCCATCCAAGCTGCAATTTCAGGATTGTTGTACACATCATCTGTACAATGACCTTACATAACAGATCATCATCCAAACATGGGCCTATATCTGTAGGCATGTCTGCATTGGGCAACATTCCAATGACGACGAATTTTAGAATTATGTACATGTTATTAGATTGTTTATGTGTTGAACATGGGAATGCCTACCCTCAATAATTATGATCAAAGAGGATGTATCATGATGTAATCTATGTAATATTGATGCAGGTCTCCACTCCGCTTCATCTCCAACTCATCATAGTGTCAAGAATATGAATCAAAATATTGTTGTTACTATTATGACTTCATGCTTTAGGGGGCAATTGTTATAGGTCAATTTGGGCATCATTCCCAATGACCTAGTTAACTGGGCATCATCTTGAGGACCAATGTATAGGGTCTATCATTCCCTAAAATTTCAATTTTTATATGCCCTAAGACAAAGAACAAGCTATATCAATCATGGAATTTCATCTGTAAAGGTTTCCAAGGTTTGATGTTTATAATATATCATATCAGAGCTCATCAATGTTGCCTCTAAAGGGACTAAGTGTGTTGCATATGCGGGTATCCCCATGCAAGGCTACTCTGAAAAGCACTTCCCGACATCTATGGGTGTGTTGGTAACATTGGGAGAAAAATTCTCATTGTTCTGGAATCTCCACTTGGCTAGTGCCTTCTAGAAGAGTTCACATGTGTCAAAATTTGAATGCATGTGTCCATTTGACATCTACAAGAATGGGAGCATGTATTGCCTATTATTGGAAAGTCATTGATTGTAAAACTACCTCAGCCTCTCTATAAATTGAGCACAGATCTTATTGTTTGATAAGGAAGAATTTATGTAAAGAAATGTTGGTGGGATTTTCATTGAGGAGATTGATTTGAGTGACAATTTGCTGGAGATATCTGCATTGTGATGAGATTGGGATGCTGTTGGAGATGGTGACACTAAATCATAAATTTGGTTGTAAATTCCCCTTCTATCATTAACAAATAATACATATTAATTTTCCCTATATGCATCTGTATTGGCTTTGATTTTCCATATTTCAAGATTTTAGTTGATGTATATGGTTTATGCTTTACTGATTTAGAAAACAAACTTGAATAGACATCTGTATTATTGTTATCTTTTGTTTTTTAGTGTTCATTCTTGTAGGAAATATTTCTCACAGCCGGCTGGAATTTGAAGCTACAATGGAAGTGACAGAAGGAATCATTTGGAAGCACTTGGATTCCAGGTAAGCATCTAATCCATTATGTGTATTTTTTCTTAGTTAGGAAAAGTAGTTGTATAGTCTTTAACCTGTTGTTCTAGATTAGCACTTGTGTATGGAAGCGTTTTTTATCCATAATTCACAATTTTTTCCAACAAAGACAAAATATGAAAAAATTTATGGGAGGTAAGGATAGGTATTAGGAACACACTGAAAGTGGAATTTTCCAAAATGAGTGAGGAATGAGTGGGGAAAAAGAGAAGACACATAGTTGTTCTAGAAACAGAACAACTAGATAGGGTAGTGAGAGAAAGTGATAAAATTACCAAATATAAGTGTGGCGAATGGTGGGAAATTTCTGATGAGGGATATTTGTGATGTGTAGGCTTAGAAACTAGGAAATGTCTCTTGAAAAGAAGCCAAAGACAATGAAATATAAAAAATGCAACAAAATCGTAGGAGAAACACTAGGCAATGATTTTAATGAATTCTTTGAGGAAATTGAATGATGAAATGGTTTGTGAGGGATCCACTTACTTGATTAAATTTTTTGAAGCACTAAGATTAAGTTGAACTTGTTCTTTCCTCCATATGCCTCCACAACAAAAGGACATCAACCCTGCCATAAATGCAACAAACTGATAAACTGAGAAATTGGTAATGGAATTCGAATTTCTAATGGATGTGGTAGGTGTTACAATGGTAGAGAGGAGATATTGAGGCTTTTGAAGGATAGAATGAAGTCTTGAAATTATTTACTCTCCTTTATAATTCAAAAACTCGATTTTGGCTTGATGAAAACATGCCATCATGTGCACTTTTGAGAAAATAACTATTGACTGATTTAACATGTGACATTATTTCTTCAAAGGAAATGTTACCTTGATTATTTTTTGTGGCTAATTTCTAACTCCCATGATGATGACCAAAATGGATGACATGACCATGATGGATGATGGTGACCTTGAACAAGTGCAGGGTGTAGCAATGATCTAGACAATAACCAATGACCATATGACAACAAAGATATGTCAAATTTTATTTGAAAATATAAAAAATTGACCCTAAGACCTTATAAATCACATGGAAAGAGTAAATTTTATCATTGGAGAGTCATAGACACTAACACCTTTTTCACACAATCTTGTTCGGAACACCATGTAATCTCATGATCTCCCTGATGAAGACCTGTGCAACCTCATGGGCTGAATAAGTAGTCTTGACTAGAATGAAGTGATCTACCTTTCTCAACCTATCTACCACATACATGATAGAGTTAGGTTGCCTTGAAGTGATCAGAATACATGTAGTGAAATCCATGGAAATGACCCCCCATTTCCATTTTAGAATTGAAATAGGCTGAAGCAACCCACGATTGGGCACAACCTAACTTGGCCTCGATTTTTTCTAAGTCTCCACATATTAAGGAGTGAAGTGAGAAGTATACCGTGCCTCACAAGGGTCGAAGCCTCTCCTTTTGTAATGGGCTTGGGTTATATTTTCTTGTATTTTCCTTAGCGCATGGTATTTGGACAATGGTTTGGTAACGATATAATACTATATAAAGGGATGTAATGCTATGTTAGGAAGAGAGAATAATAATTTTATGTTATATGGTCATGGGTTAGTTTGTATATGGATTTGATAGCAAAGGAACGAATCTGTAGCTGAGTGCGCACAGACCTTGGAAGTGTCTATAGCTTAGTGCACATACCACCTGTAGTTGTGTGCGTAGTTCGGAGAGCTGAATGTACTTAAAAGATCCACGATAATAGAAAAGAATATTTTTCTCAATATATTATGTGTTCTTATCAATTTTCTTAATATTAGTTGTTGCGAAGTAATTGTTATAGTTGTGCATTATAATAGTGCAGTTTTTGATATTGTTTATATGTTTTTTTGAATGTTAATAAGTAACTTAATGGTTTTATAAAACGTAGTTAGTTTATGCATGTTAAAGGGTAATATTATCACAAGATATTAGCCACATTGCGCAATCCCTCAAGGCTACAAAACTTGGTTCTACAACCACCCATAGTCACCTCGAGTGAGACTGCGATCTGCTGCAGGTCATTGCCGAAAGGGCTGATGATCAAGGGTTTTGTTGGTGCAAGGCATAGATCTAACTTGGATCAAGCCCAAACGATCCAACAAATAGTTCTATTTCTAGGTACAAGATCTATTTGGGGGATATGTGGACATGGCACCCGTCGAAGAAGGAAATTCAAGGTTGGATAGTCGAGAAGGAGCGATAATTTGCAGATCAAGAGAACAGAAATTCTCGCTTAACATCTGAAGCTTGGTTGTAAATATATCATTTTAAATAATATTAATAAATTTTCTTCAGATCATTCCCTTTTGAATTGTATGAGTGGGTTTCGAGGTTGACTAAAATGAAGGTTTTTTTTTTTTAAGAACAATGATTCACCAACAATGTGGAATCGCGAGCTGATACAATGACTCAAGAGTACTAACAACAATATTTTAAGGGATTTTGATTTTTGGATAGATATCATCTTGGCCATATTCATTACTCATTTTTCTATATACTCAAGCGTATCCTATAGGGAAGAAGAGAAAAGATTCTTCAAAGGACTGCGAGGTAAGTATCTAAATTCTTTGAAACTTGAGATTAAGATGATTTTTTCGAAAAGGTAGTTTTTCATATGAAATTAGATTTTCATTTTACTCATGTTTGGAGGAACAATTAAATCTAAGGAAGAAATCAATACGAAGTGAAGTGTAAAAAGGTATAGAGTAGATACCTGAAAGATATATCGTGAAGAAGATCTGAAGACCTTCAGAGAGACTAGTTATAACCCTCTGGTGAGTGAACCTAAAGGTGAAAAATAAGAAAATACCTAGAGAACTCCCAAGAAGCTCCATACCTGAAAGAGATATTGTGAAGAAGATTTGAAGACCTTCAGAGAGACTAGCTATAGCCCTCTGGTGAGTGAACCTAAAGGTGAAAAATAAGAAAATACCTAGAGAACTCCCAAGAAGCTTCGTAGTATACCCCCTTCCAGCCTGAGAGTTTTCCAAATCCATAATCAAATATTTTTTAGGGTGCTAGTGTTCTCCCTGGTCCCCCTACCCATCCTACCCCCCATCCCTCTCCACCTCCCACTCCCCCTCCCCTTCCCCCTTACACCCCAAAAAAGAGGTATGGCTGATGACATTAAGCTACTTGTTTTTAGAGGAACTGGTTCAGAAGAGCCGGAGAATTTTTGGTTTATAGCTGAAGTTGTATGGACAACAAAGCATATCAATGATGAATATATAAAGAAGGTGCAACTCATTACGACACTGCAAGATAGAGCGATGACATGGTACATGAAATATTTGACCACTCATAATGGTACATTTGCAGATATTAAGCAAGTTTTGATATAAGAGTTTAAGAAGCTGAAGTCTCAATCAGAGTGCATTACTGAGTTAGGGGAGATAAAATATAATGTCAATGAGTTTTTTTTAGAGCTTAATCAAAGTATTAAGGTGTTATTGGATCAAGTGAGTTTCAACATACCCCTATAGAATCATAAGGAATGGTTTATATCTACTTTTTTACCACATATTAAGTTTCCATTAACACAATAAAGGATAGAAATTCAAGCCAAAGCTTTGGAAATTGTCGTGAAGTTGGAAGCTTCACATATAGGGGACACTAATGTAGGTATGCAGTAGATTTAGAGTTAATTGGAAAACCTGACCTGGCAATTGTAGGATAACAATAAAGGGAAAGAAGTCATAGAAGAAGTGTGGTGTACAAAATGCAAATCACAAGAAAAATTCTATGGAACAATGCCCTGTTTTTCATAGATTACTTGGCTAGCAGAGAACCCAATCCCTTAAGTTTGGGATCCAGTTATTGCGGTGAGATATGAAATACTAGAGGCCAAAATCACTCTGAAGATTGTTATTTGTTGCAAAAATATGTGCAGACCCCAAGGAACCTATTTTTAAAATTTTTTAAGTCAATAAGAAATGATGAAAATAATTCCTGAAGTTATGATCTAATGATGGAGCACAACGTTGATGCTTACAGAATCAATGCAGAGGAACGCAGACATGAGGCCTATGGATAATGTTGTGGACGAGGGGGTTATAAAGGAAGAGGTCAAGGTGGTGGAGCTAGTTGAGGAAGAGGTGATATCATTTTCTATAATTGCATCAAGGCTGATCATTTTGCAAGATATTTCCACAATCCTACTACGAAATGAAAGTATTGAAAATATTTTGATCATGTAATTAAACATTGTCGTGTACTTATGGAAAAAAAGCAAGAGAAATAAAACCAAAAGCCACAAAAAACATCCAAATGATGAAGGATGAAAGAAGGATTGATGAATATTTTGTTAACATTTTCACTAGAAGTGGAGTTACGACTTGAAGTGATAAAGACGATGGAAATAATGAATTTGAAAATCTAGGTGCATGGGTTAGAAAAAATCTAGAGAAAATTCCTATTTTTATGTTAAAAGAGAAAAGAAAGTGTTCATGGATGTGAAGCGAAGTTTCATGTATGTAGGAGCTTCAAATTCTACTACACAACCAAGTCTTAGTAATCGCGACATGACAATAGTTCTAACACAAAACGAATCATCAACACAGGATCAAGCTTTGACACGGAATTCAACAAATCAAGAAAATAATGTGAGATATTTTCGACAGACGTGTAGGAAGTTGTTAAGAGATAAAAATGTTGTAGAAAGGTTTTAGGAATTGATAAATTCTTGTGCATATAAAGAGACACCACTAAGTGAGGTGCACACAGTTAATAATGTACATTGACAAAAGAGATATGGAAAAGAGATGAGAGTTAGTGCGCAGATTGAAGAATATGAAATGGATCAGGCTATTCTAGATTCGGGATCTGATGCTAATGTTTTGACAAAGAATACATGGGAAATAATGGGTAAGTCTAAGCTACAATGGTCAAAAATTTAGTTAATACTAGCAAACCAACAAAATATCTTTCCTATGGGAAGAGAACCATTATTGATTTTGAAGTAGTAGAAATTGTTGATGACAATAATCCTTACCCTGATTTTCTTGGAATTTATTGGGAAATGGATAATATGACCATAATCAATATAAATAAGAGACAAATGATCTTTGAAGGAAGAAATATGAGGGTGATTGTTCCTTTAGATCCATCAGAAGGAGTAAGATATACAGAGCAAGTAAGAGAAGAATACAATATAGCAGATATTGATAACATCTATCAATTGAAAGGCATGGAAGAAAGCTATATTAACCCTAATGCAGTTGGAAAGATGAGTTGGTATGAAGATATTACCTGCACATTAGACTCACAGGGAGAACTAGATAATTTCCATAATTTCATGAAATATCCACAAAACGTTGTGCAAGAATAACCAAAGTAGTTCGATGTATAACATCATAGGTATGTAATCGCCCTTATTATGATGGTTTGGGTAATGTAGAAACTTTTCTTAATGATTATGAAGAAAGGCTGCCCGAATATCAGAGAGGGTTAACTTTGGATACAACCCTAAGATCTACCCTTGCTACATGGTGGGGAACACACAAGAAGAATATAGGATATTGGTAGGTATGTCAAATATTAATGTGGATAAGGTTTGGACAAGTGGAAGCATAAATAAATAAGAAATATGATGGTGAAACTAACCCTAGAGATGATATCTAGCTATGCATTACAACATGGAAGGATATTCCACAAATGGAATGGGTGCATAGATTTGTTCACACGTTGAAGACAATTCCTATGAATTGGTACCTAAAAATGAAGTTGTGACATGGTACTCTGAACTGGGTAGACTTGGTTGAAGGGTTTTTACTAACATTAATTTTTGAGGATGAATGTCCAGGCATAGATTCAGCCCTACAGATAGTAAAAGGGAATATATTTAAAGGTGTAGCCACACTGACATGGGAGTAACCTAATTTGGTTGCACAGTTCGATTATGCACTACAATGTTGTAACATTAATGCAAAAGAAGAAGAGCCTGGAATCATCGACATAGTAGAATCAGAAGGGAGCCACAAAGTACATGGACCAAATATAGACATTCCAAATATCACACATCCATTAAAGACCAAGAAGTTAAACATTGGACCAGAATAAGAGCCGAAGTTTTCAAAAATAGGAGATTACTGGGATGAAGAGACAGTCAACAAAGTCACCGAATTACAACATGAATATCAAGAACTGTTTCCCACTAAATTTTCATATATGAAGGGAATATTAGGAGAGTTGGGAGTCATGAATATTTCCTTGAAACATGGTGTGAAGCCACTCATGCAGAGACCTTATAGGTTGAAACCAAAGTACAAGGAGAAATTAGAGCTAGAATTGGATAAGATGATAACAACAGGGATTATTGAACTTGTTGAAGAGTCAGAATGGGCAAGTCCTATGCTGGTACAAGAAAATAATACAAAAGGAGAGAAAACGATATGTGTATACCTAAGGAAGTTGAATGATGCATGCTTACATGATCCTTTTCCAACCCATTTTACACATGAAGTATTAGATAATGTAAGAGGTCAGGAAGCCTATTCATTTATAGATGGTTTTTTAGGATATCATCATATCATAATTGCACCTGAATATTGAGACAAGACCACCTTTGCTACAAAATGGCACTCATATCAGTATACAGTGATGAGTTTTGGGTTGAACAATGCCCCTACTATATTTTCCAGAGTGGTGGTCACAACTTTTAATGAGTACATTCACAAATTTTTGAAAGTATCTTTAATGACTGGACAACATTTGGACTGTTGAACAAACATGTTGGGAGCTTAAGGCTTTTGCTTGACACTTGTAGACAACATCATATCTCTTTGAATGTGAAGAAGTGCATATTATGTGTGCCATTTGGTATATTTTTGGGACATGTTTTTTACAAGCAAGGACTCAGGGTCGACCCTGCGAATATTGTTTTCATTGTAAATTTGGATCCACCTAAGATAGTAAGACAATTGTGCACTACATTGGGACACGAAGGATACTAGAAAAACTTCATTAAGGGGTATGCGTAGATCACTGTGCCAATGGATAAATTTCTAAAGAAATATGTAACTTTTCAGTGGGATGAAGAATGCTAGAAGAGCCTCGACATACTAAAAGAGAATATGGTAATTGTGCCTATTCTAGTATTCCTTAACTGGAATAAGGAATTCCATATCAATTTAGATGCTTCTTGCATAGCTTTATGAGAGGTATTATAACATTTTGGTGAAGGAGAAATTGACCACCCTATAGATTTTGCAGGTAGTAAGTTGTCTATAGCTGAGAATAATTACACTACCATAGAAAGAAAAGGTCTAGCTATGGTGTATGCCCTACAGAAATTCAGGAAGTATTTGTTGGGATAAAATTTTAAGATGTTTATAGATCACTCTACATTGAAGTACTTGGTCAATAAGCCTATCCTAGGAGGGAATATTTGTAGATGGTTATGATTATCTCAGGAGTATGACTTTGAATTTTTTGTTAAACCAGGAAGGTTGAATGCATGACATGACCATCTTTCCAGATTGGAAACAGGAGAAGAACCAACTAGCATAGAAGACAATATCCATGATGTGTAGTTTTTTTCAATTAGTGTAGGTTTTAACCTTGAATAGAAA
Source organism: Pinus albicaulis (assembly GCA_034641835.2). Taxonomy (NCBI): domain Eukaryota; kingdom Viridiplantae; phylum Streptophyta; class Pinopsida; order Pinales; family Pinaceae; genus Pinus; species Pinus albicaulis. Next base: position 633,368,947 of record CM076582.1, on the reverse strand, counting down.
TTATCTACACACGAATCTTATAACAGAAAATAAAAAATACCAAGAGCATAAAACATAAAACAGATAAACACAAATATTTTCCCCTAGATTCCAAATTGGGACTACCAGCTTGATTTTTTGTTATATTCCTTTTAGTGTTACAAAAAATATATATACATGCCGAAGAATACATAAACCCCAATCCATTAACCCTGGATTAGAACATAACCATAGTTCCCTTGACCGGATCTACAAAATACCAGGGGTCGAAAACCATCGTACCCCAAAAACCATGTGAAAACTCATGCACAAAACATGGGTGGGTCTGCCTATGAGTGGGATGGCATACCAAAAAAAAATTCGCCGGGGCACTGCCCCGGACCTCGACAAGGGGGGTTGCCGCACCTGGCACAACGTACAACACGTGGGGCTAGTCGTGGAAAGAATATAAAACATACCCAACATTCTCCCACTTGTTGGTTTCTTTCCATAGGGGGCCACAGGAGAGCTTAGTCATTGAGCCAATTCTTCGACACCCATTATTTCTCTACACCAAGAGAACTTCTGAGTGCTCACAGACTTCGTCAATGCATCTGCAACATTCTTCAAAGTGTCCACCTTTACCAGCAACACCCTTTTAGCCTCAACCATATCTCTAACAAAGTGATATTGAACATCCATGTTCTTTGTCTTTGAATGATAAGCAGGGTTCTTAGCCAAGAAAATTGCACTTTGGCTATTGTAGTCTATCCTTATAGCTTGTTGCACCAACCCCATACTTGAACACAATCTCTGCAACCAAACTTCTTCCTTGCTTGCATGAGTGGATACTATGTATTCTGCCTCTGTAGTTGAAAGAGCCACTACAGACTGTATTTTACTCATCCAACTGACTGTGCCTCCAAATAGACTAAACACATACCCACTTGTAGATATTCTTTGGTCCAGATCTCCAGCCTAGTCTGCATCAGCAAAACCATGAATGTCCAACATTCTTTCCAATCCTAGTCTTCCCTGGTAGCACAAGCCATAATCACTAGTGCCACGTAAATATCTGAAAACTCGCTTCACTGGTGTCCAATGCTCCTTCCCTGGGTTTGACATAAACCTGCTCAATACTCCCATTGCATGTGCAATGTTTGGTCTAGTACAGACCATTTCATACATCAGGCTACCCACTGCACTTGCATATGGAACATGGGACATATCCTCCTCTTCTTTTTTTTTCTTGGGACACTATTCAACAGACAGCTTTACACCTACAGGAATAGAAACATTCACCGATTTACTATCCTGCATATTGAACCTCTGCAATATAGTCTCAACATACTTCCTCTAGTTTAACCAGAGCTTCCTCTTTGCCCGATCTCTCTTAATTTCCATGGCCAAAATATAGTTTACAGCACCAAGATTCTTCATGTCGAATTTGGAGAATAGTTGGGTCTTAAAATCTAGGATAATTTATTTGTCATTTCCAATCAAAAACATATCATCCACATACAAGACCAAATAAATAACACGGTCACCAATTAATTTAAAATAAACACAGTGATCTTGCTTGCTTCTGGTGAAGACAAGTCCCGTATATAGGTATCAAATTTCTGATACCACATCCTTGGTGACTGTTTTAACCCATACAGAGACTTCTTCAACCTGCACACCAGTTCTTTCTTACCCTTCACCATAAAGCCTTCAGGTTGCTTCATGTAGATCTCCTCTTCTAGATCCCCGTGAATAAATTTTGTCTTCACATCCATCTGTTCTATCTCAAAATCAAATGCAGCAGCAACAGATAAAAGTAATCTAATAGAAGTAACTTTGGCAACAGGAGAAAAAATATCACCAAAATCAATTCCCGGCACCTGGGAATAACCTTTTGCTACCAACCGAGCTTTGTATTTCTCCACCTTGCCTTCTACATTCATATTCTTTTTAAACACCCATTTTCTCCCAATGGGCTTCCTTCCAGCCGGCAACTCCACCAGATCCCATGCATCGTTTTTGTGCAAGGATGCCATTTCATCAACCATGGCCTCCTTCCAGAGTTTTCCATCCTTTGAATCTACTGCCTCCCTGACAGTTCTGGGTTCATCATCAGTTATAGTTAAGGCAAAACCTGAACAGAAAGCAGATGGACTATACCTTTCTGGTTGCCTTCTTTCCCGAACCGATCTTCTCAAAGCTGGAGTTTGTGGCTCTTCATCTTCTGAGTCTTCTTCTATTGTAGAGTCTGATTCATCCTCCTTTAGCTCAAACTCTATCTTCTCAGGTTCCTTTGGTAGGACTTCATGTTTAACAACATCTTTCACTTCTCTAAACACCACATCTCGGCTGTACACAACCTTCCTTGTTTCTTGGTTCCAAAGCTTGTAACCCTTTAAACCATCCTTATACCCAATAAAGATGCACCTTTCAGATTTATTATCCAACTTGGTCCTTTTCTCCTTTGGAACATGTACATATGCATCACAGCCAAATACCCTTAGATGTGAAAGAGATGGTTTCTTACCAGTCCATACCTCATGTGGAGTCTTATCCTCCAACGCTGATGAAGGTGATCTGTTAACTAAGTAACATGCAGTCTCCGCTGCCTCTACCCAAAATTCTTGTCCTAACCCGATACCATTGAGCATGCTTCTTGCCTTTTCCATCAGTGTTTTGTTCATTCTTTCTGTAACTCAATTTTGCTAAGGTGTGTATGAAGTATTCTTTTGTCGTGCTATACCACACTTCTTATAGAACTCTTCAAATTCATTCTTGCAGAACTCCCCACCATTATCTGTCCTCAGTGTCTTTATCTTCTTCTTTATATGGTTTTCCACCAGTGCCTTAAATTCTTTAAATTTTTCAAATACTTCAGATTTCTTCCTCAAGAAATATATCCATGTATTCCTTGAGAAGTCATCTATGAATGAAACATAGTACACAAACTTTCCCAGTGATGGAACTGACACAGGTCCAAACACATCACTGTGCACAAGTTATAATATCTTGTTCGCCAAAACTCACCCGATTATGCTTCCCATATACACAATGTTCACAGAAATCGAAATCCAAAGAGCAATTATACATACCTTCTACCATAACCATACCATTTCTATGCAGTATCCGAAGGTCATTCTCTCCAATATGTCCAAGCCTTTGATGCCATAACATGGTATTTTCTCCAGAGACAGCTAGGCTTTCCACTCCACTTTCAGGAACCACAGAACTGTTACACCCATCAATAACAGTGCTACCTTGTAGCTTGTATAGAGTTCTAGTCCAAACTCCCCACATTAATACCAGTGCTCCCCGAACCATCTTGCAGGAATCTTTCTCAAACACTGTTTTTACACCTGCATCATCCATCTTTCTTACAGAAATCAGATTTCTGGCCAATGCAGGAATATGTATAAAACCAGGAAGTGTTCTAATCCTTCCACCTTGCAGCTTCAGCTTGACCTTTCCACGTCTGACGATTTTTTCCTTCCTATCATCCCCTAGGAAGACATCACCATCATATTTCTCATACTCGCAGAATCACTCCCTATGGGGAGTGAAGTGAAAGGATGCACCTGAGTCAATCAACGATGACTCATGATCTACATGTGTATTTGAAGAAGAAGAAAAATACACATCCCCACCTTCATCCGAGGTGGTTTTTGCCTTTGAGGAAGGAGCATCATCAGAGCCCTTTCCTTTCTTAGGAGCTTTAGATCTGCATTCATTTTTGTAGTGTCCTTCCTTTCTACATTTCCAACATACCTTTACAAACTTTCCAGAAGATTTAGATCTCCCTCTAGATTTGGATCTCCCACTCAAAATCTTATTCTTGTTTATGTTTTGGTACCTTCCTCGTACAGATAAGGCATCTCCATTATGACCCTCCATATTTCTCCATCTCATTTCCTTCGATAGCAAGGCTGAGACAATGTCATCAAAATTCAAGGTAGTTGTATTGCTACCAATTGCAATAACTAGACTATCCCACGAATTTGGTAGAAAACACAACAAATTGATGCACTTATCTTCATCTAAGATTTTAATATCAATAGATGATAGCTAACTTACCACAGTATTGAAGGCGTTCAGATGCTCTGTCACCGAGTCTCCATCCTTCATCCTCAGGTTATACAGCTTTTTCCGCAGGAACAACTTATTCACTAGAGACTTAGATTGGTACAAAGTCCCAAGTTTTTCCCACAAATTCTTCGCTATAGCTTCCCCAGATACATTCAACAATACTGAATCTGAGACACACAACTATATTGTGCTCTTTGCCTTCCGATCCAGCTTCTTCCAGTCTTCATCTGATATTTTCGTTGGTTTAGTACCTAGATTTACTGTGATCCACTGATATTTATCCACCAGCAGATCCTCCATCTTGAGTTTCCACAACTCAAAAATATGACCATTAAATTTCTCGATCTCTATCTTTCCACTGCTCACCATATTCTTTCACCGCAAGAATCGATCCCACAGATCTCCCACTGAAAAAGGTCTACCTCAGGCCCGAACAAAAAACCTGTTGGAAATATGATGTAGAGTGTTGTCCTTGATGGCAACCCACTAAATGAAGATGAAGACATGTGACAGTTGACATGTGTTGTCCTTGATGGCAATACACCTGATGAAGTTATTCTTGACTTGATGGACTTGGTAAATGATGTAAATCTGATGTGATATGATGTTTGTTGACAATATTATGCTAAGTGTTGTCCTTGAAAGGCAACCCTCTTAATGAAGATGATGACAACTTACTTGGTGAAGTTGTGCTTGCTAAAATATGTTCTTGATAAGCTAAATATGATGTATCTACAGTGTGTACAGAAGGCAGTGAAGAAAAGAAGTCAGCATGTGCTCAATCTTGATGAAAAAGTATGTCTCTATGAATACGCGGATATGTCTAGGGGAAGTCGCGTATGCACACGGGAAAGAACATGATAAGTCGTGTATGTGAAAAAGTGAAAAAACAGGGGCCCGTGGTATTGAAGACTCATGGTATTGATTTGGCTCGTGGTATTGAAGGCTCATGGTATTGCTTTGGCCCGTGGTATTGAAGGCTCATGGTATTGCTTTGACCCGTGGTATTGAAAAAGGATAAACCTATATAAGGAGAATAAATTCATTGTGCAAATGATGAGTGTGGGTGCAAGATGTCTGAGCTTGAATGAATACTTCTCTTTGAAGTAGATCTGAATGGAAAGGGTTACACTTGAAGATAAATCTGAATGTATGATGCACCAATGATGAAGAAGGGGATCTAGATCTGAAATGCATTTGTATTTGCTAGATCTGATTATGGAAGGCTTAGATCTATGATGAGGCGAACATCTAGGCAAACATCTATCTGAAGTGAAAGGGTGAATCTGAACTGAATATCTAATCTGAAGAAGTATGCTGCTCTATAATGATTGAAGATCTATACGCTACTTTGCCGCAGAGGAAGCGCGTATATACGTGACTTCGATGAAGTGGAAGCGCGTATGCGCAATAAAATACATACAGAGGTATACGCTTGTTCGTGTGGACGGAAGCGCGTATATACGCGACATCAGTGAAGTAAAAGCGCGTATGCAAACTAGGGTTTGCTGAAGCAAAGGGTATGAAATATCTGATCTGTTCTGCTGTGTTTCTGCTATCTGATCTGTGTTGATAAGTATCTGTTGGTGATGTATGTTTTTGCTTAAAAGTATGGAAAGGGTCCAGTCTGAAAATATGATGAAATGTGGCCTGCAAGTTGTGTTCTATTGAAGTTGTTGGATCCAGTGTGAAAATTGATGAAACGTGTCCGAAGGGGTGGCCGAAGGTAGCCTTCGGGCCGTGGGGTTGTTGTGCTCTTCCGTGAGAGGGCTGGTAAACGAGCCGGGGGTCGTAGCCTCCCTTCCAAGAGAGGCTGGTAAACGAGTCAGGGGGTTGGAGCTCCCTTCTAGGAGAGGTTGGTAAATGAGCACAGGTGGGTGCCTGCGTGCTGGTAGGAGTCTGAACCAGCACATATGTTGTAAGATTTTTTCTCTATAATAAAAGATTGAAGGTTGAGCAACCGCAGCGGTGGTTTTCTCCCGACTTGGGTTTCCACCTAAAAATCCCGGTGTTCATGTGTGATGCTTTGTGTGATGGCTTATTCTTGCTTCATCGCACCCGTTTATTGTTTATTGAACATCTGATGAATGAATGATGGAATAATATAAGTAAAGATTTAATGACAGATCTAGATCCCTGTGTATACGCTAGTTTCATAAAGGGGATCCGCGTATATATGCTAGTTTACTGAAGGAAAGTAGCGTATGGGTTTTAAGGAATGAAAAAGTAAAAAATTTTGATTATGCAGTAAATACTGATTCACCCCCCCCTCTCAGTATTTTTCCCAACAATTGGTATCAGAGGGGGTCCTTGTGGAGAAGCTTGATCACTTAAAGGAGATCCATCACAATGGGAAGTCAAGAAGGAGTAATTTCTATAAAGCCACCTCTATTCAATGGAAGCAATCTGATATTCTGGAAGGTGCGTACAAAAGCATATCTGCAAAGTCTTGGTACAGATGTATGGGCAATCGTGGAAGAAGGTTATCAATACCCGGCAAGTATTCCTACTGATGCAGCTGAAAGAAAGAAGTATGAAATCAATGCCAAAGTAGTGAATGTCTTATTGGGAAGCATGTCTGAATCAGAATTTGCTAAAGTGATGCAGCTACATTCGGCAAAAGACATATGGGACAAAATCATTCTAAGATATGAAGGAGACACATAGGTAAAAAGTGCAAAACTCCAAACTCTTAGAATTGAATATGAAAATTTGAAGATGCATAGTGATGAGAGTGTTGCCAGTTTCTTTCTTCGTCTGGATGATATTGTAAATCGAATGAGAAATTTGGGTGAAACCATAACTGATACTACTTTGGTGGAAAAGGTCTTAAGATCCTTGACTTCTAAATTTGACTCTAAAGTTTCGGCTATTGAAGAAAGGCAAGATCTGCAAACTCTTTCTATTGTTCAATTGCATGGTATTCTGACTGCTTTTGAAATGAGACAAGGAGGTCCTTCCCAAATCAGAGAAGCTGATTTTAAGGCATCTACAAAAGGAAAGGAAAAGGAAGTTGTCAAAGAATCCAGCTATATATCCGATGAAGAAGAAGCGAATTTCGTGAGAAAGCTCCAACTAGGTACTGGAAGATTCAAAGGTAAGCTTCCCTTCAAATGTTTTGAGTGTGGAAAAGTTGGTCATTATGCTGCTAAATGTCCTTATAGAGAAAAGCATGGGAAAGGGAAACAATTTGAAAAGAGAAAGAGTTATTATGCAAAAGAAGATGATGATGAAGTGTCCAGTGAAGATGAAGAAGATTCTGACCAAGATCTAAAAGTGCTCATGGCTAAGAAGCAAAAGAAGAAGGCTACTCGAAACAAGAAGATACCTCAGAAATCATGTATAGAAAAAATTGAAGAAGATGAACCAGGTATTAATCGTTGTTCTTGTCTCTTACTTAACTGCATGTGCAAATATTATGATAGTGAAAGTGACAGTATAGATCCAGAAGTTTCTGACGAAGCTCTACAAGTACTCATGGCAAAGAAGGAAAAGAAGAAGGCCACTTGTAATACTCTTCTTTGTGCAAACAATAGTGAAGATAGTGAAAGTAAAGTTGTAGAAGCTCTCAAGACTAAAGTTGAAGAACTACAAAGTTCAACTTCTAAGCAAGAAACTATTTACAAGGAGATGACCTCTCAAATGAAAGATCAAATAGAAATGTTGAATGGACAGGTGGAAAAGTATCAAAGGTTTCATACTTATGCATCCAATCGAATTAAAGATCTAGAAGCAGATCTTGAAAAATAAAGCAAGAAGAATGAAGGACTTGAAGCTGCAATCATCTCTCTGCAGGCAGATCTAGAAGCATCAAGTAAGAAAAATGAGGAACCTCTACAATCATTTGAAAAGAAAGGCCTTGAAGCAAAAATCATATCTCTCAAAGAAGATCTGGAAAAATCAAATAATAAGAATGAAGAGCTAGAACAAACATGTGAAGAAAACGAAAATTGGTTGAAAGAAGAGATCCTAAATCTGAAGGATCAAGTAGAAGATGGAAGAAGGAAAGAAGAAAGCATGACAAAGCAATGTCAAGCCTTGGAGGTTGAGGTAAACATTCTCAAAGGTAAATTAGAAGAAAAGATTAAAATTTTGAGGTTTCAAGATAGTACTAATATTTTGGACAATATTCTGAGTAATCAAAGGTCTCCTGCTATCAAACTTGGTCTTGGTTTCCATGAAACTGTCAAAGGAGAATCTAGCTCACAAGGAAGTGCTAAAAATTCAGAGGATGTCAAAGCAAAACCTGAAGTGTTGAAAGAGACAAAAGATCAACCAACAATCATGAATTCTCAAAGGAATTCACTCAAGAACATTGAATGTTTTAAATGTCATAATTATGGGCATGTTGCAGCAAATTGCAGAAGCAGAACAATTCAGCCACAAACAAACAGGTTCTACTCAGAAAGGTACTCTGGTTTCTTCAAAGGATATTGTTTTTCATGTAACAAATATGGACATAAAGCAGTTGATTGTAAAAGGAGGAAGAATAGAAATACTCATTATGATTCTTATGTTTATTTCTCTGGCCACATGAGATGTTATGCTTGTAACAATTATGGACATGTAGAAAAAGAATGCAGGATGAACAGATCTGGGAAAGTGGACAATTTTCAGCACACAGTTGGAAAGCTCAAGAAAATTTGGAAAAAGAAGGAGGACCGATCAGAAACGTAGGGAACTCTGACCCTACTGCAGTCATCCGCCTCTGAAGCTGACCTTTCTTATTGACTGCAGGAATGATGTGAGAAACATTATGAGATCTAGTAATGTATCGTCACAAGGGGAGCAATGCATGATGACTCTCAAGGTTGATTTGTTTATTCTGGTTATGTTTACTTCTGACAGCGCATCTGATGTAGAAAGGACAGGTACAGGAGGTACAAGCTCAGGAGGAAATGAAGGAAGATGAAAATTTTCTATGCTTCACTTTCCATACGCGGGTTCTATGAAACAAAGTAGCGTATACACGCGAGTTCTAGCTGACTCAGACACGTATGCATTGATGATGAGAGAATTTATCTGATAGCTGAAGATCTGGAGCAGAAGTCCAGGGGGAGAATCCATCTGACTGCTGATGATTGCATTGTTAACATTATTCTGGTTATACTCATGATAATGAAATGATACATGGGTTCTTGTGTTGAAGATTATGGATGAAGCCTGGTTGCTTTATGATGAAGAGCATTCGTTATTGAGATGAAAGCCTTAGTATTCAGAGATAAGGACAGATCATGCAGAGATGGTTGCTGATGACTTGCTGATAAAATTATTCAGGATTGCACAAGTTAAGCAATAGCACTGGTTTAGGGGGAGTAGCAGGTTGATGATTGCTTTGTTGGCAATATGATTGCTTATTCTTTGGTCGTTATGATACTCATGCTCAAATGATGATAACTTGGTACATGGATTATTATGATGAGATTTTGAGCCCTGGTTGCTGATAAGTATCTTTTGTGTTCACAAATGGATGAGTTGGATGTCGATTGATTCAGAAATAAAAAGAGATCATGTAGAATTTGTTACTATGGTTGAGATCTTTTGCCTTCATATGTTACTTCATGTTAAATCTTGAAGATCATGGTGATATTGGACCACATGTATGATTGCCTGAATCATATTTGAAGATGTTGTTTTGGTATGATAATCTCTCTTAGAAAGAATATGTTGATGCTGCAAAGAGTTTGAAGACTTGGTCACTATTATGCTACAATCATTTGATGACGCTTGAAGACACAACTACATTGTCCTATCTGTCTGCCCTCACATGTTCCAGGGAAGCATTTAAATTTCACAAACTGAAGCTGGAGTTGTCTCTGTCTGTCAGAAGAACAAATTTACTTAAATGCAGAAGATTGAATTGGATACGCGGGTTTCCTAACATACAGTAGCGTATATACGCGAGTTCCTGCACAGAAAACCGCGTATGTCTGATTGCTGACAATTTTTGCTTGGAGTCATCTCTCTTCAGCACAGCTGCAGTGCTGCTTGGTATCTCTGATACTGTTTGGTATCTCTGGTGGTGCTCTAGTTCTCATAATTCTATTTCTCATATTGTTGACAAAGATGCCTTGATGATTTGTTGGTGAAAGTGTTCAGGATGCACAAACTAAGGGGGAGCCTTAGTCATATGAAAAGAATGCATGGATGCACAGATTCAGGGGGAGCATTAGCGTTGCTGAGTATAATGCATTGTTGGCATTATGATGGTTCTAAAATATGTTCTCATGCTTGAGGACTTTCTGGTGTTGGTCTTAAATGGTCATTTTTGTAATTTGTTGAAAAAGTCTTGTTGAGACTCATGATGTAAAATTTGTAATATTCAGTCATGTAAGGACTTGTCAACTTTGTAAACCCACTTGGTTGGGTAGCTAAGTCAAATTTGTAAACCCACTTGGTTGGGTAGTTGAGTCTCATATGTAAATTCACTTGGTTGGATATGTGATGTAAGTATGAGTCTTTGGTGATAGGAAGTCATGGAGTCATGTACTTCTGTGGAAAATATGTTTGAAGAGTCAGCATGAACTCAGGGGGAGCTTGGTCACTTCAGTTTATATCATATCTACAGAGCGCTTCTTCTACATGAGGAGAAAATGGGTGAGTGTGTTGGTTTTGATCTGCCCGTTGCCCTTGATGTCAAAGGGGGAGAGTATGTTGGTTTTTGATCTGCCCTTTGCCCTTGATGTCAAAGGGGGAGAGTGACATGGTGTTTGAATGCAGATAATGGTGTCAAAGAATTGGGAGAGTGACATGGTGTCAATGTACTTATCTGTTGTGGTAACCAAACACCATCATGGTTGCCATCAAGTCCAAAGGGGGAGATTGTTGGCAATATGATGCAGAGTGTTGTCCTTGATGGCAACCCACTGAATGAAGATGAAGACATGTGACTGTTGACATGTGTTGTCCTCGATGGCAATCCACCTGATGAAGTTATTCTTGACTTGATGACTTGGTAAATGATGTAAATCTGATGTGATATGATGTTTGTTGACAATATGATGCTAAGTGTTGTCCTTGAAAGGCAACCCACTTAATGAAGATGATGACAACTTACTTGGTGAAGTTGTGCTTGTTGGAATATGTTCTTGATGAGCTAAATATGATGTATCTACAGTGTGTACAGAAGGCAGTGAAGAAAAGAAGTCAGCATGTGCTCAATCTTGATGAAAAAGTATGTCTCTATGAATACGCGGATATGTCTAAGGGAAGTCGCGTATGCACGCGGGAAAGAACGTGATAAGTCGCGTATGTGAAAAAGCGCTCAAAAAGTGCAAAACAGGGGCCCGTGGTATTGAAGACTCATGGTATTGATTTGGCTCGTGGTATTGAAGGCTCATGGTATTGCTTTGGCCCGTGGTATTGAAGGCTCATGGTATTGCTTTGACCCGGGTATTGAAAAAGGGTAAACCTATATAAGGAGAAGAAATTCATCGTGCAAATCATGAGTGTGGGTGCAAGATGTCTGAGCTTGAATGAATACTTCTCTCTGAAGTAGATTTGAATGGAAAGGGTTACACTTGAAGATAAATCTGAATGTATGATGCACCAATAATGAAGAAGGGGATCTAGATCTGAAATGCACTTGTATCTACTAGATCTGCTTATGGAAGGCCTAGATCTGTGATGAGGTGAACATCTAGGCGAACATCTGTCTGAAGTAAAAGGGTAGATCTGAATTGAATATCTGATCTGATGAAGTATGTTGCTCTGTAATGATTGAAGATCTATACGCTACTTCGCCGCGGAGGAAGCGCATATATACGCGGCTTCAGCTAAGAGAAAGCGCGTATGCGCAATAAAATATACACTGAGGTATACGCTGGTTTGTGTGGACAGATGCGCGTATATACGCGACATCAGTGAAGTGAAAGCGCGTATGCAAACTAGGGTTTGCTGAAGCAAAGGGTATGAAATATCTAATCCGTTCGTTGTGTTTCGCTTATCCCATCCGTGCTGATAAGCACCGTTGGTGATGTACCTCTGTGCTAGCATGGAAAGGGTTCAAATGAAATATGATGAAACGTGGCCTACAAGTATTGTTCTATTGAAGTGGTTGGATCCAAAGGTGAAAAGTGATGAAACGTGGTCCGAAGGTGCCGAAGGTTGTAGCCTTCAACAATGGGGTTGTAGCCCTTCTAGGAGAGGCTGGTAAACGAGTCAGTGGGTCGTAGCTCTCCCTTCCAGGAGAGGCCGGTAAACGAGTCGGGGGGTCGGGAGCTCCCTTCCGAGGAGAGAGGTCAAAAATGAGCGCAGTGGTGCCTCCTCGCGTGCTGGTCAAGTCCGCACCAACACATATGTTGTAAGTATTGTTTTCTCTATAACAAAATATTGAAGGCTGAGACAACGGTAGCGGTGGTTTTCTCCCGACTTGGGTTTCCACCTAAAATCCTGGTGTTCATGTGTGTTGCTTATGTGTGATGGTTTATTCTGTTATTACTGCACATGCTTACTGTTAACTAAACATCCGATGAATGAATGATGCATAGACCTAAGTAAAGAAATAAATGCATAATAAGATCTCTGTGTATACGCGAGTTTTATGAAGGATATCCGCGTGTATACGCTAGTTGGATTCAGCAAAGTAGCGTATGGGTTTTAGTGAATGGAAAAGTAAAAATTTTTGAGTAAGTCCTAAATACTGATTCACCCCCCCTCTCAGTATTTTTCCCAACAAACCCCGCGCATAAAGGTGTCCCCTTGAAGCCGAAACAACTCTAATACCAAATGTAGGTTTTAACCCTGAACAGAAATTATCTACACACGAATCTTATAACAGAAAATAAACAATAGCGAGAGCATAAAACATAAAACAGATAAACACAGAGATTTTCCCCCGGATCCCAAATCGGGACGACCAGCTTGATTTTTCATTATATTCCTTTTAGTGTTACAACACATATATATACATGCCGAAGCATACATAAACCCCAATCCATTAACCCTGGATTAGAACATAACCATAGTTCCCTTGACCGGATCTACAAAATACCAAGGGTCGAAAACCATCGTACCCCAAAAACCATGTGCAAACTCATGCACAAAACATGGGTGGGTTTTCCTATCAGTGGGATCGCATACCAAAAAACTTTTTCTGGGGTGCTGCCCGGACCTCGACAAGGGGTGCTGCCGCCTCCCCTGCTATGCTCGGCGCAACATACAACGCGTGGGGCTAGTCGTGGAAACAATATAACACATACCCAACAATCATATTATCAGATGACCACTTTGTAGACATTATTCACTTTTTGACCACAGGGATGGCTTATTCGAAATATACTATGCAACAAAAGAAATAATTGGTGGTTAAGGCATTTGAATTTTCATTGATAGTAGGACAATTATATAGGGTGGGACCAGATGAAATATTGCATAGATATGTCCTCGAACATGAATGTTCAATGATTCTAGGAGAAGCTCATGGAGGTGAAGTTGGTGGACACTATGCAAGAAATACTACTGCATAGAAGATCTTGAGAGTAGGATTGTGGTGGCCCACACTACATAATGATGAAAAGGAGTATTTTATAGCATGCGATTTATGCCAAAGATCATGGAATCCCTCTAGAAGAGATGAAATGCCATTATTTCCCCAAGTAATATTGCAGGCTTTTGACAAATGGGCTATTGAATTTGTGGGACCTATCAACCCACCTGGAAAGAAGAGTGGTGCGAGGTATACTATAACTATGACTGATTATCTAACAAGATGGGCTGAAGCACATCCAGTAAGGAACTGTAACAAAGACACTCGTCGAAGTTTATTTTTGAAAATACCTTGTCTAGGTTTGGGTGCCTGAAGATATTGACGAGTGACCAGGAGTCACATTTTCTGAATAAGACTATTGAAGCATTGACTGAGGAATTTCAAGTATATCACCAAAAGATTACCCATTATCACCCTTAGGCCAATGGGATAGTGGGGGAATTTAATAATATTTTGGATATTGCACTGATGTTGGATATGGGATCCCTATGAAGTAAACAGCAAGGAAAGACTCCACAGATCAAGGATAGGGGCACACAATACAGAGTTTGTTTTGAGTCATAGGGGCTTTGGGCTAGGTCAAAGCCCCTTATTATTTAATGGGATGGGATAATTTTGTGAGCGTTGGACTCCACCCATGCTTTTGGACCATGGTATTGTAAATGCCAAACCTATATAAGGATTATAGATAGAGGTTAAAATATAGGCTTGAATGAGATGCATTTGGATGTAATATTGTCTTAAGTCCGAGTCTCTGTTTTGGTTAGATGAAAAGGCTCCTGCAGTTGTGTGCGTAGACACTTGCAGCTATGTTCGTAGGGTGGAAAGTGAATGTATGAGAAGGATATCGCTATTAATGAAAGACTTGTTGAAAAAGATCTGAGTTATATTGATGTGTTTTTATTTTACTTATTGTGTTTGAATATCTATGCTAAAAAAGTGTTTTGATTTGTAACTGAATAACGTAATCTTTTTTATGATTATTTACATTTTCTAACGCATGAATAAGTAAGATCATGCATTAGGTGAGTAATTTCAAAAGATGTGTTAAAAAATTCTTGTATTATTGATAGATTTAGCATTAGAAGTGTCACTATGAAGGAAAAGCCCCAAATCCATGATCCTTTATCCCTCTATATGCAGAAACTTGTTTCTAGCATCCCCCTATATTGCCTCGGGTTATATTTCGATCTGGGCAAGCAGATCATTGTTGAAAGGGCCAGTAATAGTGGGTTTTGTTGGACTACGCAACCACATTGAACTTGGATCTAGACCACATCAATCCAACAAATGGTTATGTTTTCGGGACCGATATTTGGCTGAGGGATATTTGGATGTGGAATTTGTCTAAGTAATGGATCGAAGATTGGGTTGATATAAAAGAACGTGAGTTTTCCGCGTACTAAGAAAGGAACCCAGGTGTCTCTACTGAACATTGGTTATAGAAGTATATCTATAGAGATCAGTATGATATCATTTTCACGTAGTTTCCTAGTGAGTTGTATGATTGGATCTCAAGACTAGCTGTGCAAACTTGTTGGTTAAATACTAAGTCAATGGCGTGAATCCCGAATCTTATTAAGAAGCTAAAAAATACTAATAATGAGATCATGAGGGTTGTTGATTATTTGATAGACAATATCCTTATAGGGTTCATTACTCAATTCACGATCGATATTTCTGTGTCTTATAGCGAAGAAAAGCACAAGTTCCTCCGAAACCCTAGAGGTAAGTACCTAAATTCACTAAAGTTCTAGATTAAAATGCTATTGTGTGAAAAGGGTATATTACGGATGCGGTCAGATTGATGTTTGACGGAAAAGAACTTGGTGCCACATGGACCGGTAAAATATTCATAACAAGTTGGAGTAATTACATTGAAACTAAACATCGTCCGCTGTTTGGATCTGAAAAAGTAGAAAGCAACCCCGTTACTCCACAAATTTTGTCTCCAAGATCTAAAATTCAGAAAGGCGTTGAAGAAATTCACCAACCTTCCAGTCCTATCCTCACTCCATCCCACTCTGTTCCTCTGCCTCCCCCATTCACCATGGTCCAACCCTTGAAGATGATTGTGTTCAAGGCAACAAATGATCCTGAACAATTATGGTTTGTGGTACAATCAATATGGAGTTCACATAATGTTATACATGAAAATATGAAGAAAGCACAGTTGATTATAGTGCTACAAGATAGAGAATTGTACTGGTACATGAAACATGTTACGGTGAATTCAAATGATTCTTTGGCTGAGACAAATACCACGTTGAATGTTGAATTCAAGAGATCAAAGTCGCAGTCCTAGTGTATCACAGAGATCAAAGAAAATAAGTAGCTAACTACCGAGTCCATATGGGAGGTAGATCTAAGATTTAAGAAATTACTGAGGAAGATTAGTTTCAATATCCAGGATGAACAACATAGATAATGGTTCATTTTTGCGTTGTTTCCTCATCTCCGACTACCATTGTCACAACAGAGGATTTCAACTCAAACTGAAGCGTTGGAGATTTTGATGAAGCTTGAAGCATCACCAATAACTGATACAAGGGTAGGAGTGAAAAATATTAAAACTCAGTTGGAGAGCTTGCATATGGAGCTCCAGGATCTAAAGAAAGGAAAGGAGGTTTTATCTGATACAAGGTCGGAAGTATGGTGTATTAAGTGCAAAGCAGGGGGTCATTATAAATAACATTGCCATGTTTATAGAGACTATTTGGGCCTCACGATGTCAATTCCGTTGAGGCATGGATCGGATGATTGGATAAGTGTAGGGACCCATGTATGGTGTACCTTATACGAAGTTGAAGGTCATCATTCTATGGATTATTTTTACCTACTGCAAAATTTTGTGAGATCACCGAAGCAATTGTACTACAATTTCTATAGTTTGGTGGGACATGATGAGCAACATTGTAAGAGCTATGATCTGATGACGTAGAACATTCCTTTTGCATATCAGATGCAAGTAGAATGGCGCGAAGCTTCTGGTTCGTCGACTGTTAGAGGAGGTTTCCAAGGCCGAGGGCATGGACGAGGAGGAGGTGTTGTTCGTGGGGGAGGGAAAATCATATGCTACAACTACAGATAGACTGGAAATTTTTCTAGGGATTGTTAGAACCCCATTGAAGTTTCCTGTAAGTATTGTCAATAATTTGGTCATGAAATTGAAGATTGTCCTATTTTTTTAGCTAAAATGCACAAGCGCAACCAACAACTAGCTAAGAATATACAAATGATGAGGTTTGAACTGTGCCATATTGATCCAAGCATTAACATAGTGACACAAAGTGGTGTATGTACTAAAAGAGATCTCGCAGAAGGGAGAATTTTGTCACGGAGACCTGGGTAGTGAAAGAAGAAAATAAGAATTTTGGATTTAATGTACAACATGAGAAAGAGACATTCATGGGAGCAAGGAAGGCATTTATGACTCCACAAGCTTCATGGAAAGAGTTGTTTCCCTTGAAGAATAAGCCTGATGAGAATGCCAAAGTAAAGGAAGTTGATCAATTTATCTTGGAATCCTTTTTATGTATGTGTATGAAATCACTAAGGGACTGGAAGGCCGTTGAAGGATTACAAGAACTAATATATAACTGTGGTGGAAAGGAAAATATGCAACTGGAAGTGTGTGCAGTAAATAAAGTGTACAATAATAATAAGAGAACTGGCCCAAAGATGCGCTGGACTACACAAATCAGAGATTATGAGATGGATCAAGTCATTTTGGATCTAGGATTAGATGCCAACATTCTGCCAAAGCATACATGGGAGTGGATGGGAACTCCTAAGCTGCAATGGTCACCAATTCATCTAAGGGTGGAAAATCAGCAGAATATCATTCTTATGGGGTAATTGCAGGGGATTAGCATAGATATTGATGGAGCTATCATGTTGTTAAAATTCTAAGTGATTGATATTATTGATGATAGCAATCCCTATCTTGTGTTGTTAGGATATTATGGGGCTTATATCATGGATGCTATAATTAACCTGAACAATAGTCAGATGGTATTTGGAAAGGATGGTACCCTAGTGGTAGTACCATTAGATCCTTCATAAGGTGCGTGTTATAAATAACTTGTCTAGCATGATTACGTGGATGTTGATATTGATCAGATATATAAGTTTAGAATGAAGATTGGACTAATCCCACGCAGACGGTAGAATATGTTGGGAGCATGATAGTTCATGTGTTTTAGATTCTGATGAATAGTTGGATCATTGGAAGAATCATTTTCATGAAGTAACTACTAATCATTGTAACATGGTTACCAAGTCTCCGCATTATGTCAGGTCGGAAGTGCACAACTTTCCCTTTTATGATGGAAATGGGAATGTTGTCTTGTTCTTGGAAGAATTTGAGTGAAAAGTACCAAAACAATAGAGGTATAAATATTTGGACTTCACCTTGAGATCTGTTAGTGTCTAAATGTTCAATGATCAAATGTACTCTTTTAGGTTTACTTAGTAGTGGTGCTAGGTCAAAATTTCATGTTTCAAGTCAGTTTCAAATAAATTTTTGTTCACTGAATATGTCTAGGTCAGATTCTAGGTCTCATTTGTTTTGCCACCATAAGAGTCAATTTATTTCATGAAAGAAGGTGAATAAAATTTAATTTTCACCATACAAGCCATTTACATAGGGAAGTAGCAAAGATAGGGAAATAATTGAAGGGAATTTTTATTTCATCAAATAAAGTGTGTTTCTTGATTAAATTTTTTCAAAAAAGATAAATTTATTCAAAAATTTTGTGATTTCACTAGAAGACAAAAAATAAAATTTTGTCATTATTATAAAAGAAAAAGAAACTTATTCAAATAATTTTATACTTTGATTTTCGATAGAGCTCTTCTCTTGTCACCATCATACTCCAAAACTACAAAGGGTTGAATACAAAAAAATAAATTTGTGCGATTTCTCTCATGCTACACTTTTGGAGGTGTTGCGCTACGCTTTTGAGGTGTTGCAAAGTGTTGCGCTACGTTTCTGGCATGCGCTATGATTTTGGTGTTTGAGCTCCAAATAATTCATAAAAGCTTCAAAACCACTTCACAAGGGTTCATACACCTCCTAAACAGTAATTGGACACCATTCCTACCTCTCTCAAGTCGAAATTCATCAGCAAATGAGTGGTTTCTTTCATTAGGTCATCTCCACTACGTTTTTGGTGTTTTTCATATTTTTCTTGTTTCACCTAATAAAACCCTACTTGAACCATTTACAACCTTCATTAAATATCCATACACCATACCTCAACATATCCTATCACTCATTACCTTCCTTTCCATCAATTTCATTAAAACCCTAATTTTCACTACATTTTGGCTGAAAACTAGTAAATTCCCGTGTTTTAATATTTTTGGAACCTTCCTCATACCCATTTCCATAAATTTCACTTGAATTATATTTCCAAATAATCACCCTATCTCCATTTTTTGGATAATTTTACCTAGCTTCTTTCGACCTCATTTCTGCCCCTAAAGCCACCCTAGCACCATCCCTTGTTTTCTTAATTCTACATCTCCCTTACTCGTTTTATCCAGCTAGGGTTTCATATTGTTGACAAACACCATGGAGGAAGAAAAAAATATTCATAATGGAGGCCAAGATTACAGGTTTGAACCATCTACTTTGCAAGAAATCAATGCCTCCCATTTTTCCAATAAATGTTTTGAAAACAATGGTTGTTTGAGGTTTTGTGAGAGGGTCAAGGAGGTAGGATGTCATGCTCAATTGACAAGCCTTTTTTCCACTAGATTAAGAAAATACAAGGCCATCATAGCAGGCATTGAGTTTACCATATCAATATATGGCATTGCTTCAACAAAAAATATTCCAAACCATGGAGAAATTTGTTTCAAAGGGATGGAATTGGACCTTGAAATCTAAAAATGTTCTTAAAACCTCATTGCAAATATGATCCTGAGCATATATTCCCTTTCAATAATTTACTTGATAAATATGCCCCTTTGATGAAATTAATCAAGAAAAATTTTACATGTGAAGGAAGATTTTCAAGGTTGTACCAGTATCATGTCAGGTTATTGATGCACTTCACTACTACTCAGCCACTCAATTTTCCCAATTCTTTGTTGAGATGTTTGGTCAAGATGAATGAAAAGGTACAGATAAAAGGTAAATATCATCACCCAAGTTTATTTCATAATGGCTTTGTTAATCTTATTGTTTTTCATCATCTTTCAGCAATCAATATATCCAGGCAAAAATTTCGTGGAGAAAGTTGCATCAGCGCCTCTTACTAGCCCATCCATCATCCATATCACATCATCAACACCAAAAAAAAAAAAAGAGGTTGTCTCTTCAAGTAGACAAGTAGAGATATCAAAGGCACCGAGGGTTGAGATCACTCAAACCTATGAGAAAAGAAAGAGGATGGTTTTTTCTCCTAAGATCATCAAAGGATTTATTTCACATGATACCACAATTGAACAAAGACAAACAATAGATCATCCACCTAGTCATGATAGTGACCCACTCATGCTTGAGGATGAGTCACAATTGAAACAGCATGAAAAACAAGCATCCATGGAAGTTGACATGGTAGAGAAGGTAAATGAAAATATAGATGAGGATATTGTAAGGGAGAAATATTTAGAGATAGAATAATGGAGGGACATCCCCTCAAAGGAAGACTTCTTGATTACCTTCCTACAACAAGAGAATATGTAGCTGAAATTAAAACAACTCCTCTAAATCAAACCGAAGGCTAGTATTAAGGCAGATAAGGGTAAAGGCAGGGAAGTGGTGGATGTTGAGCAGCTCAAAGATATATAGGTTTAAGCAAAGCCTAGGAGGTCACGAACAAGAGGGTTATCTTAGCAAAAAAAGCAATAAAGAGAGCCATATCCACCATCATCTCAGTTAACATTTGATGAGCTAATAGCTGTAGAAATTAAAAGATATAAAGAGTTTTGGCTTGATAGGGTAAAAATCAGGGAAAATTTTAAGGATGGGAAATTATTTTGATGTTTAAAACATTGGCGAATCTCACTGGTCCCTAATATAAAACTATAAAATGTTTATTGATATATTTGTAAAATTATTCAGATTTACAATGATTTTTTATATACTCTCTATATAATGTTCGTGATTTTTAAGTTAAAATAATTTTATGTTCTAAAATTTGGGCGAATCATTTTTATAAAAAATGGAAATTGGTGAATCCTTTTTTTAGAAAAAACATGGAAAATTAGCCCATCTGCGAATATTAGCCCCTAAAATTTTCCATGGTAAAAATTCATCTTGAAATTTTTTTTAAGAAGTCAGAAAGAGATAAAAACCTCCAGAGGCATATGGAAAGGAACTATTTCACAAGGAATCAAATCGCCAAGGTGAGGGTGAAAAACTTGAGGAAAAAGCTTAGAGAAACCAAATGAAGCTTAAGGAGAAGGAAAATTTGGATCTTCTTGCTGAGGCATCCTTATATTCTTATCCCATCATCCCAAGAGATCAAAGAAAAATTGTTGGAGGTTTTTTAGCATTGTTTTCATTTTTGATGATTTATTGAAAATTATGGAAATTTGGCTTTAGCAAAAGTGTCGCATAGCGCCGCGAAGAGTTTTCTAAGAGCACTTAAATGGATGAAAATCTACATGGTTTGATGCCTTTTCACCTGTACATCACATATATGACATCAGGTAAACATTTCACCCTCACATTTTGAATAAAAATGCAAAAAACATCATTTTTTTTCATGCTTCTTCCACCTTGTTTACCTCTGTGCGACGCTTTTTGAGTGAGGTTGGAAGAATCAATTTTTGAAGGCCTTCCAGTGGGTGTTTTCTTAGCTTTGAGGCTGAAGTGGAAAGAGAATACATAGGGCTACCTAGCCTAACTTCCATACTTGCAAATGGGCACTTAAAAGTAAGTCAAAATCAAATCCAAAATGGTGCGATGCTTCTGCTGGGAGGCGCGACGCTTCTGCTAGAGGTGTGGCACTTTTGTCATTGGATTCCCTTGGATAGTTATGAACCCATAAAAACTCCAAAGTTCGAGTTTTAGCTGCCCCATGAGGTGTCTTTTTGGTAGGGGATTTTTTTTTCCTCTCTTTATGGAGGAATGATGTAATTAATCTAGGAGACATGAAATCCTAGTTATTAGCTAAATTTTAAGAAGTGGTTTCTAGCTTCCCTAGATTCTAGGTAATGACTCATACAATACATTTATGATGTATTTTAGATCATATTCAACCCAATGAGGTGTCATGAACTCTATTTTCTATATGTTGTCCACGTCAAGTCATTTGAAGGGTTGGATAGTTGTTATTTGCAGTGGACCTATTGTACAAACTCTTTTTAAAGTGAAATGAAAGAATGTTGCAACTATACTCTTGAGATTATAGTGGTATGCTTTTGAGAATAGTTTCTTCTCTACTAATTTATCAAGTTAAATGTTATGTTAAATTTTCCATCACATGCATGTTTCTGTATGTTAATATTATGTGTTTATAAACATAAATCGTTTCTTTCTGTGCTCTATTCTATAATATTTTCATAGATGTGTCTACTCTTCTGATGAATGAATTCATTTAAATGCTCATTTTGACTCCTTCTCTTTAAAAAACCTATACACGATGAGAAATTAAGTATGTTCATGAGTTTACTTACCTCACCTCATCCTTGTTTCTACAACTTAACCTTTGAAATCATACCTAAACCATAGTCCTAGTTCCTTGATTGTCATTCCTATCGAACAAAAAAAGAAGAAGCAAAACCCTAATCTATTGAGCATCATAGCTAGCCTAAGATCATTATGCATTCCATCATCTCATTGGTTACATAGTGACATTGAGAGAGTCCTCTCTAGTTGTGGTAGGGATAGCTACCTGACCTAATGGTTGGTTTGTGGTTATCTCCTTGAATTCCATTCTCAGCCTTGGGAAATGGGAGGAGTGATAACATTTTTGGCATTGTTGTCAGGGAGCGATTGCAAAACTTTCCCTGGAGATACGCATTTTAGTTAACTCAAAGTTAGAATTTTGTGTGACAAGTTCTAACATTCTAAGAAGGTTGAGTTCCTAAATTCGATCCAAACTGAAAAATTCTCAAAAATATGGCTCCCAAAATACAAACTAGGTCAAATCCAGAACCAAATCCTTTGCCTATTGTTAATTACCCTAAGAGTATTTTAAGAAAGAAGAAAACAAAGTTTCAAAAAGTTGGAAAGGATATACCTCCACTTGTGAAATCAAACTCCTTCCCTATGAGACTAATTGCTCCAAAAATTTCATCTTTTAATTTTAAATTTGATACATATTTGTTCAGGTCTAAGTCTGAATCCTTTCTCTGAGACACTATTCTTACCCCATTGATTTTGAGACCTACCTGTCATTTTCTGAATCTTCCTATTTCGAGCTTGATAGTGAAGTTCGGTCTAATTTTCATAATCTTCAAGGTTTAGTTGATAAGTTTCAAGTAAATTCTGAAAAGGCTTATTCCCAATACCAACAACAAGATTTTTCTTCACCACATGCTATTACACCTTCTCACTCATCTGCATTATCATCTCTCACTTTCATTCCATCATTTCCTATACAAGTTTTCACTCCATCAACACCTTCACAACCCCCTCCATTAGTGATGGCTAGATTTTACTCGTTGATCCTAACAGCACAGCTCACTGCACTACCTCAAAACTATGGTCAAATATTGCCTCTTTCTAATGGAACATCAAAGGTTACTTCTCACCAACACATTCTCAAAGTAATTGATTTAATCGACCTTGAATAAATTTACAATGATGACGCCAAGATGCACATCCTAGCACAAATTTTCTCAGGAGAGGTAAAGAAATGGTTTCGCTCCCTAAAAAACAATTCAGTAGTTAATTCATGGCATCTAATTGACTTTTTTATCGTGAAATGGGAGGGGAATAATAATCCATTACAGATTCTATCTGAATACAACACCTTGAAAAGAAATCCTAATGAGTTTGTACAAGACTTCACATCTAGGTTCAACATAATTTATGATTCCATTCTTGAAAATATCAAGCCTACGCCAGGCCTTGCATTACTTAATTACCATGATGTTTTCCATCCTAACATTGCTTAACATATGATAGAAATAAACCCATCTACCCTTGAAGAAATTCAGAGAAATGTAGTGAGCGTTGAAGAGAATCCAATTTTCAAAAAGTCAAAAATCAAAACAATTAAAAGGGTAACCATCAAGGAAGAAAAATCTACTTCATAAGAAGGAAAATTTGACACCTTGATAAAAAAAATGGACAAAATGATGGACAAAATAAACATCGCAGATAGACAAGCTGAACCCTTAATTAGAAATCCCAATTTCAGGGGTCAAAATCAGCAACCTCAATATAGAATCAAGAACCAGGAATATAGGGGTCAGGAACCACAAAGTTAGTAGAAAATTCTCACTCCATTCCAAAAAAACTGTACTGAAGGCCCTGATGAGGAAGAAGAAGAAGAAATTTAAGGCAAAAATCATTTGTTTGAGGAAAATCAATAGCCTATTTTCCTCATTGAAGAACATTAGTTTTTTGCAGAAATGTATGCACTGGATGACCAACAATATGTCCTGTCAAATGATGACATGTTATCAGTGCAGACATAAGTTTACCAAAGGGGATATCAGAATTCTCTTGCTCAAGTATAGAGGCAATATGGTTTGAGAAATAGGAATGTGCCAATAACCTCAAGTAAAAAAAAATAGAATTCTCAAATAGAGTATCATCACAAAGAGACCACTACTTCAAATGAAAGTAAAGATAAAGGACCTTTTGTTCCTCATTATGCAAAAGGAAATGAATCTTCTACCAACCATCAGAAGAAATATAAAGAATTTCAAGATGGAGGACAGAGAAAGGAGACTCCACACAAAGATTAGCTCGAGAAGAAATATGCATCATCTAAAGAGGTACAAATACATTATGCTCTTTTTAGTCTTGAAAATGAAATCTCAAAAATGAAAGTCTCCATTTCTTTAACTGAAATAGTCAAGAATGACCAGTATAAGTTTCAAGTAGCCAAGTTTCTTAGGGTAGATCAGATGTCTGATATGCTCAATGTGAGTGATGATCACCAGGAACTTTTATTTGGTCATGTTGTTGATGGTGACTTAGAAGATAGTGAGGTCCATCCTTTTTGTCTTAGCCTCAAAATCCATGATTTTATTCTTCATAATGCCATGCTTGATTCCAGAGAATCTCACAACCTTATGCCTAAATCCATCATGGAAAAACTAGGTTTAGATATCACAAGACACTACCATGACCTGTACTCTTTTGATTCAGTGAGGGTTAAATGTATTGGCCTCATTAAAGATATAGTAGTGTCTTTAGAGAAAATTCCTGCCAAGAATATCCTCATGGACATTTTTTTGGCCAATATCTATCCTAGATATGAAATTTTTCTCTCTCGATCACGGGGTCATCCAAGTGGATATTGGTGGTCACCTAGCTATTCCCCTTGGGGCCCCACCATTGGCTCTTTCAGTTTTTCAGTTTCGGCACAACTTACTATTTTTAGTAGTTTTTCGGGTCTTGAACTTCTGGAGCCGTTTTGAGGCCCTAAACAATGTTTTTTGGGAAAACTGGGAGCAACATGGGTCTATGGGATAATTTCTGTCACTCAAAATTTGTATTCCTCATATAGATCTTTCTAACGAGGTATGGTTCATGTCAAACAGAGATTGTATGCCAAAGTTACATCCCTGGGAAGTTGAAACACCAATTTACCCAAATGGGGCCCATAGTTTTGGTGCTTCATCTCCTAGGGTTAGGGTTTTGGATGTTTAGGGTTTTCCATTGTTTCTAAATAAAAAATAGGCCCTCAAGCCTAATTTTAACTCATTTCAGAAGCCTGTAGCCACCACATCTCTTCTCAGAGATAGCTACCAGTGCGCTAGCTAGTTTATTTCCATTCTGTCTATAAGCAAATTTCAGTTCTTTGATATTAATGAAATGAAGTGTTATTTCCACTGAATCTTTGTATTTATGGTTATATGTTTATTCTGTTGTGTTCCTACATAAATCCGGATCAGTGGTATCAGAGCGGTCTGCTTTTTCTCGATCCTTTTTTGCATGTCCCCAACAAGGTCGGGGTATAAGGAGTTAGGGCTCGATTTGGTGGAACCTTTACATGATCAGCCTCGCAAACCCCGACATAAATCCATGGGGGATGAAAATTAATATGAGGGAGCAGGAGATCCTATCAAAATATTGCTCAAGGAGGCCCTCGAAAAACAAAGAAACGCGATGATGGATAACTTTGCCTAGTTCCTTCAACAGCTGCCCACCGACGGTGCATCTGCATCCAGCAGTCACTTTGGAGGTGCGACTCCTTTCAAGGTACAAGTAAATTTTGACATTCCCATATTTGAGGGTCAAATAGATGCACATGCCATAGATAGATGGTTGAATCTATTAGAATTATATTTCTTGGTTCATGACTTTTCCGAATGGGAGAAGATTAGTTTTTCACTCCTCAACGCTGCCCCCATGTCAAGGACTGGTGGGAAACCCACTGTGAGAAAAAGGACGAAACAGAACCCTCTCTGTTCTCGGCCATACCCACTTGGAATTCTTTCTGAGACGCCATAAAGGAATAATACTATCCCGTGGGGAGCTATGAGGACAAGTACATACAATGGACCACACTGTGATAGCAAAGGGATCAAGATGAACATGAGCTAACGAAATTGTTCCATACCCTGCGCACAAAGTTGGGTATCAAAGATTCAGAGAAAAATCTGGTGCTAAATTATCGCAGTTGTATACATAGATACATTCAGGAGGAAATGGATTTCCTTGACATCTCCTCGCTTGGTACGACATACCGGTATGCTTCTTGGATTGAGCAGAAATTCAAATAGAAGAAGCAAGACTTTGGATTTGCGAATAAAAAGCAAGGGAAACATGCTCCAAAACCATAGAATGAAGGATAGAACCAAGGCATGGTGACTCAAGACAACCTGTCAAAGCCACAAGCAAAGAACAACACCGCAAAGCCAAAGAAGGACAGGGAAAGTGGTGTGAGTTCCATAAGAGCTCCACTCACAACACAAGTGAGTGTCGGGCCAAGCAGTTGCTGGTGGCTGAGATGAGGGCTTCTAAGTCATATTCATGCTCTGACTCTAAACCAAAACCTGACAAGGGGAATGACAAAGGGAAACATATTATTGATGCAAAGCCAATTTCTACTATTTCCACTACGAAGATCTAGAAGGAGTAACCGGAAGATCCAGAGGAGGAGGAACGTCTCTTCCACTCCCAAATGTGGGTAAAGGGCTCCCTGATACAGTTCATTGTCGATAATGGGAGCCAAAAGAACCTCATTTCAGTAGACACTGTGAAGCGGTTGGGCTTGTTGATCACATCTCACCCACATCTATACACCATCGGGTGGCTTCACCAAGGACGAGACCTCCACGTCAGCCAGCAGTGTCGCCTTCCCTATAGCATCAAGCCCTTCACGGATGAGGTATTATGTGACGTTGCTCCAATTGATGTTTGTGATGTATTATTAGGACAACCATACTTGTGGAAGCGTCATGCTGTGTATGAGTCTCGGCCTCATGCTGTTATTGTTACTTTGGGAAATAAGTTGTACAGGATACCAGAGGTACCACCTCCTGCCGCTATCTCTTTGGTTACTACAAAAAAATGTAGTAAGCTCATTTCCAAAACCAGGAAATTCGTTTTTCTGATGATCCGCCCCTATGGCCACGACCTATAGATAGGGCTCCTCTACACGACAACAACAAATGGATAAGGTTGTGGAGGAGTACGGGGAAATTTTCACCTCACCTACAAGGGTTCCTTTGCACTGTCAGGTCAATCACCCGATTGATCTGACCCCAGGTGCATCGCTACCTAATGGACCAATCTATCGGCACTCTGTTCTGGAGAACAATGAAATCAAGAGCGAAATTTAGGAACTGTTGCAGAAAGGCCACATCCGACAAAGTTCATCGCCATGTGGGAGCCTGATCGTGTTGGTACAGAAGAAGGATGGGATGTGGAGACTCTGTATTGACTATCGGGTGCTGAAAAAGATCACTGTCTGGAATAGGTACCCGATCCCACAGATTTATGACTGTCTAGACCAACTCAAAGGTGCAAAATATTTTAGAAAGATCGACTTGAAGTCTAGGTATCACCAGGTACCAATTGAACCCTCTGATGTGTGGAAGACTGCCTTCAAAGCCAAGGAAGGCCTTTTCGAATGGTTGGTCATGAATTTCGAGTTGAAAAATGCTCCCACAACCTTCATGAGGTTGATGGACGAAATCTTGCAGCCATTCACCAACTCATTTGTAGTGGTGTACTTGGATGACATTCTGATCTTCTGCCAGACTTGGGAAGAGCACCTCCATCACATCCGACAAGTCCTCCAAACATTGCGGCAACACAAGCTGTGTGATAATTTGGAGAAGTGCACTTTTGTCATGACCCAGGTTCAATATGTGGGATACATTATTGATGAAAGGGGGCCGCATGTGGATCCAACCAAGATCCAAGTCATTCGGGATTGGCTAGCCCCAACCACTATAACAGAGCTTCGCAGATTTCTGGGTCTTGCTAATTTCTACCGTAGGTTCATGTTGGGATTCTCTCATATCACTTGGCCCTTGAGTGAAGTCACCAAGGGAGGAGTGAGAGAAAAATTATTTTGGTTGGAACCTCAACAGAAGTCATTCACGGAATTGAAAAATCGCCTCTGTTCTACCCCAATTCTCACATTACCATACTTGAAAAAGCCATTTTAAATCGAGACAGATGCCTCTGACTATGCTATTTGGGCAGTTCTTACTCAATAGGGACATCCAGTGGCATATCACACTGAGACCTTGTCTGACACAGTTCACAGGTATCCCACTTATGACAAAGAAATGTATTCCATTGTGCAAGCTTGTCAACAATGGAATCATTACATTTTGGGGAAGGAAAAAATCATCCACACAGACCACTGGCCCCTGCAGTTTATACAGAGACAAGGGAAGTTGCAGAATGATCGCCGTCATAAGTGGTCCACATATCTGCAATAGTTTCATTTGAACAACAAGTACAAGTAGGGTAGCACCAATAATGTTGCAGTCTGCCTCAGCTGACCACCGATCGTGGCACTCACCACTGTTCTCAACTCTTGTGGGCATGAGACTTTTGATTGGCCACTTCTCTATGAGAGCAACCCAAAATTTAGCCACACTTACAAGGCACTCTTGGGGGGTACCCTAGTTCCAAATTTTCACCTCCAAGATACACTTTTGTGTCACATGAGACACCTTTTTGTTCCTTCAAGCGAGCGTGCCAAGATGATATGGGAAGCACACTATAGTTGAGTCATTGGGCATTTTGAGGTCGAGGAAACAATAGTAGTACTAAAAAAGTATTTGTATTGGCCGGACCTTCGAAAAGATGACAGGAAGAACATTAGATCCTGCACTGCTTGTGCCATTGCCAAACTAACCTTCAAGAAGCAAGGCCTATATACTCTGCTACCTACCCTTTTTCAACCTTGGGAATCCATCTCCATGGATTACATGTCAGGCCTGCCTTCTACTAAGCATGGAAATGACTGTGTTTTCATGGTCGTTGTAAGATTCTCGAAGATGGCCATTATGGTGGCCTATAAGAAGAATATAACAATAGAAGCCACTACTAAGCTCTTCTTTGAATGAGTGTGGGTGCACTTTGGGATCCCACAATCTATTATATCAGATTGGGATAGCAGGTTCCTTAGCACATTTTGGTCCAGCCTCTGGTCAATGCTGGACACCAAGCTCACCAAGTCCACAACTTTCCATCCCCAAATAGATGGATAGATAGAGGTCGTCAACAGGTGGAATAAAATTTGTCAAGACTACTATAGACATTTTTGCTGAATACATTGGAGTTTGTGTGAGTCGATTTTTAAAGTAGCAGACTGGAACTAAGTCAAACAGACATCATAACTTAGGATTCTTGTGCTGATCAGATAAGTCAAGTATTTTCTTGTTTTCACTGTTTATTTTTCTAAAGTTCCATACATACATTTTCATGTTTTCTATCTTGAATGATTAAATATGAGGATTTATACAGGATTAGTGTCAAAAGCTCCTTGTATTTTACTAGTTCTTCATTGATATGTTTTTTTGTTGATAACCGAACTTAAGAATTCTTAAATGCTCTAAGTCCCTGTTTGACCCTTTTATTTCGTCCTCATTTCTGTAACTTAAGGATTCTTAATTTCCCTTTTGTTCAGATCTTTCCATTTCATCAAAAAGCCTATTCAAAACCATTTGAAGGTCATCTACCCTTCCTTTAGTACATTTTCTCTTTTGACCTTATTTCCTAGCTTGCTTGCTAAGAAGTTGACTCCATAGCCCAATTTTCTGGTAGATCCCTCTGTGGTTTACCTTGAAGTACCTCTTATTCCCACCAAAATTTCAAAACAAACCAATTGTCCAATCATACCTAGCCTAAAATCTTATAACAAAAATCGAGCTAAATCTTGAGCAGAGATCCCTCTCCGCAATTTAGGAAGGCTAGATCCTAGATTTCAAAAGAGGTTCTTGGTTACCTCGGACTATTTCTCTTGAACTTGGAGAAATTACTGAGTGATAAGATATTGGGGTGATTTTACCAAAATGGAGTGCTAGATATCCTCAAGACCTTCATTGAGTATACTCTATCATTGATTCCAAGGGACAGTAATGTTATTGTTTATTCTCTTTCCACTTCAGCCAACATGTTAAAAATTCCACTTTATCCCAGCAAGAAGTATGGAATTAACGTCAAACATCACCTTGTTGTTATAGATAATGTTCATTATTGGAAAGTTTTCGAAGATTACAAGCAAATCAACAACTTATTGCATCTGGAAGAGGAGTTTGTGAGTTCAAAAATTGATGATCAATTTTATGAAGATGACCAAGAAATGAAAGAAGCATAAATGAAAGTACTTCAGTTGAAATATATCTCCATTCCAATAGGTCTTCTGCCTTTGGAGGAGATTTTTGACCAATATGATGTTGCATGGAAACCGAAAATGTTTCCAACAGAAGTAGGAGTGGAAGACGTCAATCTTGGCACTCATGCAAAGCCCAAAATGGTCAATATTTCAAAATCCTTGAGCTCTGGAATGAACGATAAATATGAAGCACTCATGTCTCAGTTTTCTCATGTTTTTTCATGGGAGTATTATGATCTGAAAGTGTATAATAAGAGAATAATTCAACAAAACATTCCTTTAAATCATGATCATAAGCATTTCCACGAGAAACTAAGGAGAATGAATCCCAACTTGTTGCCTTCCATTCAAAATTAGGTAAATAGGTTGTATACTTCTGGTAATATTGTTCCTCTTCATTTTTAAAATTGGATGTCGAACTTAGTGCCAGTAAGAAAGAAGACCAGTGAGATTCGAGTGTGTATAGATTTCATAAGTCTGAATAAAGTATTGCTGAAAGACCACTACCCAAATACGGATCATATTATGAAAAGGGCGGTTGGTTCTTCCATAATTTCATTGTTGGATGGATATTCTGTGTATAATCAGACTTTATTTCATCCAGATGATCAGTAGAAGACAACCTTTACAATGCCATGGGGTAATTTTATGTATGCTAAAATTCCCTTTGGATTTTAAAATGAAGGAGAAAATTTTCAGTGAGCGATGGATATCAAATTTTCCAATGAAAATGATGTTGTTTTGGTCATTTAGATTGATGACATCACAATTTTTTCCAATACGGATGAAGAGCACTTGCAGCATTTGAAGGTCATTTTTTAGAAATGCAGAAATTTTGGCATATCATTGAATCCAAAGAAGAGCTTGTTTGCTATGGAAGAAATGAAATTTCTTGGTCATATCATATTTAAAGACGACATATGAATATATCCTTCAAAGTTTGAGGAAATTTAGAATTTTTACTATCCTAGAAGCAAGAAATAAATCCAACCATTCAATGTTAAAATCAATTTCTTGAGAAGGTTTATTTCTAACCTTGCTGAACATATAAGAGAAATCATTGATATGTTGAATAAAGGCGGCGAGGTGAAGTGTTCTGATGAGGAAAATAAATCATTCAATCGAGTTAAGTTTTCCTTATCTCATGCTCCTACACTCATCAACCCTAGTTATAAACTTGATTTCATCATATTTTCCTTTGCTTCTTAGCATACTCTCGATGTTGTCCTCATGCAAAAGAAAGATAAAAAAAGAGAGCAGACCATCACCTTCTTCATTAGAACCATAAGAGACACGACCTTGAAGTAAAATGTCATTGATAAACATGTCTTGGTGACATTTTAATCATTTAACGACTTCTGAGTCTATATTATTGAATCTCATGCTCTTGCATATGTCCCAAACGTTATTGTCAAATTTGTGCTCACATAGAATGGTCCTGAAGGTAGGTATGGAAAATGGATAGATTTAATGTTGAAGTATGATTTGAAAATCAAACCTAAAAATATGATCAAAGGAAAAGGCTTGGCTAAGCTCATGGTAGACTAAAACTTTCATGCCTTGGACATCAATTTTATTGCTGCATTATCTGAGGAGCAAGAGGCTGATTCATTACCTCAAGTATATGAAAATTTTTCTTCATCACCATGTTATGCTGATATTATTCATGTGTTGTAACATTTGAATCCTCCTCCTAACTTGCCTAGCAGTAAAGATATATCTCTAAAGTTGAAGTATCTTAAATAGTGCATTCTTAATAATGGTTTGTATTGGAAAGACCTGGGTGGAGTTTTGCTGATTTTCTTGGTAGAAGGAGAAGTTGATAAGGTGATGAAAGAATTTTATAAAGGTGATTGTGGTGGTCATCTTTTCTAGAAGACTACATCAAATAAGATACTAAGGGTTATATTTTATTGGCAACGCTTTTTCTCTGATGTTTATAATATTGTCATGAGTTGTCATGAGTGTCAAAATTTTCAAGAAAAAAACAACTTTTACTGCTTCCCTTGAAAAGAATTGTATTTCAAGCACCCTTACAGCAATGGGGAATTGATTTCATTGGCGAGATCCATCCTCCATCATCGGCTCAACATAAGTGCATAATCACCGCTACTGATTACTTCACGGAGTGGATTGAAGGCATCCCCATGAGGCAAGCTACAAACACCATTATTATTTAGTTTTTGGAGACCAGTATCTTGTCTCATTTTTGTTGCCCACAGAAAATTATCACTCACAAAGAAACTGCCTTCAAGTCTAAAAATATGATTGACATTTGTGATAAATATCACATAATACTTGGGAATTCTACAACATACTATCCTCAAGGGAACGGGTTGGCTGAACTGTCAAACAAATCATTGGTAAACATAATCAAGAAATTGTTGCAAGAGAACAAAAGAAGTTGGAATAAGAAGCTCATAACATCTCTATGGGTGGATAGAGTTATCACAAAGAGATCAATCAATGTTTTACCTTTTTAGCTAGTGTATGGTGTCGACACAGTGTTTCTCACTTCTCTAGCAGTATTGGTAATGAAAATTCTGAAAGAGATTGACAGTGAACCAAATGATATTCAACGAAGAATCAGTGAAATGATTCATTTGCATAAGTCAAGAGAAGAGGTTTCCAATCAAACTTAAAAACTTTAGGATAATATCAAGAAGACCTATTATAAAAAGACCAATGTTGATCATTTCAAGTTAGGAGATTTTGTTCTGCGATGGGATGCCCGAAATGAAGAAAAAGGTAAACATGGTAAGTTTGATAACATGTGGAAAGGTCCATACAAGATTAAAAAATTAAAGGGTATAAGGTGATTTTGTTAGAGAATCTTTATGGGAAAGAAATTATGGGAGGACTGATGAATGGTAAGTTCCTTAAACATTACCTTACCTAACCTTGACGAAAAAAGGATCACTTTCATTTTAAATATTGCTTTTATTTGCTATAAAATAATAAGGAAGTTGTTGTAGAATTTTGAAGCCCGAGGAGAAGGCCATGAGGGTTCTATGATCAGCTATTTTTTTTCTTTTAAATGTTCAAAAATGAAAGTTAGTTTTATAGTCAAAGTCATTTTCCATTTTAGTTAATCATTTCAATTTGTCGAAGTTTTTTTCAGTTTCCATTTTTTACTCCATTTCCCAATGGATGAGGCTACCTGATCTACAATTTTCTTGAAACCTCATAAGGGAGATTCCATCCCCAACTGGAGCCAATTTTAGTTTCCAAGTGTTCAAAGATAAAATTTACTCTTTCAGGTTTACTTAGTAGTGATCCTATGTCAAAATTTCATGTTTCAATTTAGTTTCAAATAAATTTTTGTTAACTAAATATGTTTAGGTATGAAATGCTACTACCTTCACTCCATTGATTGTCATTATCATCTTAGAGGTCATGTAATCCATTTTTCATTTAGGGTATAAGGTCATTCACCACGCCATCATCTAGTTCAGAGTCTAGGTCTCATTTGTTTCGCCACCATAAGAGTCAATTTATGTCATGAAAGAAGGCGAATAAAATTTAATTTTCTCCATACAAGCCATTTGCATACGGATGTAGCAAATATAGTGAAATAAGTGAATGAAATTTGTCTTTCATCAAATAAAGTGTGTTTCTTGATTAAATTTTCTCAAAAAAAGATAAATTTCTTCAAAACATTTGTGATTTCACTAGAAGACAGAAAAGAAATTTTTGTCAATATTATAAAAGAAAAAGAGACTTATTCAACTCATTTGATCCTTTCATGTTCAATAGAGCACCTCTATTCTCACCGTCATACTCCACAGCTACCAAGGGTTGAAGAAAAAACAAGAAGTTTGTGCCAATTTCCTTCTGCTACTCTTTTGGAGGTGATGCGGTATGCTTTTGAGGTGTTGCGCTATGTTTCTAGTCTGTGTTACACTTTTAGTGTTTGAGCTCCAAATCAGTCATCCAAGTTTAAATATAAATGCACAAGGGTTCATACATCTCCTAAACAATAAGTAGACACCATTCCTACCTCTCTGATGTCAAAATTCATCAGAAAATGAGTGGTTTCTTTCATTAGGTCATCTCCACAATGTTTTTGGTGTTTTTCATATTTTTCTTCTTTCAACTGATAAAAACCTACTCTAACCATATAAAAACTTCATACAACATCCATACACCATACCTCAACATATCCTATCACTCACAACCCTACTTTCCATGAATTTCATTAAAACCCTAAATTTCACTACATTTTGGCAGAAAACTAGGAAATTCTGTGTTTTAATATTTTGGGCACCTTCCTCATACACATTTCCAAAAATTTCACTTTCATTTTATTTCCAAATCATCACCCTACCTCTTTAATTTTTGTGGGATTTTTCGCTAGCTTGTTTCCACCTAATTTCTACCCCTAAATCAACCCGACCGCCATCCCTTGTTTTCTTAACAATACACCTCCCCTACTCATTTCATCCAGCTAGGGTTTCATCTTGTTGATAAACACCATGGAGGAAGAAATGAAGATTCATAAGGGAGGCCACCATTCTAGGTTTGAACCATCTAGTTTGCAAGAATTCAATTCCTCCCCTTTTGCCAAGAGATTTTTTCAAAACAGTGGTTGTTTGAGGTTTTGTGAGAGGATCAAGTAGGTAGGTTTTCATGCTCAATTGACAAGCCTTTTTTCCACTAGCTTCATAAAATATACCGTAATAATAGGAAATGAGTTTACCATATCAACATATGTCATTTATTCAGCAACAGATATCCCCAACCATGGAGAAATATGGTTCAAAGGGATGGAATTGGACCTTGAAAACTAAAAACATTTCCTGAGACCTCATTGCAAATATGGTCCTCAACATATCTTCCCTTTCAGGAATTTACTTTATAAATATGCCCCTTTGATGAAGTTAATCATGAAATATTTTAAATGTGAAGGGAGATTTTCAAGGTTGTACCACTATCATGTCAAGTGATTGATGCACTTCATTACTACCCAGCCACTCAATTTTCCCAATTATTTGTTCAGAAGTTTGGTCAAGATGATTGAAAAGGTACAGAACAAAGGTAAAGATCATCACCAGAGTTTATTTCATCATGGATTGTTCAATTTTATTTTTTTGCATCATCTTTCATCAATCAATATGTCTTGGGGAAATTCCATGGAGAAAGTTGCATCAGTGCCTCATACTAGGCCATCCATCAGCCATAGTACATCATGAACACCAACACAACAAAAAGAGGTTGGATCTTCAAGTAGGTAAGGAGAGATATGAAAGGCACCTAGGGTTGAGATCACTCAAACCTATGAGAAAGGTAAGAGGGTGGTTTTTTCACCTATGACAATAAAAGGAGTAATTGCACTTGATACCACAATTGAACAAAGAAAAAAAGTAGATCGGCCACCTAGTCCTGATAGTGAGCCATTCATGCTTGAGGATGAGTCACCATTGCATCAGCATGAAAAGAAAGCACCCATGGAAGTTCACATGGAAGAGTATGTAAAGGAAAAGAAAACTGAGGATATTATAAGGGAGAAATATGCATCGATAGAATAATTGAGGGACAACCTCTCCAAGGAAAACTTCTTGATTACCTTCCTACAACAAGAGAATATGCAACTAAAATTAAAACAAATCATCCAAATCAAACCAAAGGCTAGTACTAAGGCAGGCAAGGGTAAAGGTAAGAAAGTGGTGGTTGTTGAGAAGCTGGAAGAAATAGAGGTTGAATAAAACCTTAGGAGGCCAAGAACAAGAGGGTTAACTAGGAAAAAACAACAAGAAAGAGAGCCATCTCCACCATTAGCTCAGTTAACCTTTGATGAGTTGATAGTTGCTGAAATTGAACAAGATAAAGAGTTGTGGCTTGATACAGTA
This sequence comes from Pinus albicaulis, assembly GCA_034641835.2. Taxonomy (NCBI): domain Eukaryota; kingdom Viridiplantae; phylum Streptophyta; class Pinopsida; order Pinales; family Pinaceae; genus Pinus; species Pinus albicaulis. The sequence continues at coordinate 633,332,624 of CM076582.1, read as the reverse complement.
AAAATTCATCTTGATAAGATTTTGAAGAAGGTGGGGAGAGATAATAACCTCTAGAGGAATATGTCAAGGCACTATTTCACAAGGAATCAAAACGCCATGGTGAGGGTGAAAAGCTTGAGGAAAAAGCTTAAAGAAACCCTAATGAAGCTTGAGGAGAAGGAAAATTTGGATCTGCTTGTTGAGGCCTCCTTAGCTGTTTATCCCATCATCCCAGGACATCAAAGAGAAAATTTTGGAGGTTTTTGAGAATTTTTTTCATTTTTGATAATTTTTTGAAAATTATGGAAATTTAGCTTTAGCAGGAGCATCGCAATGGCGCAACGCTTTTTCTTAGAGCACTTAAATGGAGAAAAATCTACATGGTTGGATGAATTTTCACCTATAAATTAGAAATATGACATCAGATCAACATTTCACCCTCCCATTTTGAAGAAAAAAGAAAAAAATGTCACTTTTTTCATGCTTTTGCCACCTTTTTTTACCTCTATGCAGCGCTTCTGGAGCAAGGTTGGGAGAATAAATTTTTGAAGGAATTTTAGTGGGTGTTTTCTCATTTTTTAGGGTGCAATGGAAATAAGAAACATAGGACTACCTAGCATAACTTCCATATTTGAAATTGGGTACTTAAAATTCAGTCAAAATCAGCTCCAAAGTGGTGTGACGCTTAGACTGCTGGGAGGTGCGACGCTTCTACTGGAGGCACGATGCTTTTTTCATTGGATTCCCTTGGAGTTTTTCTGGGATGGAGATTTTCCAACCCAGAAAAACTCCAAAATTTGAGGTTTAGCTGTCCCATGAGGTGTATTTTGGTAGGAGAGTTTGGTTTTTCCTCTCTTTATGGAGGAATTATGTAATTAATCCAGGAGAGATGAACTCATAATTATTAGCTAAATTTTATGAAGTGGTTTCTAACTTCCATATATTGTAGGTAATGACTCATACAATACATTTATGACATGTTTTAGATCATATTTTGACCCAATGAGGTGTCATGAACTCTATTTTCTATATGTATTCCACTTGAAGTCATTTGAAGTGTTGGACAATTTTTATCTAAAATGCAGCTATTGTGAAAACTCTTTTTTCATTGAAATCAAATAATGTTGCAGCTATAATCTTAAGATTACAGTGGTATTATTTTGAGAATTGTTTCTTCTCTGTTACTTCATCAAGTTAAATGTTATGTTACCTTTTCCATCAAATGCATGTTTCTGTTTGTTAATATTGTGAGTTTATAAACATAAATAATTGCTTTATATGCTTTGTTTTATAATATTTTCACGGATGTGTCTACCCTTCTGATGAATGTGTTGAGATTCAACAAGATGATGAGCTTAGTAAAAAAATTCGCCTTCACTAAGTGGGCCCGCAGGCTATTTTTGGCACATAGTCTATTTTTAGACATGTCGATCATATTCTATGAGTTGCAAGATGCTATTTGTGGATGGTTGGTCAATTTGGAAAAATAGATGGACTTATATTTTTAGACATTTTGGGTGGAGTCTATTTTTAGACTGCCAGTCTAAAAATAGATATGTTGGATATTATTAGCTCTTAATAATATTTGGTCTCTAAACATCAACTTATTCTCTTGGAGCACTTCAGTTCAGTGCACAGATGTGGCACAACAACTGACAGAAGGAATTACGCTATTCCTAAGGTTTTATTGGAGCTATTGCATGGAGGACTCAGTTAGAACTCAAGTGGCAGAGTTATGACACAGTTGGAAGAATCAGTTATGGAGTTGTATTTAGTTTAACTCAGTTAGACTCAGTTGAGCTAGTTGTATATAGTCCAATTGATTGATACAGTAGTGTGAGTGGAGTGAATTAATTAGTTAATTAATTCAAAAATAATAATTCATTAATCAACTGAACAATACATTAGTTAACTACAGTGCATGGCAGTTTCAGTGGAGACAAGTGGAGAGATAAGTGAAAGGGAAAGATAGACTATCAGTTGTGAATATAGTGATGCATTTATTGCATCCAACACTCAGTGGAGATGCCAATAGGGATTGCATGAGCAAGGATGGAGAAATTCGAACTCATTCAAAGCCATTCTTCAACAGGGATTGCGTAGTAGAGGCAGGCTAGTAGGTGGCAAATATCGGTACATGGATTTGCAAGAGTAGGCCTGATTAGTGTGTAGCGATTGTATTGTATTGAGAGCTTGATATGATTAGATTTGTATGAGGATTGTTACATGATCTCTATGAAATATATTATATATATAGTTAGGGTTTTCAGCTTCAGGATTTCCTATTAAACAATTGTGTTAATGTGTGTGAATTTTTATTGTTTCATGTGTGCATTGCAATCTTTATTTAATTTCCGTAGATGATCAATGGTGGAATATATTCTTTATTTTGCATTAAGTTAAAATAGTGTTATATTAGGAGAATATTGGACATATAACACGTAAGATATACAATTTCTACATGGTATCGGAGTAGTATTTATCATTGGAGGAGATTGCAATTATTGAAAAAGTTCAGTTTTGTGCTAGTGGAATTCCAATTTGCTGCAGTGTTTTCTTGGTTTCGAAGTTGAGAATTCATTGAAATTTATTTCAACAGATTGCGATTGGAGTATGCCCTTGATGGGAGCTTGAATTACATAGGATGGAGGCGGTTCTGGATGATAATGGGTTGAAGGATTTCATCGATAGTGATGTTCCTAAGCCAGGTTCTAGCGATGCAATCGCACTTGATGCATGGAAAAAGAAGGTAGAAAAGTGTCGAAGGATTCTGTTGGAAGGTGTGAAGGACCACATTGTGTCTAGCCTTTATAGGAAAGCCACTCCATTCTTAATGTGGAAGGCTTTGAAAAACTTGTTCCAAAGCAAAAGTGACCAAAGGAAGTTGATGCTTAAAGACAAGCTCAGAAAGATAAAAATGGAGAAAGTCGATAGTATTCCAAAATACCTCACGAAGTTTGTCCATTGAAAGGATGAGATGGGAAGTGTGGGGGTTATTTTTGATGAAGAATACTTGGTGATATTGGCTCTCCTTGGGCTTCCGAAGAGTTGGCATAGCTATGATGACTCTGTCAATGGATGGGAGAAACTACCAAGATGGGAGAGACTTTGGTTAGATCTTGTGCAGGAGGAGATAAGGTGGGGTACTAGGGATGGATCTTCATCAAAGAATGAAGATGAAGAAAATTTCAATTTGGCTGCCAAAGCTCAGAAAGGAAAAGGGAAGAAATCTTCCAAATCCGAAGCTAAAGGCAAGAAGCAAGATTTGTCCAAGGTGAAGTGTTTTCACTGTCACCATCATGGGCATTTCGCCACTAATTCTCCATAGAAGAAGAAGAATAAGCGGGCTGCTAGATCTGCAGCTGGAGAGGCCTTAGCCTCGCAGTTTGAGCTTGATTTTTTTTTTTATCATATGCTTGGTTTCAAGTGTGATGGGATCGGTGTGGTTTCTTGACAGTGGTGCATCTTTCCATATGACCGGAGACAAATATTTGTTTAGTGATCTAGAGGAAAAGGATCTTGGAGTGCATATCAAGATGGGTGGTGATGGTAGATACAGTGCGACTGGTATCGAGACCATTTCCTTTGAGATATTTCGATAAACCTTTCATCTTAAAGGATGTCATGCGTGTTCCAGGATTGAAGAAGAATCTGATATCCATGGTGATGCTAGAAGACAAGGGTTATGATGTTGTTTTTAGCGAGGGAAAAGCCTTCCTTCGACATAAAAAAAATGGTCAAACCAGGAGGATAGGGATTTGAGTTAAGAATATTTATCAATTGCATGTAGATGGCTACGCTTTAATGGCAGTCAAAGCCAAAGGAGTGGTGAGCCGAGATGAGGGCGAATTGTGGCATAGGATATTGGGCCATCTTCACCATGGTGCTTTGAAAATTTTGCAGCAGATTTCTACCGGGCTTCCCAAAGGTACACTTGCGCAGTTAGATCAGTGCAAGGGATGTACTTTGGGAAAAGTTGTGAAGACCACTTTTCATGAGAAGGATAGTCGTGCTTCGACGATCCTTGAGAGAATTCACACAGACATGTGTGGACTTTTCTCGGTTGCTTCAACATCAAAGCACAGGTATTATGTGATATTTGTTGATGAATTTTCTCGTAAGTACTAGATCTTCTTCATGGAGAAGAAGAGAGAGACATACTCAAAGTTCTATGAACTCAAGGAGCTAGTTGAGAAAGAGTCGGGGAAGCAATTGAAAGCTCTCCGGAGTGATAATGGTGGTGAATACATCTCTGGCGAATTCAAAGACTTCTGTAGCAAAGAAGGAATTATAAGAGAACTCATAGCGCCTCATAACCCACAAAAAAATGAGGTCACGGAGATAAAGAACAGAACGACCGTGGGTGCTGCACGAGCAATGTTGCATGATCAGGGCCTTCCCATACACTTGTGGGCTAAGGCATGAAACATTGCGGTTTATGTGCAAAACCATTGTCCTTGTAGAGTACTTGGCATGAGTACACTCGAAGAGGAATTTTTTGGTAAGAAGCCTGATATTTCTCATTTGAAGATTTTTGGCTCATCTGTTTACATTCATGTGACGAAGGATGCCAGGAAGAAGCTAGAGCCGATCGCAGAGGTTGGGATATTTGTGGGGTACATAGAAACACCCCACAATTATCATGTGTATTTTCCAGATAGTCGGATGACTGTCGTGCGAAGGGATATCAAATTTCATAAGGAGAAAGCCATGAAGTTATTGCTTGAGAGGGAGCTACACTTGCATGCAAAGGAGGAGCTACGTTTTCCTAAAGATGAGCCTCAAGATGTGGATCAGCCACAAGAGGAGGTTCATGGAGTGGAAGAAACCACTCATACAACGCCAAAAATCAAAGGGTGGAAGCGCACTACATGATCTGAGCGACTGAATCTTGATGCAGTGCAGAATGTAGGAGTTCCTACATCACAGCGTAGAAAGAGATAGTCACCTGACTGATTTACTGAATACATGGCTCTGATGAGAAAGTGTATCGTGACGGAGCCATCCTCTTTCGAGGAAGCTGTGGAGGATCCCGCATGGGTAGATTCCATGGTAGAAGAGTATGATTCGATTGTCAGAAACAGTGCATGGGAGATTGTCCCAAGGCCGAAAGGGAAATTAGTGGTAGGTTTAAGATGGATCTACAAAGTGAAGCAAGCTACTGATGGGAGCTTTGAGAATTATAAGGCAAGATTTGTTGCCTGGGGCTTCTCACAGATTGAGGGGATCAACTATGAAGAAACCTTTGCACCTGTCGCAAGGTATTCTTCCATACAGACCATCCTTGCTCTCTCAGCACAGATGGGTTGGCACATTCATCAGATGGATGTGAAGACTTCGTTCCTCAATGGAATCATTGAGGAGGAGGTGTACATTGAGCCGCCTGAAGGATTCAAAATTTTCAGTAGCGAGTCTCATGTGTGCAAGCTCAAAATATCATTGTATGGGCTGAAACAAGCACCTTGTGCTTGGTACACATGGATAGACAGTTATTTCACTAGACTTGGTTTTGCCAAGAGTGAGGCGGATCCAAACCTATACCAGATTGTGGTGGAGGGTAAGCTTTTGATAATTGTGCTTTATGTAGATGATTTAATACTAATGGGTAATGAACTTTTGATACACTCATGCAAGGAAGATCTTGCAAAGGATTTCGAGATGAAGGACTTGGGCCTCCTTCATTATTTCCTAGGATTGGAAATTTGGCAGCAGAAAGGTGAACTGTTTGTGTCTCAAGGCAAGTATGCCTGGGAGATACTGGAGCAGTTTCACATGCAAGGCTACAAACCTATCAACACTTCTCTTCCTAGTGGCTGGAGGAAAGAGGATGCTACATCAGCAGAGGTAGTGGATGCCACTGTTTATTGACAGTTGGTTGGTTCGCTCATGTATTTAGTCAATATACAACCAGACATATGCTATGCTATGAACCAGCTTTCAGAAGCGATGGTGAAGCCTACCAAGCTCTTTTGGAAGGTAGGAAATCATGTCCTGAGGTGTCATAGGGGCACATCTGGGTATGGATTATGGTACAGATAGTCAAATGAGGTGTGAAGCCGTATGTTTACGTATTCAGACACAGAATCAATGTGATCAAGGGACATCCGGAGGGATTTCAAGATGATTCACACGCTTTCTTCGCATAGAAGGAACAAAGATCCGTGCCATCACGAGGCTTAGCACATGGTGGTAGTACTTGCTCACATGCTAGGTTATATGATGAGGCAAGGGTAGGCCGCCTTTGTTTAGTTCTCATTAGATCCTACTATGACATATTGTGACACCGCAGTTGCATTAAACTCTTACCATTACGTATTTCATGATATCTAAACATACCACATCCGGCACCATCATACACTTTAGGATTGTGTAAGAAGTGAGGATCATGTTGATTTTTGTTATCTTACCAAAGATCGTGATGTATATCTTCATGAATGTGCTCAAACTCGTACAGTACCCAGAATACCATAGAGACAGGATCGTGGTGGTAGATAATCCCTATCTTGTTGAGAGGGAGTGTTGAGATTAAATAAGATGATGAGCTTAGTGAAAAGAGTTGCCTTCACTAAGTGGGCCTGCAGGCTATTTTTGGCGCAAAGTCTATTTTTAGACTATGTCTCTTTTTAGACATGTCGATCATATTCTATGAGTTGTAGGATGCTATCTGTGGATGGTTGGTCAAGTTGGAAAAATAGATGGACTTCTATTTTTAGACATTTTGAGCGGAGTCTATTTTTAGACTGCCAATCTAAAAATAGATATGTTGGATATTATTAGCTCTTAATAATATTTGGACTCTAAACATCAACTTATTCTCTTGGAGCACTTCAGTTCAGTGCACAGATGTGGCACAACAGCTGATAGAAGGAATTACATTATTCCTAAGGGTTTACTGGAGCTATTGCATGGAGGAATCAGTTAAAACTCAAGTGGCAGAGTTATGACATAGTTGGAAGAAGTAGTTATGGAGTTGTATTTAGTTTAACTCAGTTAGACTTAGTTGAGCTAGTTGTATCTAGTATAACTGATTGATACACTATTGAGAGTGGAGTGAATTAATTATTTAATTAATTCACAAATAATAACTCATTAATCAACTGAACAATACATCAGTTAACTACAGTGCATGGTAGTTTCAGTGGAGACCAGTGGAGAGATACGTTAAAGGGAAAGATATGCTATCAGTTGTGACTATAATGATGCATTGATTGCGTCCAACACTCATTGGAGATGCCAATGATGATTGCGTGAGCAAGGCTGGAGCAATTCGAACTCATTCAGATCCATTCTTCAGCAGGGATTGCACAATAGAGGTAGGCTAGAAGGTGGCAAATATCGGTGCATGGATTTGCAATATTGGGCCTGATTAGTGTGTAGCGATTGTATTGTACTGAGAGCTTGATATGATCAGATTTGTATGAGGATTGTTACATTATCTATATGAAATATATTATATACAGGTAGTTGGGGTTTTCAGCTTCAGGCTTTCCAGTTAAACAACTTTGTTAATGTGTTTTAATTTTTATTGTTTCATTTGTGCATTGCAATCTTGATTTCATTTCTGTAGATGATCAATGGTGGAATAGTTTCTTTATTTTGCATGAAGTTAAAATAGTGTGAGATCAGGAGAATCTTGGATTTATAACACATAATTTATATAATTTCTACAGAATGAATTCATTTAAATTCTCATTCTAACTCCTCCTCTTTCAAAACCCTATACATAATGACAAATTAAGTATATTCATGAGTTTACATACCTGGCCTCATCCTTGTTTCTGCAACTTAACCTTTGAAATCAAACCTAAACCCTAGACCTAGTTCCTTGACTGTCATTCCTCTCTAGCAAAAAACTAAAAAAAAAAAAAACCTAATCTATTGAGAATCATAACTAGCCCAAGATCATTATATACTCAGTCATATCATTGGTTGGAAAGTGAGATTGAGAGAGCCCTCTCTGGTTGTGGTAGGGCTAGCTACCTGATATAAAGTTTGGTTTTTGGTTACCTCCTTCAGTTCCATTCTTAGCCTCGGGAAATAGGGGGAGTGATAACAGGGTCCAATCTAGTCCGATGGTGGGGCACGCACAAGGAAAGTTTAGGAGGATGGAATGATTTTTGAAAATTGATAAGGCTAATATTTGGTGAGGCAGATATGAAGATCACATAGAAGTATGACGGTTGGAAGGATCCTCGCAAACACTTTGCTCGTTGGACTAAATCTTGGGGCACCGGACCTCGGCTAGAATGGGTGCACCTATTATTTCACTCCTTGGATACGATACCTCGACAATGGTATCTCTAAACAGAGTTGCGCCATGACATGACAGATTGGAATGAGATGATCGAAAGATTATTATTAACATATAGCTTTGTTGAATATTGGGAGTGCATTAATGAGGTTATTGAATAAATGAAAGTAGCAGTATTTGGCATTACCAAAGAGCCAAGGAAGTTGGTACAGATGGATTAGACAACCGCGAAAATTAAGCTTGTGTTGGGGGGGGGATAACTGCGGATACCAAGGTGAACAGATGTAGAAGGATTCTACTGAAGGGTGGCTATAGCGCAATAGGAGTAATACGCAATAGACTGGATGTAGGAACATGTAAAGGTTACTGCATAGAGTAATACATGACTTCTCTAAGGGGGTGATTCTCGCGGATTCTGTCCAAAATATGATCGTTGGAATAGTAAAAATTGATTGTAAAATGACTTAATCATTAAAAGGAGAGAGAGGGGTGCAATTAATGGGAATATCTAGGTGTATGTGATGCCAAATCGAAATTTGTGAGCATGATATAAGAGTGATGATGGGATTTGAATTCGAATATCACTATAAATCAAGAATCGCGCTCCGTATTCGAACAAATTGCATGCTAAGTGTTAGAAGTAGGAGTTGTTGTCTACAAGAGAGCCCAGTGAGCTGTTTCATGTCAGATTAAAATTTTACCATAATTAGAGAGACCTTGATCAAGGCCAGACTCAGTCACACATTGATACCAGGAGCAGATAGCACCATGAAGATGACACCGCCAGTAACAGCCACAGGGTGGAGGTTGCCCACAGGGAAGAATACTATAGGCACAGCGTCATCCGCAAAACCTAAGAAACCAATCCTATGATCCTCACCCCATAAGAAACTCCTGAAGGAAAAACACACTAAGGGGGCCCAAGATCGGGAAAAGGAAAAGGCTGTGGAGGTAGAATCATATGATGAATAAGAAGAAGAAGCTCTAGCAGAAATTCTTGTTGAGGAGGTTGAGCCTATCTCTAGGCTACCTCCATGTATTCTGCCTTGGAATCTGAAGGCTAAGAAGCCAGTGAAATACCCTGATGCAGTAAATTACAAGTTTTTTACACCATTAATTCCAGATGAGGCTCCGGTTGAAGGAGAATTACTGGCCAAGGTGCCTCAACTCGGAATGGAGGATTGGGATTTTAATGACCAGAGAAAATACCCAAAATTTGAGCCCAATAGATATCTGCACCATCACACCTATAAAGGAGGAATAATGTGATTCGGGCCAATGAAATTGGTGCAGGGTGTATAGGAGTTTGAGATACTCAACATGTTGTATGTACCACACTTCGGGCGCAGTACTATCAACACTATTTTTGTGCGCCAATTGTTGTCCTTAGAACAAGATGACTATTTATGGTTGGGGACGAAGATCCCCATTACTGAGACACTCATAAGGATAATTATGGCCCTTCGATGCCTTGGGTTAGACCTTGCAAAGGTTCTTGTGGGAGAAATCAAAGATAATTAGCTCGTAGACAAGATGAAGAATGACTATGAGCTGACAAAGGGAACTCCGGGTTATTTAATTAACTCCATTTTGGATAGAACTATGTGCTTTTTCGCGCACATTCTTGCGAGGAAGATTATGAGAAAAATACATGGAGAGGAGGCTTCTGCACCTTTTCTAGCCTTAAATATGGAGTGCGCCAAGGGCATAGTATATAACTGGGCAAGATACTTATGTACAAAGTTCCTTGCAGATTGAAGAGAAAAAAAAGATGAAGGCAAGAAGTTCCACTACGTGTGGCTCCTGCTTCTCATTGTATTCATGGAGTGGAGACGACTAGAGGAGTCATAGTTCAAAACCGCAGACCCCAATATATGAGAAGCAGCTAGATATGCTTCACTATGGCATTCGATAGAGCCATCAAGGGTTTGGCTAATAAATGTTTTTAGGTAGGATTTGAGATGAGTTTTCAGGAAGTGATTAAAAAAAAGCCCCAGTTATCACCAAGAATTGTGGATAAATATCGACAAGTAGTGGAGTTGAAAGTGGAATTCCATCATATACACATCTAGGTGAAGAGGGACCTCACTAGCGTCTCGTACTGGCTATCCTACCTGGTGGAAGAGGAAAATGTGAAGGCCATCATCATTCATTGGCTGAGTGATTGGTTAAATTCGCTTGCTAGAGGAATGAATTAGGCAGGAACTAGTAGTGCGAAGCCCACTATAGCTATAGGAAAGAAGGACACAAAATTCACCTTCGTGATGGAGAAAGAAACTAAAGCAGAGATTTTGGAGATAGAAGGGGATGACACTATTGGTGGTGATATCGGTGTGGAACCATATTTTACAACAAATAGATGGTAGCCATAGAAGGGTGGCGTGAGGAAGAAGGTGAAGTCTGATAAGTGTACTGGTCTAGAAGCCATGGTCCTTATGAAAGGGGACCTCAAGGAAATTGAGGACACTATTAAGCAGGCCACTGATAATTTATGGGGGAGTATTGAAGATAAATATAAGAAAGTGTTGGCAGATGTTCACAAGGGCTTTGAAGACTTGCAGGTCAAGACAAGAATTGTTCAGGTGAGTGTGACCATATTGCAAGTGAGAAATTTTCAGACAAGTAGAGCCCAGGCCAACTCAGGCATAGTTGCACAGGAATTGGTGCTAACTTCTGATACTCACATGGTGAATCTCCCTATAGATTGATTGAGTTTTGGCACAAGAGAGAGGCTAAGGCAGGTAGAGCACTAGAAAAATACAAAATTGAATCTTCTTGTGCTTGCACTATATACTTATTATGAATTCCACCAGGGCATCAATGATGATTTCAATATTTGTGAACAACGCACTCTCCTAATTATTGAGGAAACCAAGAATGAAAGTCGGAGGATGGCTCAGAAAAAGTACAAGAGTGTGCAGCTGAGGCATCACAACGATAAAAGTTGGAGGAGGCTATCTCTAAGGCATGCAGGAAGCTACCAAAGCTCGAGATTCAGTTTGCAGCTGCACCTGAGGAAAAAGTGGCCAAGTTGGCTAGAGCTATCAAGGAGTCTAAGGTTGAATTCGATGAATTTCGTATGGAAATGGAGATGAAAATCATTGAGATGTAAATGAAATTGTAGCCTGCAACTCCTACAGAAGTTTGGGAGCAGTGCGCAAGAGAGCTGAAAGTTTCATCAGATCAGGTTGAGTCTGAAATACAGGAGTGTGTGCATGTCTTTGGGAACTTATCGATGTATGTGCCTCATTGCAGGAGGACCGTCAGGTGAAAAAACTACAAGCTGAAGTGTGCTAAAAGTTGGAACAAATGGATAATATTAAAGTCACTACTAAGACCTTAGCACCAATGCAACGGCTTAACCATCTCCAAGAGGGTAAATTATTACAAGAGATGGTAAATGAGCTGTGTAGGAAGGATAATATAAATACATATAGAATAAAACCATGGGAAGGAGAGGCCAACCAACTCTCGCAAAATGTGGAAGAGAAATTGAAAGAAATACGCATGGAATAAATAGGATTTGAGGAGAAGGTAGCTAAGAAGGTCAGAGAGACACTGCTCAGAGACATTAAGAATTTTGAAAAGTAATGCGCTGAAGCAGTTCTCATGTTGAAGGATGCCTTCAATAACATCAAAGAAAATATAGATGGCACACCAGCTTTGTGACTCAGGATGAGTCACAGTTTTGTGTTGGGGTCCTGTTGGAGATGGGATCCCCTTGAAGTAAGAAGCACGGAAAGACTCCACAGATTGAGGAGCGGAGCACACAACGTGAAGTATATTTTAAGTCATAAGATTTGGGGTGGGTCAAAGTTGTTTATTATGTAATGGGATGGGATAATTTTGTGAACGTTGGAATCCGCCCATGGTTTGGTATTATAAATGACAAACCTATATAAGGAGTCTAAATAGTGGTCAAAATATTATCTTAAGTCCGATTCTGTGTTTTTGTTAGAGTAAAAGGCTCATGCAGCTATGTGCGCAGAGACCTTAGGAAGTCTACAGCTATGTGCACAAACCCTTGCAACTGTGTGCACAGGGTGGAAAGTGAATGTATGAGAAGGATATGGCTATTAATCATACACTTTTTGAGAAATATCTGAGTTATATTGATGTGTTTTTATTTTACTTACTGTGTATAAATATCTATGCTAAGAATGGTCTTGTTCTGTAACTGAATATCATATTTTTGTTTATGATTATTTACATTGTTTAATGCATGAATAATTAAGATTGCACAGTCTATGAGAATGTTTAATAGATGTGTTGAACATCGGTTTTATTACTGATAGATATGGCCTGTGAAGCTCTGTTACGAAGGAAAATCCCTAAATCCACAATCCTCTATCCCTCTGGATGCAGAAACCTAGTTCTAGCATCCCCCTATATTACCTTGGGTGACACTTTGATCTGCGCAAGAAAATCGTTGTTGAAAGGGCAGGTAATAATGTGTTTCATTGGACTACGCAACCAAATTGAACTTGGGTCTATACCCTATCATGCCAAAAAATCACCAAAGTATTCAATGTTAACATAGATGATTGGGATCTCAGAACTCTTGCTGTGTTATGGGCTCACATGAGGACCAAATGTAAGAAGTTGATAGGTCAGACACCCTTCAGGTTGGCATATGGGAAATAAGTTGTGATTCTAGTGGAGTATATTGTGCCTAGCTTGATAATTTCAACCTTCACAGATATGGCAGACCCTGAAACAATGGAGGAAAGGATTTCACATCTGGTTGCTTTGGAAGAAGACAATTGTAGCAGGATTCCATCAGTAAGTGAAAAAATAAAGAGAGAAGGCTTGGCATGAAAAACATATCAAACAAAATAAGTTCAAGGTAGGAGACCTTATTCTCCTCTATGACAATAAGTTTGTAAAATTTCCAGGAAAAGTAAAAATACATTATTTGGTCCCATATATTATAAATTAATTACTGAGAGTGAAATAGTTCAATTGGTGAATTTGAATGGAGAGTTGATTCAGGGAAGGATAAATGGCACTATATTGAAGTTGTGTAGGAACGACCCTTCCCCTACAACTTCACACTGACAAAGGAGGAAATTATTAGTGCCACCTACAATCAAAAGTGGGCACTGAACTATAAACTACTCTTCAAAAAGAGGGTCTCGATAAAAAAGAGTTTATTCGATATAGTCTCAATTATGTTAGAGTTCACGAGAGCCACAATGTAGGAAGGGTTGTTCGCCATAGTATAGGGTGGGTCGAAGTGCACAAAAACAATATGACCATTGAAAGGGAAACTTGTTGTTAGAGGAATGAAAAATTGCATTTATGGAGACAGTCTGGAACAGAGATTGGAAGATATATGTAGTTAATGAACTAGATCTGAACAAGATCTAATATAATGATGGGGTTTGAAGATCAAGAGCACTATAAAAAGCTATGTCCCGCCAATAACTTGTCACTTTTTTGTATGAGAGCTCCGAAACCACTAAGTATTGAGAAGTTGCAGAAGTTGTGCATGAAAACTGATGAACTCATCTGAATTTTCATAAATAAATGTCGAGAAAGACTCATGGACACCTCAACACCATCTACTGCACCCGCAACATCACCATCAACTATAACATCACCTTTATCACACAAAACTTTTCCAAGAAAGAAGAAGACTAAGGAATAAATAAAAAATAAGAAGCAAGATAAGAAGCCCGTCAAGCCACAACCAGAACCCCATCATGTTGAAGATAGAAAAGAGGAAGAAGCAAATATGGAGATAGAGGGCACGAAATTTCATTTGCCACTACCACCATACTTGGCAGCTAGGAAACTAGATGCTAAACCCATGAAGGACTCGAAAGATCCAAAGTATGGAACACTCACACAATTATTTCCAAATAAAGTAGCATTTGAGGGAGAAATTCTAGGAATAATCCCACAAATTAATTTTTCAGATTTAGACTTAAATTACCATACCAAGTATCTCCAAATCGTACCAAGAAAATACCTACAAATGGTCCATTATTCAGAGAGCCGAGTGACAAAATTGGATCCACTCAAGTGGGAAAGATGGTTGGAACTACTAAACATGTTGTATGTGCCACACTTCGGTGGGAGTACCAGAAATACTTCATGTGTGAGACAATTTCTCATGTTACTGCATAATGGATACCTCTGGTTGTGGAAGAGGATCCCCATTGATGACATACTGATAGCGAAAATTACCAGATTACCATACCAAGGAAGGAATCGCACTGAAGAGTTTGTGGGTAATGACCAAGACAAAGAATGAGCACAAACCATCAAGGATAATTTTGAACTAGTCAAGGGAAAGCGAGGCTATGACATAAATTCAATGAAGGACCAAGGAGTATGTTTTGCCACACATATCTTGGCTAGAAATATTATGCAAAAATGTCAAGTTAATGAATTCCCCACATCAGTGGTTTCACTAGCTACAGAGTGCAACAATGGGTTCCACTACAACTGGGTCGGGTATTTGTGCATGGAATTTCTGGAGGATTTCCGTGAAGCCTATGAGAAAGGTTTAGCCTTGCACTACGCCTGGAATATTTTGATCATCGCACTAATATAATTGATAGAAATGGAGGAATTGTAGTTTCCTACGGTAGACACAGATGTGTGCGAAGCAACACATTATGCATCATTCTCACATACTACTAAGTCATCAAGAGTACATGAGAACCTAATTTTCTTCATATTGTATCACATGGACCTACATATGGTGGTGAACCAACATCCTCAGTTGTTACCATTCTTATACCAGCAGTAACTTCAAGGCATACTTCCATATAATATATGTACAGGCCAGGAAGGATAAAATGATGACATGGCATCCTCTGCCATACTTGGTCATCGAAGATGTTATAGCTACATTGATAGATCAGTGGCCCACAAAATGGATGACTGTGGAAGAGGAAGGAGCAGAGGATATTTAGAGAGATGAAGAAACATAGGAGCACGGAGGCTCGAGAAAAAAAGAAAAGGAAAAAGTAGAGCAGGAGAAATATGAGGAGCCGAATCATGACGAGGGTCAGCCAAATACTATTGGAGGTGTAGATCCACTAGGATGAGATGCACAAGATAAGGAAAATGCAGTGATAGATAAAGGAAAAAGTAATATGCACAATGAAATCTCCCCATGTAAGAAGAAGCAGAAGGTTGAAAATTCGAAGGACATAATTCCCTTGGTCCTTACTAATGTAGACATCGATGAGATCGGGGAGAAATTTCAGTAAGTGGTCGAGGAATCATGGGGAAAATTCGAGGATTGTTATGGTGCAGTCTTGACAAGATTTGAGAAAAGTGTTAAAGAGCTAAAGTTATTAGCACATACATCTAGACAACCATCACCGATAATCCAACCACTCCAGCAAGAGATATTTATAGAAACAATATTTGGGATGAGGCTCATGTAGATACCTATCGAAGCTCTACAGTTTGACACAAATGAAGAAAAGTAGCAAGTGAAAAATTGGGACAAGGTCAATCTGAACCTTGTAGTGCTAGCTGTTATGATATTGCATGAACTACATCAAGGTATTGTAAATTAGTTAAAGGAGTGAGAGAAACACACAAAAAATTAAATATTCACATATAACAAGAGTGATTTTCGCTAAAGAAACAACTCAACCAAGAAATAAAGGAGAAGGGAAAGGCATAACAAAAACAATATAGGTTGAAATAAGTAGTTGAAGCAACTTGCAGACAAGTTCAGGACATAGATGTACATGAGAAGGAACTTGTAGAAGACAAGTTCGCAAAGTTCAACATTGCTATCAAGGAAACCAAGAAGAAGGCCGTAGAATTACAGTTTGAGTATAAACTCAATATTAGTGAGATTCCAATTAATTTTAGCCAACCATGCCACCGTAAGTAGGTGAAAAGAGGGATCAAACTTAAAAATGTATTCGTAGGAATCTCTAACACAGTAGCAGACTGCGGAAATCTACTGGAAGAGACCTTACAGATTTGGACTCTTTTGCAGGAAGACCAAATGTACAGAATATAGAGGACCATATTGATGGAAATATTTCAATTGATGCCAAGGGAAAAAAAAGGAGAAAAACTGGAATTATCATTGAGAACAAAGGAGCAGATTAGCATCAGCTGGAGTATAAATGAGAAATAAGGAAAAGAAGGAAAACTTTAAGTAGAGAAGCATAAAAGAGAGGCAGAGGAGTAGAAAATAGTAAAAGAGAGGTAGAGGAGTAATATTAGAGGCAAAGGAGCGAGGCAAAGGAGCAACAAAGAGGCATGGATAAACACTAGAATTAGAATTAAGGCAAAGGAGTAGAGAGGATCAGTAACAAGGCAAGGAGCAGCATTAGAATCTTTATCAATGAGAAAAGCTAGAAAAAGTGCAAAGGAAGCAAAGGCAGCAAGTTTGGGTCGAGTCATGATATTTTAAGTTCAAAAAAGCTCAAGATTCAGGCTATTGAATACATTCAGAATAGTGCACAGGTCAGGTTTGAGTCGTGCAAATATTTGTACAGAACAGTGTTCGGAGGCTTCACCGCAAATCACAATTGCAATAGAAGACCTGACCCCACAAATCAAAAATAAATCTTAATATGCATGTTGAGATGGACGGTCTAAATCCTATCATATAAATAAATGTTGAGAGATGGATGGTTAAGATATCGTCGGAGATTAAATTGTTAAAATGCTGAAGGGGACACGTGTCAGGCAAAGGTCCTTGTGCATATCGCATAACACATGTAATATGGTATAACAGTTAATGACAGAGATGTAAACATGGGAAGTTGTGATAATGTGCTAATTTTTCGATGTGATGCATCACTATCGGATTTTCTTTTATATATATATGTTAAGTTATCGAAATTTAATTGTTTTAAGTTGCGATGCGATAAGACACAGAAATTTCAAAATGTGAAGTGTGGGAGATGACATGGCAAGATGATGTGGAAGTGACGTGGTGATGACGTGGCAAGGTGACATGGCACAATGACATAGAGATGATGTGGGCCTGGACTACATATTGCACATTGCAAGCTTAGGAGGCTAAGCACTCAAGAATCATGTTAAAATGTCGAAGTGTGAAATACAATAAGAGTATCGGATGTGATATGCTTCAAAGCTAAAGTCTAGAGGATTTAAAATCTGGCGTGGGACCGATTCGCATACCGCACATTGCTATCGATGATTCTTATATTTATATGTTAATTCATTTCATGTTAATTATTTTAAGTTGCAGTGCGATAAGAAGTGCGGGTTGCGATGCGATGCGAACATATATCACATATTATAAGAGGAAAACCCATATTGCTATTAGCTAAATCTTGCGACATGCGATAAGGGGTGGATGCGACATAGCTTCAGAGTTCAATTGCAAAGGATTTAAAATCTGGAAATGAGGCCTTTTTGTGAAGAAATCGCATTGGAGGAGGAAAAAGAGGATTATAATGTAAAACCTATGGAACACTGAAATGCGATAGATGTGACCGAACGCGATATCGTTCAAAGGTAAATATTAATATATTTCAGATTCAGGGTTCTCTGTGGATACACATATTTTACGAAGAAATGATTGAACATGGGTAAAAGACTTGGGCGTATAAAGAAAAATTTGAATGGGAGTAGACTCAGCTAAGACTGGACTCTAAGTTCAGAACTGTGTTATGCAGTTGTGGCAGTGAGTTAAAAGGAAAGTTCTAACGCATGAGGAAAGAATCAGGAAGGTGACTCGATACTTGTGCAAGGTTAGTGCATCTGCTTAATAACCAAACTCTGAACGCAGCAGAAGGATACTTGCGTAAGTGACCCGACATAGAGAAAAGGAGAAGGTGAAGGCTGAACACTGCGGGCACGAGTAGAAGAGGCAGAGTCAGGAAAAAGGAGATATGGTGGCACTGATGGAAACGTGCTAGCTGGGTCAAGTCAGGAAAAAAGTGTTTGTGCAGAACTGTTACGATATAACTGTAGATACAGAAAAGAAAGTGACAACAGCATAAAGTACAAACATACAACGAGCCAAGTGCTAAAATAGCTAAGTGAAATATACTTGTTGTAACTGTAAATGTAAATTCATTTATTATTTTATATTGTTTGTGATGCAAAGGAAAGTCTCCATAGGCATAGGAAAAACTCCACGTGTGTTGTAATGATTATTTTTGATATAATAACCTGAACCAAAGAATGATGAATCAAATGGGTGGAAGGCATAGGGTCAAGCATGTCCACTTCGTATTTCATGTAGAATGGAAACAATCATCTAGTTATCTATATAAAACATGTAATACCAGTGTGCATAGAAACGTTAGAAAGCTGCAGAATGGAAGAGAGCGGAAAAATGTAAAAGAGATACAGAAGGTTTGAGAGTGGAAGAATAAGAGAGAGATGATACAGATGATGTGCATATCAGGAGCTGATATGAAGTAGATATGAAGGCTAAAGAGGCAACAATGGAGAAGGAGTATAACAGAGCTGATATCCAGGTAAATTAGCATTTTAGTTTCATGTTCAGTGAGGGGATTGTAGTCTCCTTTCAATTTTTAGCTTCATATATTTCTAGTTGGATTTGGGTGAGGTAGGAGCCTCCTGTAGGTTGTAGCCTGTAGAAAATATTTGGGAGTTGGAGCTTCATTGTAAGTTGTAGCTTGTAGAAATTGAAGTAGGAACCTCCTGTGGGTTGTAGCCTGCAAAAAACACATGGGAGGTCGTGCTTCTATTTCAATTTGTATCTTGATAGATGTCCATTTTGAGTTGGTTGAGGTAGGAGCCTCCTATGGGTTGTATCCTACAAAAAATAGATGGAATTTGGAGCTTCCTTGCAAGTTGTAGCTTGTGGAATTTGAGGTAGTATCCTCCTGTAGGTTGGATCCTACAGAAAAACTGTGGTGAGAGGGAGTTGGAGCTTGCCTTTTCATCACAACAATAATAAATGGTTGTTTTTTCCCATATGGGTTTCCACTTATATCTATTGTCTATGTGCCCTATCATTATGTGTTGATGTGATGTTTTAATTTGCTTAATTAATTGTTGTCCACACATTAAGTTTGTTGATTCATTATGTATTAATTTGCTTATGAAATGAAGGTGTAAATAAGTTGAATGAAAATACTTTTAAATTTACATGAATGTAGTAAACTGATTCATCCCCCCCTCTCAGTTTGGCTAAGGGTTCATCAATTGGTATTATAGCAAGTTCCTTTGGTGTAATCCTAATAGCTTGAAGGAGATATAGTTGTGTCATGGACTATCAAAATGTACCCATGTTGAGTACAACAAAATTTATTGAATGGAGAGATAAGGTAAAACATATTTAATGGCTTATGAACCTGAGGTATCTAAGCTTGTATGTGATGGTTACTACACAGAATCTCCCTCTTTGTAAGAACAACAGTGGAATGACATGGAAAAATGTCTGATATATAATAGTCTTCATAACAAGTATCTTGATTCAATAATGGATTTAACTTATGCAAAAGGAATCTAGAATAGATTGCATCTCATGCATGAAGGAGACACTAGTAGTTGCATTATCAAGAAGGAGAAGATAGGTAGGAAGAATAAGAAAAATTCCTTTGAAAATGAAAAATGACAATCAAATGAGATACTTGCTAGGGTGAATGGATATGATTTCCATGAAGAAATTACAGTTGAAGAAAAAGCCAAACCTGACATAGCCTTGACTGAAATAGAAATATTGAAGAATGAAAACAAAGACCTTAAGACACTAGTGCAAATATGTGATGAGAGAGAATATGAATATGAGGAAGAAATTGTTGGCCTGAAGGCAAAACTTGAAGAAGAAAGTATTTTGGGAAGAATTATTAATAGCCATCTCAAGGAGAGAGATATACAATATGAAAGACTAGATTTTGAAATCATTTTAGCTGGAATACATTCAAATGCAGAAGAAGCTTAATTTTTTAGAAGACTGGATAGAGGCACAAGTAAGCACAAAGGTAAGATTCCATTCAAGTGCTTTAACTATGGAATAGTGGGCCACTAGGCCTCAAAATTTCCCAATAAGATAATAGAGAATCATTCCAAAGGGAAAGAGAAATGAAGCTCATATAATATGCAGAAAGGGATGCAATTTAAGAGAAATACCTTTTTTCCCACCAAGATAGTAGTGCATCTAAAAGGTCAAATGAATCCCCAGATGAAGATGGAATCTCAGAATTCACATTAATGAGTATGGATGATCTTGAAGAGGATCCTCTAGAATTTGAGGAAGAAGGTAAGGTAGACCTTGAGGGGGAGTTGGTGAGTGCCCTAAAGGAAATTGATAGACTCAATCTCAAGACTAGAAAATAGAAAGAAATCCTTCTGAAATATGTTAAGGAAGAACCAAACTCTGAATATTTTATTAAGTTAAAGATTTAACTAGAAGAATCAAGGAAAGTAGAATACATTATGTTGCAGAAAATAAGAGAGAAAATTCAGGAATGTGGAATATTGGAAGAAGAGGTAGTGAGTCTGAGGAAGAAATTTTAAAAGGCTCAAACTCATGTAACAATTAACGTTCAACAGTTAAAAGGTGTTGAAGAATTGGAAGGGATATTGAATGCACAAATATCTCCTCTTGTAAATACTAGGATAGGATATGAAGGAGAATCCAGCAAGTCAAAGTCATAGGATAAAAAGCTATTACTTTTGTGAAAGTTGTAAGAAAGGAAAATGATAAATCTCATCAATCTGAGATTATTTAGCTAAAATACTGATAGAATAAAGGAGCAGGTTGTGTAACAATATCGAAGATGAGATTGCCTCCATGGATAACTTAGAGAAGGAAGACATTGAAATGGATGTTGAAGCAACTCAAAAAGGATCCACAAAAGCATAAGCTAGCAAGAAATTGATGTGTAATGAAACAAATAGAAACAAGCAGCAAAATCAAGAGACAAATAATGAGAGGAAGAAGAAAGCAGTTGCAAAAATCTCAATTGTTCCTAAATATCAATTGAACAAGTTTTAAAGATCTCAAAGGAGGATATTTCCTCCTATGAAAAATATGACATGTTTCTCTTGTCATAAACTAGGACATATTGCAGCACTTTGTAAGACAAGGCATATCAACTTTAACCAGCAAAAGATGCAGCAAATGAGAAGACCCCCTCAAGAGATAAAATGGAAAAGACAATCTTTCACCAAGTACAAAAATCATTTCCTGGCTACTGTTATTCATGAAATGACTTTGGACATGTAGCAGCTCAATGTAAGACAGAAAATCAAGTTTAACCAGCAAAATATGTAGCAAATGAGAGTACTACCTCAACAAAAAAATGGAAAGGACAACCTTTCACCATTTACATAAATCATTTCCAAGGCTAATGTTCTTCATGCAATGAATTTGGACATAAATCTGTTGAATGTAAACTATGTTCAAAAGGGAGCACAAAATTTTATACACCAGCTCAAATGTGCCTAGGTAAAATAAGATGTTATGTATGCCACAAGCTTGGACACAAAGAAAATGACTGTAGGCTGTCATATACATTAATGGAGTGTAGACAGATGATGGAACCAAATAAAATAAGACCAAACTGTGAATCAAAAAGAGATCCAGATATTATGAGGAACCCTAACAAAGTATGGAAGACGAAGAAAAAGGGGGATCATGTTACTTCAAGAACATAGTGAATCCATCATATTCCCTGGGGAGCTTCTCTAGGAAGGAACATAGATATCCAGTCAGTGATAGACAAGAAGCAACATCCCCGGGGGAGAGCAGTTCATAAAATGTACCCATAAGAGTTGTCAAAGAAGAGCTTCTTGGAATATGAACAACTAAAAGTTTAGGAAGGGAAAGGAAAATTCCTCTGGAAGAGAACTATAGAGGAATAAGGACACCTGAAGCATTAAATAGAAAACAAGTTGATGGAAGAATAGAATACAACAATAAAACATGGTGGTAAAGGGAACATTAGTCATGAAATTAGAAAATAAGAGGATGATTACACTGTGTGTCTCACTGCAAGTGTTGATAATGAAACAACAATATTTTAAGAAGGATGAATAAGAAAAATGTTATTATCATTATATCATTATAAATATCCATCCCAAATGTTTTTATTGGAGCAATGGTGTGATACAGGTCCTTAGGATTGGAATATTATGGTATGCATCATGGTGGTGGTATGGTAGAAATACATCAAGGAAGTAGTCCCAGTGTTATTAGCATTATAGTATGTGTGGATTAAGTTCTAGTTGCTTTGATTAGTGAAAATTATCTTCTAGTTGCAAATGATGGAGAATGTCAAGCTGTGTTATCAAATCATGGAAAGGTCAATAAAATATCAAAGCATCATTATCTTATGTCCATTGATGTGTTTTATTGAGTGCTGAAGAATCATGTAGTCTTGGATATGAATGTCCACCTTTTCCAGTCAATATTCATATTATTTCAAGGCCTTTTTCTTAAGTCATCCATAATCTTGTTGAAGTATTTCTGATGAAACTTCAGGTATCCAAATTGAATATGTTTCCCGAAGAACATGGGGATAGAACAATTGAAGTGTCTAAAGTATGATGGGTTATTTGTGTTAATATTACTGTTGAAGGTCAAGATTCTATTATTGATTCATCTGAAACTTACTTCAATAGAAAGGAATAGTTGATATTTCACCATTGCAGAGAGTTGATCATTGAGCTACATACCCCCTTGTGTCATAAATAAAAGTGTATAGTTGATAGTAAGATTATCCAATGCATGGAATGTATCAAGCCTTGAGGGTTTTCTATTTAAATATGTAACTCTTCAGTATTAAAGTCATTGGGCCTTTTCGATTTAAAGATATTGTCCAATATGAAAATAAAGTGTACGCTTTGTTTGAACTCATTGTTCACATCAACATCAAGGGATTTTGACTTGTAGTGATTACATCTTCATCAGAAGTCTAACACATATCACTATCATCAAGCAGCAAGGGAAAAAAGAGCAAAACATTCTATGGTGAAATTCCATCCAACGTTCTCATGAGTTGTGATAGCATCAGTTTGTTGTGTATATTCATTTAATAACAAAAGAACTGAATGAAGGATACTTATACTGAACTCAAAGAGGAGCTTCTCTAAGAAGCACCCAAGAATTATTATTGGAGCAATGTTGGTATTGGAGCAAACATTACTGATGTGCTGAGCTTGCGTTGAATTTGGGCATGTTTTTTTAGAGGTAAGCAGATAAATGGATGATAAAACTGTGAATAGTATGTCTTTGAGACTCTGATTAAATAAATTGATAAGATCTTGCTGAAACAAATTGTGATAAAACAATTTATTGATCCTGCATCTCTACCAGTAAAAAAGGTTAATGATGCCAGAATCAGATTTTGTATATTGTTGATTGTTATTGAGAACAATGGAGAGCTAAATAAAAATAACTAAGAGTATGAAGGGTATCATAACTATGGCTGTCTGTGCGAGATGAAGTGAAAATGACCACATGGATTATCAATGGGTATCATATTATCTCGTGGCCTTGGATGCATAGACACTTTTGGCATAAGTGTATACCACAGAGATCAGATATATCAAGCTCTAACCATTAGTATTCCTTAAGCATGTGTTACACCTAAAATTAACATAACAATGGTATGTGGGTGAATTTGAGAATCCATTATAAAAATTATGAGTAGTTATCCTATGAACCAAGTTCTGTACAAAGACATCCTTGAATCTCCAATGAAATCATTGTGTAATATTGTAGTAAAAGTGAACCGTGTCTGCAAAATATTTTGTGAAACCAGCTCCAAAAATAGAAGAAATGAGAGATCAACACCTTAGAAATCAGCCACTTTGAGGGGAAAACCTCCAATACATTACGTAAATGAAAAATTCTTGGATGCTACAAATGAAAAACCTCCTTTCTATATATAGGAGTCCATGGGGCCACAATGTAATCCTAGTGCAGCCACAATGTAACCCTAGGCGACCTAAAAATAATAATGTAAGGGCACAATAATAACAATATGGGGGTTACAAGGGTACAAAAATAACAATAAGGGGGGGTACACTAACATAATAAGGGACTACACTATTAATATAGGGACTTAACATGCGTCTCTCCTTCAAACAAGTGTTGTCCTCAATGCTTGATTATTTCTTGATGCTTCTGTACAAAATTCTCATCCTCCAATGTGGAATCTTCTACAGGAAAGTTCTTCCACTTGCTAAGATACTCTGAAATTCATCGTACTTGTCGAGCTCTTGTTTCTGTGACTGCTTTAGAACTTCTTTCGATGTGATGTTGATCTTCCTGTTGTTTCATTAGATTTTGCACCAAAGTTAAGTTAGCCTTTGAGAGTTGGAGAACTTGTTGTTGATGCTCGATGTGATCTTCCACTAATTTATCGTCCATATTAGCTATTATTTGATCCTTCAAAACATCCAACTTAGCCTCCATTTCTGCTTTTAAACCATCTATGTCATCTTCGATTGCTCTTTGTCAGATCAAAATTTGTTGCACTTGGTACTGTAATTTTGATATCTCATACTGCAATTCTTCCTCTTCATGCGTCATAGTATAGATTTTTTAGAGCTTAACAGGTATGGAATTATTTTTTGGAGGCGTTATAGAACCCAATACTGATAAAAATTCTAAAATATACCCTTGGAATCACTTCAAACTACCTTTTCAAACAAACGTTATGAAATTAAAAAAACCAAATACACACCTTTTTCTCTCTTTTGAGGAGCTCAATATTTAAAATGAATTATCTATAATATTTCAGATCTTCAACATCTAAAATTTAGTGTTGAGGTATCCCTCTAAATTCTCTTTCAAATGCCACAGGTCTGACCTGATTTGGATTTTGACGACAATATTGTGCCCAATCTTCTACGATGACCTAATTATGGACTACTTCCCTAGAGCTAACTTGTACGACTTGCCACGTGTCGTTGTTTCCTCATTCGGCTCTAAAATTGATAGATAGGAAACTGTAGTCCGTGTAATTTAAGCCACTTTTTACCAAATTCCAATCCGATGCTTAGAGAGAGAGTTATGAAGGTTTTCCCATGATCACCTCTTTGAGATGAAATTCGGGAGCCTGAAAAATACCTAACTTCCACAAATCATATCTCCGAAAATATTTCCCACTAAGCTCTGAAATATTGTGAAGCTGTTTCTCAGGATTTCGGCTTCACACTCTAAAAATTTCAGCATCTGAACCTTCGTAGAATAAACATTATAGAAAAAATTATGCGATGAAATTTTTAAGTGAAATTCAGGAACCTGCAAAAAGCCCTAACTTCCACATATCATATCTCTGAAAATATTTCGAAACAAGCTCTGAAATTTTGCGACATTGTTCCTCAGGATTTTCGATTTGCACTCTAAAAATTTCAGCTTCTGGACCTTCATATAAAAAACGTTATAGCGAAAAGTCCAAGATGACCTATTTGGAGTAGAGAACCCTAGAATCCAAAGCTTTGATACCAAATGTTGTGAAACCAGCTCCAAAAATAGAAGAAAAGAGAGATCAATGCCTTATAAATCAGCCAATTCGAGGGGGAAACCTCCAATACATTACATAAATGAACAATTCTTAGATGCTACAAATGAAAAAACCTCCTTTATATATATAGGAGTCCATGGGGCCACAATGTAATCCTAGTGGGGCCACAATGTAACCCTAGCCGACCAAACAATAATAATGTAAGGGCACAATAATAACAATATGGGGGTTACAGGGGTACAACAATAAAAATAAGGGGGGATACACTAACATAATAAGGGACTACACTATTAATATAGGGACTTAACAAAAGATTTATTGGCATCATCATATTTGAACAGATGTGTACTGCAGATGTGTACTGCAAAAGAAGACATATTACATATACAATCTTCGTTAAAAGATATTTATCTCAGATGAAGATCATAATATAGACTGAAGTATATTTGGAGCAGAATTTATATATCATATGGAGCATTCTCAGTATTTTAGTATTATTCCAATGATGCATTTATGTTTATATAATTATGGTAGAGTTTGTTCTATGGAGTGTCCTTATCATCAACTTCAACATTATATAAGTGCAAGGAGTTTGTGCTTTGGGATGGTATCAACTTACTATGTATATACATACAAGTTCAATGATTCCCAAATTGTTCTCTCCACAATTCTTATACACCAAATGGAGTAGGAGTCCCAACCAGGTATGTGGAAAAAATGTAGAGGGCTTCTACAAAATGCTAATAAGGCAATAATAGAAAATACACTGGAAAAAGGTGTAACCCTTTGCCATTGATGTCAAAAGGCAAGGAAAGAAAAGCAGAGGAAGATAGACACTTCTTAGAATGAAATGGGGAGGAATTGGTGGAGGAAATGTTGCCATCAATGCCAAAGGGGGAGACCGTTGGAAATATTTTCATTGATGGCAAAGGAACAGAAAGGAGTAGCACCAGAATTATCATTGAGAACAAAGGAGAAAATTAGGATCGGCTGGAGTCTAAAGGATAAATAAGGCAAAGAAGGAAAAATTTAAGTAGAGAAGTATAAAATAGAGGCAGAGAAGCAACAAAGAGTAAAAGAGAGGCAGAGGAGCAAGATTAGAGGCAAAGGAGCAAGGAAAAGGACTATCAAAGAGGCATGGATCAACACTAGAATTTTCATCAAGACAAAGGATTAGAAAGGAGAAGTAAAGATGCAAGGAGGAACATTAGAATCTTTCTCAAGAAGAAAAGGCAACAAAAGAACAAAGGAAGCAAAGGAAAAAAGTTTGGGTCGACTTGCGCTATTTTAAGTTTAGAAAATATCAAGAGTCAAGCTATTGAATACGTTTAGAACAGTGCAAAGGTCATGGTCTAGTCGTACAAATATCCATACAGAATAGTGTTCATAAGCTTCACCACAAATCACAATCGCAACAGAAGACTTGACCCCAAAAATCACAAATAAATCTTAATATGCATGTTGAGATGGACAGTCACAATCTTATTGCAGAAATAAAGGTTGAGAGATGGATGGTTAAGATCTCATCACAGATTAAATTGTGAAAATGCTGAGGTGGGCACATGTCGGGTGGAGGTCCTTATGCATATTGCATAGCGCGCGCGATATGGTATAACAGTTAACAACAAAGATGTAAAATTGTGAAGTTGCGATAATGTGCAGATTTTGTGATGCGATGTGATCACATATCGCTATCGGTGGTTTTTATATATATTTATATCGTAAGTTATCAGACGTTAATTTTTTCAAGTTGCAACAAGATAAGACACAGAAATTGTGAAATGCGAAGTGTGGGAGATGACATGGCAAGATGAGGTGGCAATGACATGGCGATGACATGGAAGTGACATGGTGATGACATGGTAGTGAGGTGGAGATGACATAGCAGTGATGTCATGATGACATGGCAATGACGTGGTAGTGACATGGAAATTATGTGGCAATGACATGGCAAGGTGATGTGGCACGAAGACGTAGAGATGATGTGGACCTTGCACGCATATCATATATCACAAGCTCAGGAGGATAAGCACTCAAGAATCATGTTAAAATGTTGAAGTGTGAAATGCGATAAGAGTATCAGATGCAATATGCTTGAAAGCTAAAGTCTAGAGGATTTACAGTTCGGCATGGGACCCATTCACATACTGCACATCACTATCAATGATTCTTATATTTATATATTAAGTCATCGCAAGTTAATATTTTTAAGTTGCGATGCGATAAGAAGTACGGTTTGCGATGCAATGTGATTGCATATCGCATATGATAAGACGAAAATTGTTATTTCTATGAGCTAAATCTTGTGACATGTGATAAGGGGTGGATGTGATGTAGCTTTAGAGTTAAATTACAAAGGATTTCAAATATGGAATAAGGCCTTTTTGTGAAGAAATCGCATTGGAGGAGGAAAAAAGGATTATAATGTAAAAACTATGGAATGATGAAATGTGATAGATGTGACCAAACATGATATCGTTCAGAGGTAAATATTAATATATTTCTAATCTAGGGTCCTCTATGGATAAGCATATTTTATGATGAAAAGACTGAATGCAGGCAAAATACTTGGGCATATAAAAAAAATATGAATGGGAGTAGACTCGGGTAAGAACTGACTCTAAGTGCAGAACAATGTTATGTGGTTGCGGCAGTGAGTTAAAAGGAAAGGTTTAATGCAAGAGGAAATACTCGGGAAAGTGACCCAATACTCGTGCAAGGTTACTATGGCTTCTTAATAACAAAACTTTGAACTGAACAGAAGGAGACTCGAGTAAGTGACCCGACACAAAGCAAAGGAGCAGGTGAAGGATGAACTTTGTGGGCATGAGAAAAAGAGGCAGAGTGGGGAAAAAGGAGATATGGTGGCACTGATGGAAACATGCGAGCTCATTCAAGTTGGGAAAAAAGAGTTTGTGTAGAACTATTATGATATAACTGCAGAAACATAAAAGACAGTGACAACAACAGAAAGGACAAACACACAACGAGCCAAGAGCTGAAAAGGCTGAGTGAAATATACTTTTTGTAATTGTAAATGTAAATTAATTGATTATTTTATATTGTTTATGATGTAAAGGAAAGTCCCCATAGGCATAGGAAAAAATCCATGAGTGTTGTAATTCTTATTTCTAATATAATAACCTGAACTGAATAATGAGGAAACAAATGGGTGGAATGCATAGGATTAGGCCTGTTCACTTTGTATTCTTTATATAATGCAAACAGTCATGTAGTTATATATATAAAACATGTAATATCAATGTGCATATAAATGTTAGAAAGCTTCATAATGGAAGAGAGCGGAAAATTGTAAAAGAGTTGCAGAAGGTTGGAGAGTGGAAGAATAAGAGGGAGCTGATAGAGATGTTGCACATATCAGGAGCTGATATGAAGTAGATATGAAGGTAGAAGAGGAAACAGTGGAGGAGGAGTATAACAGAGTTGATATCTAGGTAAATCAACATTTTAGTTTCATGTTGATTGAGGGTATTGTTCTCTCCTTTCAAGTTGTAGCTTGATAAATTTCCAGTTGGAGCCGGGTGAGGTAGGAGCCTCCTGTAGGTTGTAGCCTATATAATATATTTTGGATTTGGAGCTTCCTTTAAAGTTGCAGCTTGCATAAACTGAGGTAGGAGCCTCATGTTCATTGTAGCTTGCAAAAATATAGGGAATTTGGTGCTTGTGTTTCAATATTTAACTCGATAAATGTCCAGTTGGAGCTAGTTGAGGTAGGAGCCTCCTGTGGGTTTTAGCCTAAAAAAAATAGATGGGAGTTGGAGCTTCCTTGCAAGTTGTGTTTTGTAGAATTTGAGGTAGTAGCCTCATGTAGGTTGGAGCCTACAGAAAATTAGTGGTGAGAGGGAGTTTGAGCTTCCCTTTTCATCACAACAATGATGTGATTTTCTCCCTTATGGGTTTCCAATTATATATGTTTTCTATGTGCTTGATGATTATGTGTTGATGTGATCTTTTAATTTGCTTAATTACTTGTTGTCCACACATTAAGTTTTTTGATTCATTATGTATTAAGATTCTTATGAAATGAAGATGTAAATAGGTGGAATGAAAAGAGTTTTAAATGTCCATGAATGTACTAAACTGATTCACCCCAGCCCCCCCTAATTTTGGTTAAGGGTTCATCACATATCCAACAAAAGAAGAAGAAACTTGAGGAAATCAAGAAAACAATGAAGAACTTTCCAGTTTCATAGAAGCTTGCAAGGATTAGTGAGGGCAATAATATTTAGAAGCATATTGAAGAACTCAGGAAGGAAGAGAAAATTTTGATGAAGATAAGTCAACATTGAGAGGATGAGGTGCTCTAGTTGTCTCAACAAGTGGAAGGGAAGCTCATAGAGCTTCTCCAACAGGAAGAGGGAACACTGAAGATACTACAAGACAAATCATAAAGGCAGTTTTGGAAGAAATTTGCAGTTGGGAGAAGCAGGTCGCAGAGGTGATGCAGAATTCCAACACTTCCTACAATAGAATAGCAACAAATATCAATGGAAAATTATCTAAGTGACATGAAACAAGTCACCTGTGAGCGTTCAGGAGCCAAAAAATTTGGATACACCACACGGTATACTAGGGGCTTTGGGGTGGGTTGAAGCTCCTCATTTTGTAATGGGCTTGGGTTATATTTTCTTGTATTTTTCTTAGCCCATGGTATTTTTAGCATGGTTTTGTAACGACAAAATAATATTTAAAGTGATGTAATGCTATGTTAGGAAGAGATAATAATCATTGTAAGTTCTACGTTCATAGGCTAGTTTGTATCTATATTTTGTAGCGAATGAAAGGCTTTGCAACTGAGTGTGCAGAGACCTTGGAAGAGTTTGTAGCTTAGTGCACAAACCACCTACAATTGTGTGCGTAGGTTAGAGAGATGAATGCACTTAAAATATCCATCATAATAGAAAATAAGAAGCTTTTTGAAGATATTTTGCATTCTTATGTGTTCTTGTCTATTTTATTGATATTAGTTGTTGTGAAGTAGTTCATATAGCTATGAATTATAAAAATGCAGTTTATGATATTGTTTATATGTTATGTTGAATGTGGTGAAGTAATTGAATGTATTTATACAGTGTAGACAGTTTATGCATGTTAAAGGGTAATAGTAGTACATTATATTAGCCACATCGTGCATTCCCTCAAGGCTGCAAAAACCTAGTTCTGTAACCACCCATAGTCACCTAGGGTGAGACTGCAATCTACTGCAGATTGTTTCCGAAAGGGCCGATGATAAAGGGTTTTTCTGGTGCGAAGCATAGATTGAATCTAGGTCAAGCCCAAACAAGCCAACACCCACCTAGGTTCTTACACTCTTCTTTGACCTGCTGACAGACCAAACATCTCGCCACAAAATTTTCCACTCCCCTCTTTAGATTTAGCTAATAGCAGAATGTCTTCATTGTTGTCAACGACTTCTGATATCCTGGGTGACCTGAATATGGTTTTACATGAAACTCTCTCAAGCTAATATTCTTAATTACACTGTCTTCCGACACATAGATCATGTCCCTAAATCTCACAAAGCCATCTGTTGCGAGGTGATAGTCCACATCCTGATCACATGTACCCTATTATAACTTGTGCATAAGCTCCTTGTACCTGTTATCCTGTTTTCCTTCGTGTATGATATGATCCTGTAAATATTTCCTATATGATCTCACTATTGCAACCTGTTTCAACTATACTTTCCTACTGAGAGCATATGCAACCCTGTTCTCCTTTCCCTTAATGTACCTAATCTCAAAGTCAAACTCAGTAAGGGTAGCTAATCATCTAGCTTTCCTGACATTTAAATTAGGTTAGTCAAACAGATATCTCAACCTACTATGATTTCTCATGAACACAAACCCCCTACTAGGAAGATAATGTCTCCGCATCTTCAAGGCATGAAAAATAAATGCCAACTCAAGATCATGAGTCACATAGTTCTGCTTGTGCTCATTCAGTTTCCAGGACTCATAGCATACCACCTATCCCTATTGCATAAGGACTCCACAAATCCCTCTCTTGTAATAATCTGTACATACTATGAACTCTTTATCTAGATCTGCAATATTTAACACTAGAGCATTTTTCAACAACTACT
Source organism: Pinus albicaulis (assembly GCA_034641835.2). NCBI lineage: Eukaryota > Viridiplantae > Streptophyta > Pinopsida > Pinales > Pinaceae > Pinus > Pinus albicaulis. The sequence continues at coordinate 633,300,874 of CM076582.1, read as the reverse complement.
TCAAATTCTCAAAATTGGTTGCACATTGATATGTCCATTGCAACTTCTTACCTTTCCTCTACAATTATGTAATTCGATGTGAAATGCATAAGAAGTTCTTGATGAACCTCCTGTATTAACCTACTAACCCCATGAATGATATGACTTCCTACACATTTCTAGGAGCTTCCCACTCCATGATAGCCTTTATCTTCTTCAGATCTATTGCTATGCCATTCTTGGAAACAACATGTCCTGAGTAGCGTGCTTCTGTTTGAAAGAAACTGCACTTGCTAAGCTTGTTGGAATGGGGTCTCCTAACAAGCTACGAACCTGGTCCATTTTGAATATTTTTTATTATATTTAGCCTAACAGAGGGGTTTTGGTGTGGGTCAAAGCCCCGAATGCATTGCAATGCGTCAAAGGGTAAACAAGGGGTCCGAAAACCATGGGTTGCAGACCATAGGAAAGTTAAGGCTAGGTTGTTATAAATAGAGATGCATTTTGTATTGTAAAGGATAGGACATGATGAGCTATTGATGCAAATTTTGATTTAAGCTATCTATTTGGGTTTTGGGGAATGGACTCCTGCTGGCTGTGTGCAGAGATCCAAGTCTAGCTTTGTGCAGACCCTGCTGCTGTGTGCGTAGGTTGGGAAGGGAATTGGAATTGTAAGGAAGAATTGATGAATGAATGAATGTGAAAGGTTGTTAGAGAATTGAATCTATGAGTACTTTTATGTGAATTACTAATAATTGTTGTATTATGCATTTTCTGTCCTTAAGCTGCGAAAGATCTGTATACTGTGTTATTGGATCTAGATCTGTTATGTTCTATTTATGTACTGCTATGTTGATGTTGTAACAAGAATATAACTATAGATCTAGTGCACATGGATGCGAATAGAGACTTAATTAATCCTGTGAAGAACAAGGTAATCGGGTATTACCGGACCTAGTGTAGCTCTGCTTGCTTTACCCATCCTTTCTCAAGGTGCGGAAACCTGGTTCCAACACCCACCCATACTATTTCAGGTGAGACTTTGACCTGTGAAAGCAGGTCATTGCCGAAAGGGCCAGTAGTATAGAGGTTTGTTAGCAAACCTTTCTTATCGAACCTGGGTCAGGACCCCTCGAGCCAAAAAATGGTTCCGTTGCCAGGACCGGAAGAAGTCTGAGAGAGGAATCAGGTAATGACAAGAGGATACTGAAGATCTGATGTGAATGTGAATGAGCACTACTCTGGAGGAGAATAAAAAATGGAGCGGTAGGTATTACCAAATCAGTCTAGAAAAGAATCACTTTGTCCATAGCCCACCAAGGAGAGCAACGATACAAGGGTCGTCGGGCTCACAAGAGGGCAATCCCTCAACTGGAGCCTTCTTAGAAGGATACATGGATGTACACTTGAATTTACCTACCTTTAAGGGTGCGGGTGATGAAGATATGGATCGTTTTTGGTTCATAGCCAACTCGGTATGGACGACATGAGGGGTGGTAAGCGATACTGTGAAAAAAACATAGTTTTCCTTGGCCTTTGAGGATAGAATGATGGATTGGTATATGCAGTACATATCTCAAAATGGAAGCGCATCCCTTCAAAATATTAAGGATGCCCTAAAACAACAGTTCTAGAAGCCAAAGTCATACTCTCAGTTGGTAGCCAAAGTAAAATACTTCAAGTAAGGTACGTCTGAGTCAGTGTGGGAGGCCGATCAGCAATTGAAGAAAGGAATTAGGGAAGGGGGGTTCAAGTATGATGACAGAAAAAACACAGAATGGTTCATCGCCATGTTGCTACCTCACTTACACATACCAATGGGCCAACATACCTTCGAGTCACAGGAAAAAGCTCTGGAAATAGCTATGGAGCTCAAATCCGTGCCCAAGGATAACACGTTGGGGGGAGTACAGCAAATTCAAGAGTAGCTCGGAGCCATGCACATGGAAATACAGAGCTTGCAGATGGAATGGGGAAAAGGAGTTAGCATAGACCTCTGGTGCATACGATGCCGGGTGTCTGCTCATACTAAGGACCAGTGTCCCCTATTACCGGATTACCTACAGGCAGGGGGACCTAGTCCGCTACGCCCCAGATTTGGCGAACCTATGCTCTGGTGCGATGACTGCCGAGTAGCGGGACTACATGATACGACCCAGTGCCCCTGGCTAATTATGGGTGATCTGAAGCAACAATGGTGCAGTTTCTTCCAATTAGTAAGGCATGATGAGTAGAATTGTCACACATATGAGCTATTGGTAGATCGGGGAAACCTCTACAGGATACATTCAGATCCCGCATCGCCGAGATCCCCCGCGAATTTTGGTGGCTCCCTCGCAAGGGGTAGGGGAGGTTGAGGAGGGAGCACAGGGCGGGGTCGAGGGTAGTTGATCTGCTATAATTGTGGAGAAATAGGGAACTTCGTAAGGGACTATCCAAATCCCACTAGAAAATCTTGAAAATATTTCTGGTAGCTGGACCATGAGATTGAACATTGCCCACTTTTAATAGCCAAGATGCAGGACAAGCAGCCCACCCCTACGCAGAATGTGCAAAGGGCTAAAACTGAGCGATGCAGTGGGCTGGTCACCCAGGGAGAAAAAGAGGAGATTACCTCCCGAGAAGGAGTGCCTTTCAAAGAGAAAACACCAGTGATAGTCCCCACGCAGCTGCCAACGCAACCTCAGATAGAGGAGGGAGTTGAGCCCCTTCTAACGGCATGCTTCAAACTGCTACATAACCAACTGGTTGTAGAAACTCTTTAAGTATTATTGCATAACCGCGCAGCCCGACCCAATACAATCCCTGAGACCCGAGGTGTCCACTGGCTATATGGCTACAAGAAACGCACCAGATGAGAAATGCGGCTGACTGCGCAGATTGGTGACTATGAGATGGACCAAGTTATTCTCGATTTAGGGTCGGATGTGAACATACTACCAAAGCAGACATGGCAATGAATGGGTGAACCTAAGTTGGAATGTTCCACTATCTAGCCGCACATGGCGAATCAATAGAATATCATACCACTACGACGGTTTCCAAGAGTCATGGTAGATATCGCTGGAGTAAAAGTCCTAGCTAACTTTGAGGTCATTGAAATCGTGGAAGATATGGATCCGTACCCTGCGTTACTTAGGATAGACTAGGCTATAGACATGGGGGGTGTCATCAATCTCAAAAAGCATAGCATGGTGTTTGAAAACAATGGTACACGCATAATCGTACCACTAGATCCAATAGAATTTGCACAGTATACGAAACCAGCCTACGAACGGGAGGAAATAGACCACATTTACAGATTGAATACACAGGATGAAGACAGGAGTAAAACTATAATGGATGGGATATTCTAGAGGGATAGTGAATGTTGTTCTGACGCTGATGAGGAACTGGAAAGTTGGCAGAACCGGTTACACGAGGTGTCAGCACTACGTTGCCCTTGGGTCGCAAGAACCCTAGACTACTGCATTTCCTTAGAGGTAAGAGATCTACCCCACTTTGATGAGGCTAGTAATATCCAGGAATTCCTAAGGACACTACAAGCTAGGGTGCCAAAAGAATGACAGCTCTGGGCCCTTAATATGGCTATGCGTGGGACACCTGCGCGTTGGTGGGACACCCACAACGAAGAATTCCGGAAATGGGAAATTTTTTTGGAAAGGATGCTTCTACGGTTCGCCCCTCTAGTTGACATACGCACCAGGGTGTTCCTCATACCTGGGGATCCCCACACACATCTGCGTGTTTGTATGACCAATTTGTCCAACCAAACTACAGAAGAAGGGATCCATCTATTTTTTCATGCCTTAGGTCCTATCCCGGCTGCTTGGTACTTGGATCAAGAATTGCACCAGTGCACCCGCCACTAGGAAACACTAAAGGAGGACTTTTTCGGGACATTCGGATTAATTGGAGGAACAGGGATGCTCGAAAAAGTTCTATAGGACATTGATGCGTTTGTCTTTAAGAATACTCCCCACCGCGCTGCCCCAACGGTCTCAACATGGGAGGCACAGATGCATGACATAGCCAATTGTCAGAGCTTGGCGATTGATGAGGATGAGGATAATCCTCAAAACATTTCCGTCCTGGAATCTGAAGGAGAACGTGCTGTTGTGGGGCCATCACTACAGAATATTGATGTAACATAGCCTCTTAAGTTGCGTGACGTTAATATTGGGACGAAGGAATACCCTAAGATGGCTAAGATGGCGGACTATTGGGATGAGGGGATTGTAGGAAAAATTTCAGAATAACTCACGAAATATCAGGACCTATTTCTGACAAAGTTCTCTGAGCTCAAGGGCATCACCGGGGACCTCGGTATTACGCATATCACCCTGAAACATGAGGCGTGCCCTGTCAAGCAGTGGCTGTACAGACTGAATCCCAAATACAAGAAAAAGGTCAAGGAAGAGATGGATAAAATGCTTGACGCTGGCATCATTAAACTAGTTGAGTAGTCAGACTGAGTAAGTCCAATGGTCGTCCAGAAAAAGAAGACCAAGGGAGAAATACACATCTACATGGATCTACACAAGTTAACTGATGCCTGAGTCCATGACCCCTTTCCTGAACCTTTCTCCGATGAAATCCTTGATAGCCTGGGTGGATAGGATGCCTATTCCTTCACCGATGGGTTCTCAAGGTACCATCAGATTCGGATTGCACCTGAAGATAGCAGTAATACTACTTTCACGACTGAATGGGGGTATTTCGAGTATATGGTCATGCCCTTTGGTCTAAAAAATGTACCTTCTATTTTTTCAAGGTCCGTAGTTTTTGTATTCAAGTAATTTATTCATAGGTTCCTGGAGGTTTATTTCGATGATTGGACGGTTTTTGGCTTCGTCAAGGAACATGTCTCTAACCTGCAACTAATGTTGGATGTGTGTCGGAAGCACCAGATCTCCTTGAATATTAGGAAGTGAATTTTTTGTGTGCCATTTGGCATCCTTCTTGGATGCATAGTCTATCGGTAGGGATTGATGGTTGATCCTGCGAAGGTAGTCATAATTATAAACCTAGCAGTCCCCACAACGGAGAAATAGTTGCGTTCTATTCTCAGACACAATGGTTATTACCAAAAATTCATGCAAGGGTACGCCTTGATTACAACACCTATGGAAAAGATATTAAAAAAGGATGTTTCTTTCTTTTGGGATGATGAATTTCAGAAGAGCTTTGAACTGCTCAAAGAGAAGATGATCTCTGCCCCCATACTAATATTTCCTGATTGGTCAAAGGAATTTCATGTACATGTGGATGCGTCGGGTGTCGCCTTGGGAGCTGTTCTCACTCAACCTGGAGAAGGAGGTATCGACCACCTGGTTGCCTTTGCGAGTCAGAAACTCTCAGGTGTAGAACGAAACTACTCCACCACTCAGCGTGAAGGATTGGCTATGGTCTACGCGCTATAGAAATATCGGCACTATCTACTGGGGGGGGCACTTTAAAATTTTCACTGATCATTTAGCCTTAAAATACATGGTCAACAAGCCTATGTTGGGGGGAAAGATTTGCCGCTGGCTGTTGCTATTCCAAAAGTATGATTTTGAGATCATCGTCAAGCCCCGAAGGTTGAATGGTAGCCCGGACCATCTGTCTCGCATTGAAAAAGGAGAAGATCCTACTAGTTTGGATGAAGGTTTGCCATATGTGCAGATATTTACCATTAAGGTGGTTGACAAACACTTTGCTGATATCATTGAGTTCCTCACTACAGGCATGGCCTCGGCTGGATATCCGATACAAAAGAAGAAGGAATTGGTTACTCGGGCTGCAAACTTTACTATCCTCGTTGGTCAGTTATACAAAGTAGGTACCGATGAAATACTACGCAGATATGTCCTCAAACATGAACAAACTGTCGTGTTAGCAGAAGCACATGAAGGTGTCGTAAGAGGCCACTATGTAGGACGTGCAACCACACAAAATATTTTGAGGGCTAGGTTATGGTGCCCTACATTGCATAAAGATTCATACACCTATTGTCGATCTTGCGATACCTGCCAGCACATAGGATGACCTTCGCACCGAGATGAGATGTTGTTACAGCCTCAAGTGGCTTTATAGGATTTTGAAAAATGGGCCATTGATTTTATAGGACCCATAAATCTTCCTGGAAAGAAAACAGGTGCGCGCTACATTATCACCGACACTGACTACGTCACTCTACGGGATGAGGCACAAGCGGTGAAGGATTGTACTGCGGATACTACTGCACACTTCATCTTTGAGAAGATCCTGACCATGTTTGGCTGCCCAAAAATCCTAATGAGTGATAGAGGTAAAAACTTTGTCAACCAGACGATTCAAGCCTTGAATGAGGAATTCTGAATCCACCATGCTAAGAGTACCCCATACCACCCTTAGGCCAACGGGGCAGTCGAGGCTTTTAACAAAATTTTGGAACAGGCCTTAGCTAAGGTCTGCAATGCCAATCATAGTGACTGGGATGTTTGTATTCCCTCTATTCTATGGGTCTACTAAACGACCTACAAGAAGCTAATAGGCAGAACCCCCTTCTATATGGTCTATGTCAAAGAGGCCATTCTGCCCATCGAATACATTGTTCCTAGCCTACGCATTACAACATTTACCAATATGGTGGACCCCAATATCATAGAGGAGCGTCTTGCACAACTTTTGGCTCTGGAGGAAGATCGGTTTATTGCTAATTTTCATCAACAAGTTCAGAAGGCTCGTGACAAAGCATGGCATGATCAACATATTCGCCAAAAGACGTTCGTCATAGGTGACCTTGTCCTTTTATATGATGGCCAATTTTTGAAACATCCAGGAAAATTTCGACAGCACTAGCTGGGTCCCTACACAGTTAAAGTAATCATGAATGGAGGAGCAGTCCAACTAGCTACCCTGCATGGAGACATCGTACCAAGTTTTGTCAATGGTAGTCGACTCAAGCCTCACCGGGATCAATGACTATATGACATCTGCAATGACTCAGAATGAGTCAAAAGATTGTGTTGGGGGACTATTGGAATGGGGTCTCCTAACAAGCTGCAAAATTGGTCCATTTTGAATATTTTTTATTATATTTAGCCTATAGGAGGGGTTTTTGGGTGGGTCAAAGCCTCAAATGCATTGTAATGGGTCAAAGGGTAAACTAAGGGTCCAAAAACCATGGGTTGCGAACCATAGGAAAGTCAAGGCTAGGTTGTTATAAATAGAGATGCATTTTGTATTGTAAAGGATATGATATGATGAGATATTGATGCGAATTGTGATTTAAACTATCTATTTTGGTTTTGGGGAACGGACTCCTACTCGCTGTGTGCGCGGAGATCCAAGTCCGTCTATGTGTGGACCCTGCTGTTGTCTGCGCAAGTTGGGAAGGGAATTGGAATTGTAAGGAATAATTGATGAATGAATGAATGCAAAAGGTTATTAGAGAAATGAATCTATGATTACTTTTATATGAATTAATAATAATTGTTGTATTATACATTTTCTGTCCTTAAGATGCGAAAGATCTGTATACTACGTTCTTGGATCTAGATCTATTATGTTCTGTTTATGTACTGATGTATGGATGTTGTAACAAGCATATAACTATAGATATAGTGTACGTGTATGCGAATAGAGACTTAATTAATCTTGCACATAACAAGGTAATCGGGGATTACCAGACCTAGTGCAGCTCTGCTTGCTTTACCCATCCTTTCTCAGGGTGCGGAAACCTGGTTCCAGCACCCACCCATACTACTTCGGGTAAGACTTTGACCTGCGAAAGCAGTTAATTACCGAAAGGGCCAGTAGTATAGGGGTTTGTTGGCAAACCTTGCTTAGTGAACTTGGGTCAGGACCCCTCGAGCCAACAAAGCTTAACATATAATTGATGCTCGCTTAGCAATCTCAACACTCTTGCCAAATTATCGGCATGCTCTTCCCCATTCTAAGAATATACCGAGATGTCATCAATGAATATAATAACCAGATTTTCTAGCTAAGGACGAAACACATTATTCATCAAAGACAAAAAATTAAGTGGAGCATTACTGAAACCGAATGGAACTATAATAATCACATAATTCCCATACCCCATCCTGAAGGAAGTCTTGTAGATGTCCTCTTCTTTGATTCATACGAGATGATATCCTCATTGCCGATAAATATTTTAGAACATTGCTTCTCCATTTAACTCATCAAACAAGTTGTCAATCCTCAACAATGGTTGCCCGTTTTTTATCATCACCTTGTTCAACTACTTGTAATCAGTGAAAAATATAATGGTACCATGTTTCTTCTTCACAAAAAAATACTTGTGCACCAAGGTGATACACTTAGCCTAATGTATCCCTTAGCAAGAATTTCCTTCAACTGCAACTTCATCTCTACTTACTCTGGAGTGTGCATCCTATAAGGCTCCTTTGATGTTAGTGTTTCCATGGGTACCAACTCCATAGAAAATTTTATTTCCTGTGTGGACGAAACACTAGAATCTATGCTGGAAATACATCCTGAAACTAATCCAATATAGTGTACCTCCTGAAGATTTAAGGATCCTCAACGTCCTTACCCTTGTCACTAGAAATATGAACTACAAACATCACACACTATTTCCTACAACTACACTTAGCCTGCATAGTTTTGACCATCCTCACTTATGTAGGCTCCTTCTTTCTCTGAATCATTTTTTGCTACATTATCATCGAGGCACTTGATAGAATTTTCATAGAAATATACTTTGGTCCTGTGAAGATACAACCAACCCATACCCAAAAAAATACTATATGATCCCAATGGAAGTACATTCAAATGTGATACTGTAGGCATACCATTCAATTCAAATGCACAAGTTCTTAACCAATGATGAACCCTATTATTAGTACTTGTAGCCAAATACACCAACCATGACTCTTCATGCACATGATTTCTCATACCCCACTTATCCACCGAGTCAGGATTAACATAACTATAATTAGGTCCAGGATAAATCGAAATAGAAATAAATTTATCATAAGCTTACCATCAATTTCAATGATAGGTTCCTTGTGACTAGCCTTCCTGTTGTCCATAGCTGTATAAATCCATGGAATAGTATGACCAGCATCCCCAAGTGTATGTGCCTCCTCAAAAATATATATATTAGGCGTACCTCCGTGCTACAATGGACAATCATTTTTACGATGATATTTTCCACTTATCCAACACTGCAATGGTGCCCTACCATCACCTCTAGTCTACTTCTCTCTAGGCTATGACACATGTCCTTTCTCAACTACATTGAACTTCTTGTAAGGAGAAAAATTTTCTTTCCCATATGCATCTTGAGGTCTTCCCTCCTTTGGTGTCCATTTCCTTTTTCCTTTCTCATTTCCCTTCAAGTCACGTTTAGGCTCAACTTTTTGCTTTGACTACTCAACAATTCCTTAGTTTCTAGATGGCTTCCTCTAACGATCTAGTCTCATCAAAATCAATCCAAAATCTATATGTTTTTGGCGATCCATTGATGAATATTTGAATGTTAGCCTTTTCCTCCTTGAGATATGGCACATACCTCAAAAACTCCAATAACTTTCTAGTATACTCATCATCTGCCATAGAACCCATCTGTAGCTCATACAAATCCTTAGATTTGTCATCATAGTACCTCTCCAATAAGTAATTCTTCTTGAGTATCCTCTTGAAATCATCCCAAATCAAGTATTCCTCCTAAATTTCCTTGAAATTCTTCACAAATTCCCACCAGATATATGCATTCCATTTGAGACTGAAGGTGGCTACCTTGGCTTTCATATTCTATGAATAGATGTGTAATCTGAAGAATTTATTCATCCCAAGCAACCATGCCTCTACACCTTCTAACTTCTTCATATCTCCATCAAATGCAGGAAGCTCCATTTTATTGAACTCCTCAGGTAAATACTCCCTCCTCCTATAAGGATGATGACGGTAATGACTGCGATGATGTATCTTGGATGAGAAACTAGAATGATTACCATACATATTGTTCTTCCTGTTAGGTGTGTCCTGTTGGGGTTCCCATGTTTTGGCCAGGTTGATAGAGACCAAAAGATAAGACAACATAGAACCACTTTCAGACCTTAGGATCTAGCCCTCCTAGGTCCAGAGAGGGATCTCTCTATGGTAGTCAAAGGTTTATGTCTTTGAAGCTTGGGTGTTATGATTTTAGGCTAGTTATAGGCTCAAGGTTGTTTTTTTGATTGTTTAGGTTTGGTTGGAAGGAATCAGGAAAAGAAGGTCCAATAACGGTTCTCAACAAATTCAACTAAATCCTAACAAGAACATCTAAATACATATTTCATTAATTCATACATCAGAGAGCAGGAAATGACATCCACTACACTAGTTAAATCAATTAAAATCGACATTCAGATACACATATAAGCAGAAAAAATAGAAGGTTGGGAGAGCAGCAGCATAAGGTACCTATCAAGGGTAAATCTTATGCCAAAATTCTGGTGCGAGCCAGTAGAAATGAAATGAAATGAAACATGAAATAAGAGCAGGTTGATCACAAATATAGAGAAAGAGGAAACATCACCAGCTGCTTTAGATCAAGATCCAAAGAAACATGCTTGTCATATTAAAAACAACACCAATCAGGTACATCATAGCCCATAGCTTGAACATTCAGTCTGAATACATCTAGCCTCACTCTATCTTACAATATTACACAGAGAACTTGTCTCAAGAGGAACAATGCTTGCGTTTCACTGATATCACATCAACAACCAACAACCATTACAAAGTTTTCTTCTGTGCTTTATAGAAAAGGATGAACCTAAGATCGACTGAAGGAGTAGGTGAAAAATAAATGTATCATTAAACATAACAATGAATCCAAGGCCGAAACCCATTCTGCTTGACATGCTGTATATTTAATCTCTGTCACCTTCCTTGTGAAAGAATGATCTGCTTTGGATATGATCTTGACATCTTTTGGATGAAGTACTCCTGGTGTCTTGAACAAAAATAAAATAAACTACTGAAATGTCTGTCACATAAATGCTCTGGTGGTTTTGAACTATTGTCTGGTGGAATTCTCTTCAGGGACATGGTGTGTAAATGAAACAGTATGGGCACCATGTACTTGATGAAGAAAAAACATTCTGCTGATGAAAACCTTGATATTACCTTTTGCCTGCGCTCAGGATCCTTTGATCAATCCTCAGGGTCTGTGATCTGTTGTTCTTCCTTTGAAAACACTGATTTAAGGCTTTGGATCTTCATTAGTGTGCCTTAACCTTCCTTTTTCTCTGTTGAATGACTCTACCATTTTCATTTTGCTTCTGACAAGGTAGCTCGGGTTTTAATGATGATGGGAGATTTGCTGCAGAGTTTGCACTCTGTTATTTTAATGAACATCTCGTCTCCACCTTCCCGGGCCTTCGTTCATAAATCCAGCCACTGTGGATGATCTTCCTCGGATTTAGTTGTCCTGGTAGCATAGAAGTGTATCATGGTGGCCATTCTTTCTTTATATCCCTGCAAGAACACGAAACTGTGAATAAAATCGTGGACGGGGTTGCGGATGACATGTATGGGGCAAATGGATGTGCAATCGATGACATGGCGGAAGAAATCGCAGAGGAATGGTGAAAAAACTATTCTGGTTGGGGTTGGCAGAACAGAGAGCGAAAATGCATGAAAAACGAATGATAATCGTGAAAAGACACGAAAATAGCTAATTATACGTAATGGGTAGGGAGGGAGTACGGAGTGTGCACGTGGAGTGACGTGGCGGCTCACGGGTGACGGAATGGTCAACCATGAATAGACAGATCCGAACCGTCGATCGAGCGGAAATCAATGGCGAGGGTGATAGATAGTGGGCCTGCTGGCATAGCGGGGACCGATTAACGGGTGAGCAACTTGGATGAAGGAAAGCCGTCGGATGAACGTCTCAAGATCTAACAGTGATCGTGAATTCCATTGCCCGGCTTTCGTCCGGGAGATAATGCGTGAAATGGCAGTTTTCAGAATAGTACAGGAGGACGCGTGGCAGGAGATGAGTGGAATCGCTGGGTGCCCAGGGAAAACCACTCAGCGCCCAACGATGGTGCGGAAAAACAGCGCGGTTTTGGGAGAAATGACGTATGGCTGGCGGGGTCCACCATTTCGGGCACGCTCCGCGTCGTTGGATCGAAAAATGAATGGACGGAGGAGATCAACTACGGGGGGACAAGGTGTACGGACACGAGGCTGTTGGAGCGACTCCCCGCAGTGAATGATAGCCGTTAGATTAGATCATCACACATCCCGAGGAGTCAAATACGGGGCCACCATGGTCTGACCATATGGATATACTAAAGCCCCCCGTAGGGGAAACGCCTAGGTCACGGCACAGGGTTCTATGGAAGGAAAAGGGCGCGGGGCTATCAGAAGAAAGGCTAAGACCCAAAAACATAAAATTTATCATTTTAATTCATTTTTAATGCGTTTTGGGGGCAATCAAAGGGTAACGGTAGGGGAGATGGAGGGGAAAACTAGGGAAATAAGGGAGATGGGGAAATTTAAAGGGGATTTTGGGGGATTTAGGCATAGAGAGGGGGAATCTTGGGGGGGACGAAAGGGAATTCGGATGAAGGGAAAAGAAGGGGAATTGATGTTTTTCGCAGGGGTAGAGGAGGGAATAATAGGCCCTTTTTGAGAAATGTACTAGAAGAGAGGATTTCTATTAGGCACAGCAATTAAGAGACTTCAAGGAGGATGGGTTTTCAGGGGAAAGGCATTCCTTGAAGGCTCAAAACAATCTAGCCCCCAGCTGGCTTGCCAAGAATTTCATAGGGGGGCTAATAGTGGCTCCACATGGGGATGGCTGCTCCTTGGAGGAGTCAAGAAACCAGATATGATCTTTGGAGTAGGCCAGATGCCTGCTATCATAAGCCATCTTTCTTCTTCAATTTTAGCTGCCACAGTATGATAGAATCATCAGCAAAAATATTCCCTCAACCAATCTACCTACCCAAACTACAGTTCTACATTTTTCCCTTGGGTGCATTTGAACTAGCAGACCCTTTACATTTTATTTTCAAAACAAAAACAAACTTACTCTAAATCTACCCTTATTTCTTCATGAGGCCATATTAGACTGTTGGCCTCATCTATTTCTCTACCTAATCTACTACCTGTTGGGATTAAACTGTCCAACAAGTTTCTTCACCTACATTCTAAGACATGAAATTTAAAACAGCCAAGTCAGGATTAGACTGTCTAACTTGTTGGATAGAAACTTGTAGAAGACAAACTGTGAAGGCATGGAATTCTGCAACTTTGAAACATTCTTCTTTCTTTCTTGCAACTCAGGTTTTGAGCATATTTGAGTCACCTCTTTTCTTTTCTTCAGCTCTGGTTTTGGGCATATTAGAGCTGGTTCTTCTTTTGCTACTGATCCAGATTTTGAGTTTATTAGGACCAGCTATTCTGCTTCCTTTGGCTCAGATTTTGATCAGGCTTGAGCCATGATTTTTACTTCAGAGGTTCATGTTTTGAGCATGTCTGAACCTCTCCTTTCATTCTGGTTTTTGGAACATTTTCTCTTTTTTTGAAAATGAAAACTTGCAATGGTATGTACAATGGAGATGAAACTGGAAATGGAAAATCAATAGAAGTAATGTTTGAGCATCATGTCATTGACAGGACCCCCAAACAATTCTGTGCCATCAATTTCTTGCAGAAAAAATGCATTAGGACCCACAGTGGCCTGGATTATGTATGGACCCTGCCACAGGCTGTCAAATTTTCCATGTTTGCCTTTGTCCTCTCTTCTCGAATCCCATCTCATAACTTTATCTCCAACCTTGAAATCTGAAGCTTTGGTCCTTTTGTCAAACTGTCTCTTTATGCCTTCATGTACTCTAATAGCTCTGCTATAGACCTACTCTCTTGTTTGCTGCAGATGGATTGTTTCATTCATTCTCCTTATCATGATGTTTTCTTCTGATTGGATCTCCTGGACAAGTTTGATCACTAGAAATCCAAGACTAGGAAAGACTGCTTCCGTCCCATAAACCAGCTGGAAAGGTGCCATGCTAATGGATTTCTTGGTGGTGAGCCTGTCCGCCCACAAGGCATGTATCAAATTTTTATGCCATGATCTTTTGTTCTCTTCCAGCAACTTCTTAATGATTGTAACCAGGCTTTTATTTGATGATTCGGCTAGGCCATTACCCTAGGGGTAATAGGCAGTTGAATGTCCAAGTGCCATTCCGTACCTGTGACAGAAATCAACTATTCTTTTGGATCTGAAAGCAGCAGCATTGTCAGTGATTATTTTCCTTGGACAGCCAAACCGAGATAGGATAAAGTCTTCTAGGAACCTAGTGATGACAGAGTCAGTGGCATTCCTAGTGGGTATAGCTTCTATCCATTTAGTGAAGTAATCTGTAGTAGTTAGGATCCATTTATGTTGTCCAGAGGAGGCAGGATGAATTTATCCTATAAATTCTAGGCCCCATTGCATGAAAGGGCCTTCTATGGTGATTGGTTGCAGAGGGAGGGGAAGGAGTTTTCTTTTGCCCTCAAAGATTTGGCATTTGTGGCAGGCAAGGATCATTTTATGGACATCACTAAAGAGTGTAGGCCAATCGTAACTAGCCCTGAGTATCTTATTTGCAGTGGTTTTCCAACTCAGGTGGCCTCCACACTCCCCAGCATGGAATTCTTGTTTGACTCTTTCAGCTTCAGTTTCAAACAAACATTTCAGCAAAAGGCCATTTGGATATTTCCAATATAGACTTTTATTCATAATGCAGTAATTTCGAGCTTTGAGTTTTATGAATCTGGCCTTTATCTTGGATAGTTCTGGAGGGGCATTGAGGTTTGTGAGCACGTAAAGGATATCAGTATACCAAGGAGAGTTCTGAAACTTCTCCTCAACAGTGGGATGGGGCAATCCTTCCTGCTCATCTAAGGCATTCACCATGTTAATATCCAAGGCCTGCAAATTTGTTTCAGCCATTAATTGGGCCATGCTTTGACCTTTGATCAGCTTAGTGGGTTTTATTTCAAGGTCGTATTCCAAGATGGTAGCAATCCATTTTCCCCTTTTCCCTTCAGGGTCTTGGGACAAGATATCTTTGACCACTATATTTGGCACAAAAGCAATGGCGTGATAATGTAGAATGTACACCCTAAAGTCCTTTAAGGCCTTAATCAAGGCATAGGCCTTCTTTTCCATGATGTTGTACTTTAAGGGTGCATCTCTTAAGGCTTTACTGAAGAAGGCTATAGGCTGTTCATTACCTTCTGAATTTTTCTGCAGCAAAACTGCAGCTATTGTGTGTTGGGAAGAAAATGAGAAGATCAGAAAATATTTTAAGAAGTTAGGGCTGATAAGGGCAGGGGCCTGAGTGAGAGCAAGTTTTACTGACTGAAAATATTTCTTGGCTTCGACAGTCCACTTAATACCTGCACCTTTCTTTAGCATTTCAGTCATTTTTCTAAGGTGCTCATCAAGGTTGGGGATAAATCTTCTAAGGAAATTGATATTCCCTATAAAGGACTGCAACTCTTTGATGTTTCTTGGATGTGAGATTTGAAGTATTCCCTCAACTCGCTGTGGGTCTATCCTGATCCCTTTCTCAGATATAATGTGGCCCAGAAGTTTACCTTCTTGCAACCCAAAAACAGTCTTCTTAGGATTTAGGGACAGACCATACCTTCTACATTTTTCAAAAACTTTTCTCAGATGTTTCAGATGTTCTTCTTCAGTTTTAGAAAAGACAATCAAGTCATCCAAGTAGATAACTATAAAGTGTCCAATCTCATCTGAGAAAGCGATATCCATTGCTCTCTGGAATGTAGCTCCAGCATTCATCAATCCAAAGGGCATTTTCACATACATGAAGGTGCCCCAAGGAGTGGTAAAAGCTGTTTTGAGTTGATCTTCTGGGAGTACCAGAACTTGGTTGTATCCTGAAAAACCATCAAGCAGGGAGATCCTTTTAGAGCCTACTACCTTTTGTAGGATATGCTCCATTCTAGGCAAAGGGTAGTTGTCTTTCAGGGAGGCTCTATTGAGGTTTCTGAAGTATATGCATAGTCTGATCTCCCCTGTTTTCTTCCTTACATCCACTAAGTTTGACACCCAATCAGAAAACCTTACAGGGACTATTATGCCTGCATCATACATCTTCCTGATCTCTTTCTCTACTGCAGGCAATTGTTTTTGGTTGATTCTTCGAAGTTTTTGTCTGAAAGGCTTCTGATTTTCTTTCAAGGGTATTTTGTGTTGTATGATGTTGGTGTCATAGGCCTTTAAGTCTTCATAGATCCATGCAAACACATCAATGAATTCCTTAAACAAGTCAATGTATTTTTTCTTCATGTTTGCAGGTATAGACTTAGCCAGTTTTATCATTCTGGGTTTGTCTTCAGTGCCAATGTTGCATTCTTCCACATCAAAATCAGCATGTTCAATTGTGGGCTTTTTTTCTACATCATCGAAATCAAAGAGGTCCTCTAAGGGTGCCAGGCCTCTGGGTATGTTCTTATCTTTGGCCTGCAACACCTCTACTTCTTCTGTATCTGCGTTTTCACAATTTTCGTTAAAATTTCTAGTTTTCTCAGAAAAAGAATTTATTTCTATGTTACAGGGTGTTTCTTGTTCATCTGGCGGATCCTTGCTTGGGCAGCTATCATCAGAAGTTGAGTTTAAATATGAAAATTCAAACTCATTCCTGCCCACTAGGAAATCTTCGATCTGTTTGTCCCCTTCAAAGACCTACCAATATTTTTCATTGTCTGGCACTGCACGCCTGAATTTGGTCTGAATGATAATTTGCTATTCAACTGGGCCCTTAGGATATGAGCTAGATAGACAAGCTAATCCATTTGCAACTGTGGTTTTCCCCCTAGGAATGAATACTAACTCATATTCAACAAACGTTTTTAGCAAATCTAGAGTATCATTCTTGTATGCCCTAAGCCTGGGGTGTTTTGCTGAATACTCACCATTCACCTGTTTGATCACTAACTCTGAATCTCCTTTCATAGCTATCTTATAGGCTCCTAAATTTTTCAACAGATTCAGCCCCAGGATGAGAGCCTCATATTCTGCAATATTGTTTGTGCATTTGAAATGCAGATTCACAGCGTGGCTCTCTGCATGATCATTTCCTGTGTTACGCAGCCACACCCCTGCTCCAGCACTCTACCTAGTACAGGACCCATCAAAGTTCATTTCCCATAGGGGTTCATTGTTTACTTCGTCTTCATCCCCTCCCCAACAGCTGGATTGCCATTATGTTGAGTTGTGAGGTTTGTGCTAGGAGGGGGGTCGTTTCGTGGTTCATTATGGGCATGGAGATCAGGGAGCCGGCTAGATTTCTGTTTTTGTTCTGTTTCTGTTTCATTCAGAATTATATTTTCAGTAGTTTTCCCATGGTCTTCTTCTTCGTATTCTTCCAGAGTAGCCATTATGTTGAAATCCATGGGCTGTATGTTTGTATTTCCACTATCTGATCTGGGCTCTTCTGAGGATTGGTCATTGTAGAGGATAAAAGAGTCTAGATCTGTATCTACAGAGTATAATGGTGATTTTTTAGGTTTCTCGGGGCTACTGACTAAGAATTTCATCTGAGACTCTCTATACAGTCTTCTAAGTTGGCCAAATATAGGGATAGTGGCATATGAGCCATCCATCTGCATTGTTCCTTGCAGTTTGGCTCCCCATGATCTTGACAATAGCATGCCATACTTTGGTGGCACATTTGCCACCACAACATCCATGACCATACATTTAGCGGGAATCTGGGTTAAACTCACACATAAATCCTTGATCAGTCCTAGGCATTTTACTCTGCTAGAGTCAAATGAGTATAAGTCTTTGTAAGGTCTGGTAATTTCTAGGCCTAGCCTTTCCATCACTACATTAGGCATTAAGTTGTGAGACACTCCAGAATCATGCATGGCATTATGAAGGATCTTGTCATGAATGTTAAGACTGATATAAAAAGGTGGAACTACCCCTTCTCGAAACTTTCCTTCAATTTTCCGATTAAAGAGGAGGGCAGGTTGTTCATCATTTAAATTTATAGAATCATTCATTTCTCCCAGATTTAATGCTTTCAAAATTTGGCCTTTATATACATCCTGAGTGGCCAACTCAGATAATGGTACAGAGATTTTAATTTTCGCAATCTCACTCTCTAGATTGAAAGTGGATTGGACCTTTGTGATGCTCAATTCTGTTTTATTTTCTACTGCCTTAGCAGCTGTATCGGTTTGTGAATTCTCACTATGTACAAGGTTTGGAACATTTGTATCAGGAGTACTAACTGAAGTGCTAGTACTGCTGGTTGGTTGTTTTTGTTTTTCAGTGTCTTGGTTGTCTTTTTCCTTGTGTTTACCAGAACTTTCAGATGTTGTTTTGCCATTTACAGAGGTTGCCCTAGAAGTTTTGTCAGGTTTTTTCTTGATTATAATCTCAGGAGTCTTGGCTTTGGGAGTATCTTGGTTTTTCTTGCTCCTAAGTTCATATTGTTCTTGAACCTGCATCATGGCATTTTCAAATCCTAGTCTGTAATCTTCATTTTCGAACCATTCCTCCTCCCAAAACGATGGTGAGGGCTGATCTTCTTCTGAATCATAGTTAAGGACTGAGTCCTCTGCTTCAAACATGTTTATTGTATTCCCTTCAGAATCTTCAATGATTCCCTCGTCCTCCTCCAAAATTTTTTCTTGAAATGGGGGAATAATTTGTTGATCTGACTCTCTTTGTCTGTTTGGGGCAGCATTGTTTCTTCTAATGTTCTGGTTTTGGTTTCTGTTTTGGTAATTGTTTTGGACAACCATCCTCTTTATCATTTGTTGTAGCTCTTCCACGTTTTTGGACAGTCTGTCATATTTGGGATCAGACGTGGAAGCTACGTTGTCATCCCTATATGTTACCCTTTTTTCAGCTTTTAATCTTGCCCTTTTTTCCATTAAGTTTGCTTCTATGGTTATTGCTCCTTTCTGCATGTCTTCCAGGGTGGTGTATTCTTTGTATCTAAGCTCATAGGCCAGGTCAGCATCAAATCCATTAGGATACTTAGCTAGGGCCATTCCTTGTGGAGGTTTCATGTGTGGAGGGAGAGCATTGTAAATGTTGTTGAATCTAGTGGTGTAATCGTGGACATTCTCTCCTACGTTCCTCTTAAGGGACATGTATTCTGCTAGGAGCTGGCGAGGGTTTGCTCTAACCTCCCATTTGTTTATAAAGGTTTGGTATAATGCAGGGAGATCTTGAATACTGCCAGGAGGTAGATTTTTAAACCACTTTTTCACCTCACCCCCTAAGCTTTGGGCGAAGATCCTCATTTTGATTGTTTCATCATCAATTTCCATATAATCAAAAGAGTCCTCCATCTTATATACATGTTGCTGAGCTGTTATGGACTCTTTAGAAGTGAAGTGTGGGATTTTTGACTGATAATCATTGGGTAAGGGTAACAAGGGTTGAGGTAAAAGCAAAGGTGCATACCAGGCTGCCATAATGATGTTCTGACGGGGTAAAGGGTTAGCTTGAGCAGCTGGTATTTGAATGACAGGGATGTTTGGACCAGCAGAAGTCTGTTGAGAAGATCTAGGGTGAGATAGCCCCAAGTTTTGGAGGAAGTGAAAATCAGGTGGTGTGGAAGGAGGGGTTTCACTGTCCCTAGTGTTTTGACCACTGTTAGATGGTGTATTGTAAACTTCAAGGTCTTGTTGGTCTAGATGATTGAATGACCTAGTTCTCGGTAGTCTATTAGGTGTGTCTAGGTCAGGGAGGAAATGTGCTAGAGCTATTAGGTTTTCTGGTGCAGAATTAGCTCTATGAATGTTGCTGGAAATAGTTGATCTCCCACTTACAGGTGTTCTCTTGAGGATTTTCTCAGGATTATCAACTATCTCAGGTGGGTTTTGATCAGGGCAAGCTCTCGTATGGATGGTTCTGTGAGCCAGAATTCTATCCTTGAACTAAGTAGCTTAACCCTACTTGTTATTTCTACTGTGGTAAATGTTGTCTCAAGGACTGGCCTCCCAGCAGAGTCTTCATTATGTTTCGGGTCTGGTCTCCCAATGGAGTCTGATGCGAAACCAAGATGATCAGCAGGCCTACTGATCACCAGTGGAGTATTTTAACGTTTAGGAACTATGGAGTCGCCAAGTGGAGGGTTCAGGATGTTTCTAAGGGGTACACTATCCACCACAGTTCTCAGGCACTATCGTCTTTTAGGAAACTCCTCTAAAACAACAATCTCTAACCAGAGATTGACTGGGAGGGCATTTACCAGATATGTCACCTCTGAAAAGAGGATGAGATCTGGAGGCTACTTGGCCCTTTCCAGGCTCTGTCTAAGAGTATGGTGGATATTCAATAATGGAGGTTGATTCAAGAAAGGGGTGACTTACTGTCAACCTAATCAGAGTTCTAAGTTTCTGAGGTTTTTATGAATGTTTAAGGTGAAATGTACTCAGAATTCCCCAGCGGAGTCGCCATTATGTTGGGGTTCCCATGTTTTGGCCAGGTTGACAGAGACCAAAAGATAAGACAACATAGAACCACTTTTAGACCTTAGGATCTGGCCCTCCTAGGTCTAGAGAGGGATCTCTCTATGGTAGTCAAAGGTTTATGTCTTTGAAGCTCGGGTGTTATGATTTTAGGCTAGTTATAGGCTCAGGGTTGTTTGTTTGATTGTTTAGGTTTGGTTGGAAGGAATCAGGAAAAGAATGTCTAATAGAAGACAAGGATGAGAAAAGGTGAAGCTTAGGCAGAGACAGATAACTCAAATAACATCAAAGCCATTGGGCTATGGAGTCAAGAATGGATTTACTTGTAATTAATGTGCAAGCTTTCAATTGGGCTAGTCATCTAGAGCATTTGGATCTTAAAAGATAGGAGATGGAATGGAACATCAAGGACTGAAAATGAAAGGAGGAGAACCATCTAATTCTATCTATAGATCGGGTCAGAGGTCATTTAACTCCAGGCCTACTTGGACAAAATTAGAGGCAAAACAAGGGATCTTGGGAAGGTTTAATTGGGATGGAAAGACCCAAATGAGGCAGAGACCAGGTTCTAGACCTCAAGGGTTCTCAACACATTCAACTAAATCCTAACAAGAACATCTAAATACAGATTTCACTAATTCATACATCAGAGAGTAGGCAATGACATCCACTACACTGGTTAAATCGATTAAAATCGACATTCAGATACACATATAAGCAGAAAACATAGAAGGCTGGGAGAGCAGCAGCATAAGGTACCTATCAAGGGTAAATCTTATGCCAAACTTCTGATGCGAGCCAGTAGAAATGAAATGAAATGAAACATGAAATAAGAGCAAGTCGATCACAAATACAGAGAAAGAGGAAACATCACCAACTGCTTTAGATCAGGATCCAAAGAAACATGCTTGTCATATTAAAAACAACACCAATCAGGTACATCATAGCCCATAGCTTGAACATTCAGTCTGAATACATCTAGCCTCAGTCTATCTTACAATATTACACAGAGAACTTGTCTCAAGAGGAACAATGCTTGCGTTTCACTGATATCTCATCAACAACCAACAACCATTACAAAGTTTTCTTCTGTGCTTTATAGCAAAGGATGAACCTAAGATCGACTGAAGGAGTAGGTGAAAACTAAATGTATCATTAAACATAACAATGAATGCAGGGCCGAAACCCATTCTGCTTGACATGCTGTATATTTAATCTTTGTCACCTTCCTTGTGAAAGAATAATCTGCTTTGGATATGATCTTGACATCTTTTGGCTGAAGTACTCCCGGTGTCTTGAACAAAAATAAAATAAACTACTGAAAGGTCTGTCACATAAATGCTCCGGTGGTTTTGAACTATTGTCTGGTGGAATTATCTTCAGGGACACGGTGTGTAAATGAAACAGTATGGGCGCCATGTACTTGATGAAGAAAAAACATTCTGCTGATGAAAACCCTGATATTACCTTTTGCCTGTGCTCAGGATCCTTTGATCGATCCTCGGGGTCTGTGATCTCCTGTTCTTCCTTTGAAAACACTCATTTAAGGCTCTGGATCTTTGTTAGCATTCCTTAACCTTCCTTTTTCTCTGTTGAATGACTCTACCATTTTCATTTTGTTTCTGATAGGGTAGCTTGGGTTTTAATGGTGATGGGAGATTTGCTGCAAAGTTCTCACTCTGTTCTTTTAATGAACATCTCGTCTCCACCTTCCCGGGCCTTCGTTCATAAATCTAGCCACTGTGGATGATCTTCCTCAGATTTAGTTGTCCTGGTAGCATAGAAGTGTATCATGGTGGCCATTCTTTCTTAATATCCCTGCAAGAACACGAAACTGTGAAGAAAATCATAAACGGGGTGGCGGATGACATGGATGGAGGAAATGGACGTGCGATCGATGACATGGCGGAAGAAATCGCATAGGAATGGTGAAAAAACTGTTTTGGTTGGGGTTGGCGGAACACAGAGCGAAAATGCATGAAAAATAAATGATAATCGTGAAAAGACACGAAAAGAGCTAATTATACGTAATGGGCAGGGAGGGAGTATGGAGTGTGCACGTGGAGTGACGTGGCGGCTCAGGGTTGGCAGAATGGTCAACCATGAATAGACAGATCCGGACCGTCGATCGGGCGGAAATCAACGGCGAGGGCAATAGATAGTGGGCCTGCTGGCGTAGCGGGGACCGATTAATGGGCGAGCAACTTGGACGAAGGAAATCCGTCGGATGAAGGTCTCAAGATCTAACGGTGATCGTGAATTTTGCAGCCCGGCTTTCGTCCGGGAGATAATGCACGAAATGGTGGTTTTCAGAATAGTACAGGAGGATGCGTGGCAAGAGATGAGTGGAATCGCTGGGTGCCCAGGGAAAACCACTCAGCGCCCAACGGCGGTGCGGAAAAATAGCGCGGTTTTGGGAGAAATGACGTATGGCTGGCGGGGTCCACCATTTCGGGCATGCTCCACGCCGTTGGATTGACAAATGAATGGACGAAGAAGATCAACTACGGGGTGCCAAGGTGTACGGACACAAGGCTAT
This sequence comes from Pinus albicaulis, assembly GCA_034641835.2. Lineage (NCBI taxonomy): Eukaryota > Viridiplantae > Streptophyta > Pinopsida > Pinales > Pinaceae > Pinus > Pinus albicaulis. The sequence continues at coordinate 633,277,887 of CM076582.1, read as the reverse complement.
TGGAGTGACTCCCCGCAATGAATGACAACCGTTAGATTAGATCATCACACATCCCGAGGATTCAAATACGGGGCCACCATGGTCTGACCATACGGATAGAATAAAGCCCCCTGTAGGGGAAACGCCTAGGTCATGGCACGGGGTTCTATGGAAGGAAAAGGGCGCAGGGCTATCAGAAGAAGGGCTAAGACCCAAAAACATAAAATTTATCATTTTAATTCATTTTTAATGCGTTTTGGGGGCAATCTAAGGGTAACGGTAGGGGAGATGGAGGGGGAAACTAGGGAAATAAGGGATATGGGGAAATTTAAAGGGGATTTTGGGGGATTTAGGCATAGAGAGGGGGAATCTTTGGGGGGGGAGAAAGGGAATTCGGATAAAGGGAAAAGAAGGGGAATTGATGTATTTCGCAGGGGTAGAGGAGGGAATAATAGGCCCTTTTTTAGCAATGTACTATCAGAGAGGATTTTTATTAGGCACAGCAATTAAGAGACTTCAAGGAGGATGGGTTTTCAGGGGAAAGGCATTCCTTGAAGGATCAAAACAATCTAGCCCCCAGCTAGCTTGCCAAGAATTTCATAGGGGGCTAACATGTCCAATGATCTGACACCTCTGATTATGTGCCCTTTATCAATTATGTATCCAGACCAAGATCTACTACCATAGGTTCCATTTGTCTTCTCTTCCTTCTATTGATTGATTTTCAACTATCGTTGTTTCTACAAATTTGACATGCTCTAAAGAATCATTGCATTAACCTCTACCTACTTCTCCTAAGCCCTTGCATGTCTTTCCTAAGCCTCAACCAACTTGTCATTGTTTGCTTTGTAACTTTTTATCTCTACCCTTAAGATCCTCAATGTATCTTCTATACTAGGAGAATACTCTTTTCCTTGATTCCTAGATGATTTGTAGGGAGCGTCATGCGAACTATAGTATACCATTTTTCTTGTCATCTTTGATTATCTTCTTCCTACAAGGATACCATGTCAAACAAACCAAATAGATACCAAAATAAAATCCATACCTCAATGATGTTTAGGGGAGGATTATCTCATCTTCAGTATCATTTTGCATTAGCTTGTACATGTGTAGTCATAAACATATCCATGTAATAAAATAAAATCACAATAACATCATGCATAACCATACCAATTGTATACCATGACCCCATGCATGACAACCATAACCTTGAAAACATCAAACATTACCCAAGGAGAGTGAAGTCACACTCTAATACTACCCTATAATGCTTCCTCCCACATTTACCCACTTTCCTAGACTTTCTTAGGGTAAACATGAGCTAAGGGTTACTATGATAAGACTCAACCTCCTATGTGACACTAATTAAATGGATTTGATAACTTACTAACTTCCCTCAGGTGCCACAGAACCTCCAGGAGTAACCCAACCCCTATAGGTGTCCAACCCCTAAGACAAATCACTTTTTCCTTGACCTAAATCCCCATTTTATCCCTTGACAAGGCCTCCATGTGACAATGGGTTCCTATTCATACCCGTCCGCCTGTCTCCATGCGAATATGGAATTTTCTGATCAGTTCTATGCCAACAAATCTAAATTTTATGCCACTTTTTCAAGGCTAGGACTCATTTCTCTGCCCAGAACTCAGTGAAACTTCAAGAGAAGATAAATTACATAGAAAAAATGCTTGTAAACCAAAAATTGAAACCAATAATTGACCTACACATCCCCAAATAGGACTGAAATTATGTAAAACACTTGGTAGATATGCAACCTACAGGTCATGAATGCAAGTCTGATCATAGGTGACTGAAAAATCATCTGAGGTTTAACATGAAGGGAAATTGACTTCTCACATTATCTTTCATAACACCAATTAGATATTTCACTCATTATTCATTTAGATAAAATTTAAAACATGAAAAAATCCATGACTAAGATATGTCATATAACTATGCTTATAACCAACATATAACTTGTAATATTCCAAAACTGGAATTTTCTACAACAATAAGAATACCTTAAGGTATTATAAAGTTTGAGAACAGAAATTAATAAGCTCATGTAGTTTTTTTTAACACATATCCATCATAATAACAATCACAACAACAAACTATGCCTTTATACAATTCACCAAGTGGGGAAAAGCAACTATTTTTTCCTCAAAAACTTTATTTTCTGAATATTTAGTTATAACAGTGGAAAATAACGGTTTTTTCCCTTATAATAGACAATATAGGACATGTAAAAAAAATATTTTCAGAAACAAATGCCTTTAACCTAGTTAAACAGGCCTCCCATGCTCAAGACAGCTAAAAATTGACAAAACCCCAAGACTGCAAAATGTCAGAGCTGCTGCAAAGAGACTGCATAATATAAATAGAGGTTAAATCAGAAAATATATAAATATATATTAAAATATTATTAGAATACCCAATGAATCATAAAAACAAAGATCTAATCTCTTTTATACAGATCCAAGAAGACCCGGCAAGGGTTTCTTGACAGAAAAGATATAGAAGAGAAAGATGCTGCAAATATGTGGCTGAATCATGTTTTAAGGCTTTATATCTGCATAATAATGGCTGAGCATAAAATTAAATGGATGTATACTCCTTTTATAACTCTCCCAAAGAAAGGTTGATCCTTCTATTGGGAAACTAGCTCCTCAAAATGGGACTTTCACCCCTTCCACTGCACACCTTAAGAAATAACTCAGTTTTCTAAAGGGACTGCATTTTTTTCTGAAGGTAAGTGCTTGGCCCAACACCAGGTAGTGGAAAATTTAGATCAGAAACCTCCTCTCAGATTTCTTAGACAAGACCTCCAAGAAAGAGTAGGGAATCCCCGGCCGGGCAAACCCTTGCACTAAGTAGTGCAAAAACTTAGCTAAACAACCAATTATGAAGAAATTATAAGTATAACACATAAAAATATAATCTCCAATATGTCCATATCCTTGCCATCTCCTTCATTAGATAATTGATGAGCTTCCTCACCATGGGTCCCACACACTATGAGGTTGCTTCCATGCAAAGGCTCCTCCAAAAAAAATACGTTGTCCATCAATATGGTGCGATGTATCTAGACATCTTTGTTGACTTGGTCAACCTTGACTGATTCTTCATGCCCTATCCCTTTTCACACTCAAGGTGCCTTCATTTTATCTAGTTGGATTGATCTCTGTTCACATTGAGCAGGCTTTATTTAGAATCCACTTCTTTGAGAATAAATCATGTTGACTTGGTCAAAATTGACCTTTTCCACATATTTTAGACCTTCTTCATACATGTGGATTCTTGAATTGGTTATTTCATGATCCCCTTTCACATTAGGAAGGATTTTTATTCATACTTGAGCAAATTAGGAGCCTCCTTGCTCAATTATTAATGCATCTAGATTTCAAAAGAAAAATTTAATATTCCTATTAGCTGAAGCTAAATTAGGAATATTACAGTCTCCCCCTCCCAAATGTTGCTTGTCCTCAAGAAACTGCAAGGGTTCTGCAAAATCTCCCCGCTTCCTCTTGTCGCCCTCTCATCCCATAGTCTCCTCCATTGCTTCAGAATTTCTGCAAAAATTCCATCTCCTAATGCCTCCTCCCAAGTGTGCAAGTTGGCCTTTGGTGAATAAACCTAATGGCTCTCATCATGAAAGAATGGAAGGCTGTTATGGAAACCATCTTGCTGATCCATGGCCTTCTCAAGATAGAAGTGATGACAATCACGAGGAATTTCATCATCAATGGAGGCCTCTGTCCTCCATGCTATCATCCAAATAAAATGAATCACCTTCTAGCTTGGTAATTCATAGAAAATATCCTCCCAATTTCTCATGAGAGGCATGCCCCAAGTGCTCCAACCAAACATATGGTCCACATCATAAAGAAACAAGTGGTATGCAATGGTGGCCATATAGTTTCTCATGCTCCCCTTGGAACATGTAGTGCAGAAAAAGTAGGGACTCTCTTCCCCCAAAGACACACCCATTAAATGTGTCTCTCCTCCAGCCATGTTCCCAACAAAATTAAGAACATATTCAACATGTGGGATCATAAGTAAGATCATGCTAGCTGCCATATCAAATAAGGGAGAAGGAAAATAGTCCCTCATGTGAAACCAACACAGTTTTCCTCCTAACTGCCATAGCATATGATATGACAAGCGTTCTCCCCAACACTTGCTTGCTACCCCATCCTTCCTGCATGCTTGGAGAAGGTGTATGATGGTTGGTTTTGATAAATCACACCATGTGAAGTACATCATCTCTCCAATATTTCCCAAAGAATGGCCAACATCACCCTTGTTCATGGCCCAAAGTGGCTCATGAAGCCCATCAGGAAAATTTCCCCCTCTTGGAGCCAAGATCTGCACATGGGTGTTAAGAAAATACAAGTATATAATAAATACATCATGAGTTTCAGCAATACAATGTTTTTCATACACTTGTTTAAAATCAGCAAGGTAGCTCATGGATGAGCTCCCTCTCACACTCAATGAATAAGGAGGTGATAATGATAACTCTTTCCAAGAGCTATGTTCCTCCTCAACCAAAAAATGATTCATGCACTTACTCATATGAGAGTGCATCTCCTCCTTGAAATTTACCCATATTAATCCATCTAAGATAGTGTGATATGTTTTAATGAAGCTAGTGGGATTTGAAAGCAAGACCTCATAGGTTGTGTTAAGTATTTTTTTCTTGAGCTTGGAACCTTTAATTAAGTAGATTTGATCATGAACATAAAGGATTCCATTAAATACCTCATACTTTCCATTCATTGCTTGCCCCTCAAGAACCTTATATGTGAATATGTCCTTAGAATATTCCATCATGAGTTGGGACTCCCAATAAGGGTCTAGGCTTCCCAACATTGACAGCGCTCTAGAAGTATGAAATGATGCATTGGTCATATGATGGCTCTCCTCCTTGACATTCTTGATGTCAAAGTCACATGTTGGAGTATTCTCGAATTTATTTCGCTGCCTCTCTTGCAGCTTATCTTGCTCAAGACAAGATTGAAGTTTAGGAGTGTCACCCTCCCTTTGAAAGGTTCTCTTTCTCAAAAACTTCCACAATTTTTCTCCTGCATGAAAAAATGAAATTATTTTTTTGTTATGTTCAAAAATATTCATTATATATTGGAGTATCCTTTGCTTCTCCAAAGCTATGGAGTAGCCTTTTGATACTATACTCATATCAACACAAATTTCTTAATTTGTTCCCTCTAATGCAAATAGATGAGTGGAAGAAAGCAAGGTCAATTTCAGAAATTTTCCTAGCCTTCTGTTGGGTGAAAATATGTTCATTTAATTCTGTTGTAGTACTTGCCCAACTATTTAATTTTTCAATCCGAGGTTCGTAGGCTTACGAGGCACATGCACTATATATGCAGGACCGAAGTGGAACTAATTTAATCTAAATTACTGAAACCAAATTAATCTAGGAAGGCATTGAAACACTAACTAGGAAAGCATGAAATTGCATAAGGGAAAAGCAATACAACATGTGAAGAGTTGAATGAAAAAAAACATATGTGAGCTCACAAAATAAAGCTATCTCAAATTACATTAAAAGAATCAAATGACAAATCATAAAAGCGTAACAATAAAAGAATATGAATCAAAGCTAAGAATCCCCTTCTCTTAATTACAAGACTATCTCTCCAAACTCAAAAACTTATGAACTTCTAAACTTGTCAACTTTTTTTTTTTTTTTTTAAATTGAAGAGAGAGCACTCTCTTATATACATGAAGAAGATAACCATCTCATAATGACATATCCACTATTCTCTCAAGCACTCTCAACTACTTTCCCATTATTACAAAATATGATCCCTTTGAATCCTCCACACATCTCTCACATATCTTGCTTAAGATATGCCAACCAAATCCTCCATGATCTTCTCCTTACGAATAGGCTTGCATAATTATCTTCTTAATATGGTGGAGAAGATATTTGAGAAGTCTCTTGGAATTAATCCTTCACATATTTCCTACACATTACAAAGCTCACATATTCTTGAGATATATATAAAAACATGTATATTTTCTAATATTTAATCATAAATTCACTTATAATACAAAAATGAATAAAGTGGAAAATAAGAAGGTGAAACGCAAATTTATTTATGAAAATGATATGATGAAAGGTTAATGGGATGATGAAATGTAAGGAATAGTGAAGGGAAAGGTGGATGAAAATATGACATTTCCGAGTCCCAACATCCTCCCCAACTAAACTTGTTGCATGTCCTCATGCAACCATGCATGGATCTCTTTAAGAACATTTGGCATCTGAACTTTGGCTTTACATGATGATGTCTTTTTAATAATGAATGTTTCCAGGATATGTTAAAGACATGAGTAACAACTTACATTTTCTTATGGTTAATGGGATGATGAAATGTAAGGAATAGTGAAGGGAAAGGTGGATGAAAATATGACATTTCTAAGTCCCAACATTCCCCCCAACTGATCTTGTTGCATGTCCTCATGCAACCATGCATGGATCTCTTTAAGAACATTTGGCATCTGAACTTTGGCTTTACATGATGATGTCTTTTTAATAATGAATGTTTCCAGGATATGTGAAAGACATGAGTAACAACTTACATTTTCTTATGGTTGGTTCTTGTGTGACAACCATGAATACAAATAATGTTGGTTCTTGTGTTAACAACATTCATTTCATTTTCTGTTCTCTTTCCTTATGGTTGGTTCTCATGAATACAAAGAATGTTGGTTCTTGTGTTAGCAACATTCATTTCGTTTTCTGTTCTCTTGCTGCAATAATAATGTAAACACTCACTGGAAATCATAAGCTATCAATGTGCATAAGAAAGCCCTTTTGTAATATTCATGAAACATGCCAATATGTATATTAATGTGTATGAAGCAAAGTGCAACAAAGTATCATTGGAAAAGAAATGTTGGTGAATGGTAAATGAGATAAAAAAAAATGGAGTGATAGTGGTGGAGAAATGGAATCATGGTAGTGAATATGTAGTGAATATAGTTCTCCCCCCGCAAACTGAATTGGTTGCATGTCCTCATGCAACTTGACATGGGTCATGAAAGGAAATGGAGCATGGTGAGGGAATTTTCCAAAATATTCAAGTCAGCATATAAGGAATTGCATGATTAAAGATTAGAAAACAACATACCTCCACTTACCCAAGAATGATGAACTATGCAATAGGAATGTAGCTGCTGCTGCTACTGGATCATGAAAACGTGACTGATGTTGTTGTAACTGGATATTGGGAAATGAAGGAATCTAAACTGCTGATGCTGAATCATGGAAAATATAAAGGCTGAAAGTGGAACTGTGGTACTCTCATAGATCAGAATTCATGCTGATGTAACTGCTGAGGGAGTCGTGAAAAAGTGTATAGTCTTCACCCGCTACAAAATTTGATGGTACAAGTCTAATCATGCGAAAGAATGTGTTGGTGTCGAGCATGAAGAGAAATAATTGGATTACCGGCCATTGATGCATGTCGTTAAATAATGCAAGGAAAACTCACCATTGATGTCAATGAGTGCCAAGGTACCCGAGTACATCTTGCGAAATGCGAATAGAGGGGTTGACGTCGAGCCATTTGCAAGATCTGACGATCAAGGGACATTGATGTATTCCCATGATTGTCAGCAAGAGAACTTGCCATTGAGGCATGCAAGTCTCAAGGTACCCAAAAGGAACTCTAGTCTATTTCCCAGATAAGGTGCTGAAGTCGATGGCGCAAGACTTGTTGAAAGGTGGGCCTTAAGGAATCCCACATCAGTCAACGCAAGTTTGTACAAAAATATTTGGTAGGACTATAAATGGAAAGAACTCACGGGCAAGCAGTGTGGATCAGCATGGCTAGGAAAACAAGGCAATGTAATCATGGAAAGGGAATGAGTTTTATTCAGAAGGAAAACTAGAAGGCAAAAATAAACTGAAAAGGATAAAGGAATGTATGTGATTCAGAAAAATAGGCATGCATGAAGTCGTGAAAGATAAGGAAATGGAAGATGGGCTGCAACATAGGGATGATTTAGGCGCTTGGAAGGAAAAAGGTGAGTAGTCATGACGCAAAAGGATTTTTGTGTAGTGGAAAATGTCATGATATGTGCAGTGAAGAATTAGTTCCTTCAAGAGTCCAATGATGCATGTTTCATTGTGATTTCGAAAAATCACTTTTGCATTAGATTGTCTTCACTCTGAAAAACTTAGCACCATTCCTACATAAAAATTGTCACCTTTGTGTGCCATCTCCATCGATCATTCCTGTATGAAGTGACTCAAAAAAAAATTAGCTCATTTTCAAGAATTTATGAAATGTACATTTTTTTAATTATTTTTCGAAGTTACACTAATTGTGGATGAAAAGGGTGTCGCATCGTAATGTTGAGCTTTCTACATAAGCTTCTCGTTAACCTACACATAACACCAATCTCATTTCATTTGTTAGTATATGCATCCTAACTGTTGCCCACAAATTCACTTTAAAATGAATGATAAAATCCAACATACTTTTATTTCCCCCCAACTAGAAATATTACATGTCCTCATGCAATTTAATCATTTCATTGCGTAATATTTTTTTTTCAATGTGTTTTTATTGTTTTGCAACAAGGTTGATCCATAAAAATCATTAGAATAAACATTTTAAAAGGCATTTGTATCTTTTTGGGGAAGAATTTGTTGGATTTATGAATGTATACGTAAATGAATGAAGGCAAATTTTTTTTATTTTTTTTTAATTTATTAGTTATTTTGAGTGTTTTTTTTATTTTTTTTAACAAATCAACAAAATTTTATTTATTTATTTATTTAAACTAATAAAGAAAAATCTTTAAAGTAAACTAACACTAAAATGAAAAGTTTTTATTGATTTTCTTTCAAACCCATCAACGATTTTGTTTGGTTTTGTTTTATTTATTTATTTATTTTTTAAACAAGCCCACGTGACTTTCAAAAATTTTATTTTAAATTTCTCACAGATCATTAACTTACCCATGGATGGCGTGTCATTGATCTTTGGAAGAACTCATGGATTTCTAGCTTTCAATGAAGCGTGATTGTTTTTGAACTAGTCACAGAAACTGTAATTGTGGCAAATTCTCACAGCAACTTCTAGATATTGTGGCTTTGCGGCAAGACTCCTCTCGAATATGCGCATTGTACTGGAATTCTCTCCAATCTGCACACTGTAATGACACTCCAATTGTGCATAAAAACGAACTTCATTAACGTCTTCAACAACTGCTTCAATATTTCTTTTATTACTGCGTGCATCTGGGAGCTGGAGAATCTCCAGAATAAATTTATCAACTTGTAAAATTTTGATGTACGCATATCATTGGACCAATCTCAAACGACATGAATGTGAATGGATGCTTTGCGGCTTTTGCAATTCCTTCACCAAAACATGATGGGTTAAACTCATTTGCATCATATCCCCACAACAATGGATCATTGTGGATTGCAAGGATCGGAAGCAGAAGACCAATGTGTGCAGCGATTGAGAGGCTTCCAAGCTTCATTGATTTTTATGTCTGTCATTGCATAAACCCTGTTGATGGATTAAGTCCGAGGGCCTGATTTAGAATGATTCCCACCGTATTGAACTTAGATAGACGTCAGCCTCAATATTGAATACAAAAACATTGAATCTCTCCGTGCATCACTGGCTATCCGACGACAACTAAAGTGGTGACTGACTCCCTACATCTTCTGCGTTAATGGTAAAGGGAGTTTGGACGCTACTGTGGGTTCCATCTATCCATGTAATCGCTCCAAATGTGCATTTCCAAATGGTTGACCAAAAGCATCCCTCTGCCTTCTACGCCCAGATCATGCTTTTAATAGAAAAAATTAAATATCAAATCTGTGCATGCAGAGAAATTGGGAGTTAGTTCCTGAAATCTAGCTAAACTACCTCCTCCATTCTTGGATTAATAACTGCAAAATCAAATTGTTATCTCCTCCTCATTTTGTGTATCTTGGTGTGATCTCTCCCTCATAAAAAGTCCAGATTGTCTAGATTTTGTTCCCTTCTACACACAATGTGCATTTTTCTTCTCCTGACAATCGTAACAAAAAAAACGATTTTATTAATAACTACGCCAGCTCCACTTCTTTTTATTTATGATAGGGTTTATGCAGTCAGTCTCGTGGTAGTAGTTAAAATCCAGAAAACATGAAATGATCTATAGCTGGGATGCCTTTTTGCTTTGGAAATAGGAGCTCATAAGAAGAGAGCTTAACTGTAAATCGACTTCCGTTACCACTGAGTCGCGGATGCTCATCATGCCCTGGATTAGCAAGTATTCGAATGAGGGAGGCCATGAGGCCTGGTGTTGGTATAAAATTTCCGAACTCTTGCAAATATCAGGGAATGTCGCATGCACTTATCTCTGGCTTGAGGAGGTTTTGTTCAAATATGTCAAGATTCCTCGATGAGAAACCTGCAACAGGCTTGTAATTCGAGATTGTTGGTTGGCTCTTTTATTTATTTTTTATTTTTTATTTTTATTTTTTATTTGGGTTTGTTTTATTCGATTGTTTTATTGTTAATTGTTTTTATTTTGTTGTTTAAAATTTTTTATATGACTTGTTTTATTGTTGGTCATGAAATTTATTTATTTTTGATTAAAAGTCTAAAAAAAAAATGAAATTAACCCTATCTTTACAAAAACAAAAATGGTTAGATTTTAAATATATATATATATATTTTTTAATCAATGAAAAACTAAAATTTAGAAAGAAACTAAACTTTCTCTAGACTTAATTTTTTTTAACAAATGGACACAATGATTTGCATATTGAAAGATGTTTTTGATGAAGCATATTGCAAAACATGAATTTTTTTATTCCTGAAATTAGTCTAAATCATCCCTATTTTCTGATCCTTGCGATCGCACTAAGCGCGGAGGAGAGCATACTTATTCTAGGTAAAAGAAAAACTGAAAATGAAAGCAAAAACTAAAAATGAAAGCCTGCCTACTCTATACTAATTAGAAAAAATTAGTTACGTGTAATTAAACTTCCAATGAAGTCATTCATGTAGCAGTAACAACAATATATCCAGTAGCAATTTTTTAAATGATGGATGAAAATATTCGAGAGTGAATGAGTCTAGTTGCTGTAACTGCAAATCAACTAAAAAATAAAAAGATGAATCTAATCTAGTACTTACCTGGAACCATTGTTCGATAAAGCTTTGATAGGCACAGTTTCTCTCACTTAGATCATGTTGTAACTCTTGTTCTTCTTCCTCGATCTCCTATTCGAATGATTGTTTGCCATCAGATATGCAGGATTCTTCAGATGTTGAATCTTCGTTTGTTTCTTGGGGAGTAGTTGAACCTTTAATTCTTGTCAAGATATCCTCTTCCAAGAAGAAGAGATCCCGATTTCTGCTAGGATCTGAGTGAGTAGTTCCAAGCTGAAACTCATTGTTAAACCATGTTGAAAAAGAAATTCTTACATACTAAAAACAGAGTGCTAATAATTGTCTGAGCTTTTAATCCTTTTACAAGGTTTTATTTCACAAAAAATCTTTCAAATCAACACACTAAAAATTGAATTTATTAAAAACCAAGACCACAGAGATAATCTTGAATTCAATACTCAATTAAACCCTCTTACAAGGACTAATCATTAATTTAGTAATTGAATTCTTCAATTACAACCATGAACCATGAATTCATAAACACAACTTAATCAAACACTCTTCACAGTTGCGAAAATCAAACACACTTGCAGAAATTGAAATTCACACTTGCATAAATGTAAACACACCCTACATGCCCTGATCCATAAGAGGTCGAGCCCGTTATGGTATCTCAAATGCGATGCGTAGGCTGTTCCCCAAGTCTTACCACCTTAACACCTCAGAGTTAGGAACATGTCTAAACACACTTGCATGAAAAATCAAACTAAACTTGAATCCCTCGTGCCTCCCCGGCAACGACGCCAAAATGTTGGGTGAAAATATGTCCGTTTAATTCTGTTGTAGTACTTGCCAAACTATTTAATTTGCAATCTGAGGTTCGTAGGCTTACGAGGCACATGCACTATATATGCAGGACCGAAGTGGAACTAATTTAATCTAAATTACTGAAATTAAATTAATCTAAGAAGGCATTGAAACACTAACTAGGAAAGTAGGAAATTGCATAAGGGAAAAGAAATACAACATGTGAAGAGTTGAATGAAAAACAACATATGTGAGCTCACAAAAATAAAGCTATCTCAAATTACATTACAATAACCAAATGAAAAATCATGAAAGCATAACAATAAAAGAATATGAATCAAAGCTAACAATCCCCTTCTCTTAATTACAAGACTATCTCTCCAAACTCAAAAACTTATGAACTTCTAAACTTGTCAACTTTTTTTTTTTTATAAAATTGAAGAGAGAGCACTCTCTTATATACATGAAGAAGATAACCATCTCATAATGACATATCCACTATTCTCTCAAGCACTCTCAACTACTTTCCCATTATTACAAAATATGATCCCTTTGAATCCTCCACACATCTCTCACATATCTTGGATAAGATATGCCAACCAAATCCTCCATGATCTTCTCCTTAGGAATAGGCTTGAATAATTATCTCCTTAATATGGTGGAGAAGATATTTGAGAAGTCTCTTGGAATTAACCCTTCACATATTTCCTACACATTACAAAGCTCACATATTCTTGAGATATATATAAAGACATGTATATTTTCTAATATTTAATCATAAATTCACTTATAATACAAAAATGAATAAAGTGGAAAATAAGAAGGTGAAACCCAAATATATTTATGAAAATGATGTAATGAAAGGTTAATGGGATGATGAAATGTAAGGAATAGTGAAGGGAAAGGTGGATGAAAATATGACATTTCTGAGTCCCAACACCTTCCATTAATTATTTTCAGCGTTGTAGTGGCTCCTTCTGAGGATCCCTCTTTAAAAAAATATATTTATGTTGCATATAGTTGAGAGAACACTTTAGTTTCCCTCCAATTAGGAGGTCTTCTTGCTGAAATGCCTCCTTGCAAAGAGGCATCAAGGCATAGAGTAGGGTGTGAATGTAGGTTGACAGATTTTCCCCTACCTTTGTTGCATAGGTCCTCTTGCCTTCTTTGTTCATTCAAACTTTGAAATAGAGAAGGGCACATGCTCTTCATCTTGTGATGCCATTCCTCCTCTTTTCCTCTTTATATCTTCAATATCTCATCATTTGGCAATGAAGGTACATGCTGGTCATGTGTTATGCCAAGAGCTCCATGTGTGAGACCTTTTGGAACTCCTTGAAAGAGTGAAAGAGTTTCTCTCTTTGGAGAAAGTGCTCCATTCTCTTCTTCATGAGGTGCTTGAGGTGCCCTTTTTATGACTATGTTATCTTCTCCTGCCTCCCATTTCTCTTCTTCACTAGTTGAAGTTTCCTTACATTCAACAAGAGACCTTAGATCTTGGTCCTCTTTTGAAGAAGGAATATTCATGTCTTCCTTTTGAGAAGGAAGCCCTTCATCCAAAGGAGATCTTGCCCTTGGAAAACTATCTAACAAGCTCACCTCCTCTCCATTGGTTTTTAGAAATGGATTTGGATTTACAGACCCTCCCAACTCATGCAAAATCTCTGTTTGATATGGTATGATAGTTTCAATAGAAGATGTTTCACTTGAAATCTCATCAAACCTCTCTACTAATATTTTAATGAAATTTTCATAAGTAGATGTATTTTCATTCTTTAAGGAAAATGATTCAAACAACCACCAAGCATAGGCCTTACCCTCAAAATGCAGAACTGCTACTTTGATGGCTTCAAATTCTGAAACTTGATGTTGCTGCACAAAGGTGTCTAGATCCTTCACCCAAGCCTTAGTTGGACATAGAGGTGATCCATCAAAAGTGGATAGAAAGAATCTACCCTCACCCTGATTCTTGCTCCTTGTGCTCCTTTCCTTCATTTGGAAAAACCCTTGGAAATTCAAGTGATCTTTGAACTCCTCGGATTGATCTTCATATTCCTGCAAATAATCACCAAGAGTATCTCTCTTTGACACATCTCCTTTCTTCCTCTTCATGAAGAAATTGTTTATAGGATGTGGTAGATCTGACGACATGGCTGAGTGCTTATATCCATAATATGAGGATTTAGAATCTTCCTCTTGTATAGATCTTGTTGAGGGATTTTCATATTTCTCTCTCCTCATTTATTTGATGCCTTTGCTTCCACCCTGCAGATTTGGAAAAATAATTTTGAGAACCCCCTTTCTCTAGAAAAAAATGGTTTTCTCTGATTTCTTCTGAAAATATCCTCCTCCCCATGAGAAGACTCCATGATGCTTTAAGCTCATAGGCTGAGCCAAGATTGTTGCTTCGATACCACTGTAATATTCCAAAACTGGAATTTTCTACAACAATAAGAATACCTTAAGGTATTATAAAGTTGGAGAACATAAATTAATAAAATCATGTAGTTTGTTTGAACACATATCCATCATAATAATAATCACAACAACAAACTATGCCTTTATATAATTCACCAAGTGGGGAAAAGCAGCTTTTTTTCCCTCAAAAATGTTATTTTCTGAATATTGAGTTATAACAGTGTAAAATAATGGTTTTTTACCTTATAATAGACAATACAGGACACACATGAAAAATATTTTCAGAAACAAATGGCTTTAGCCTAGTTAAACACGCCTCCCATGCTCAAGACAGCTAAAAATAGACAAAACCGCAAGACTGCAAAATGTCGGAGCTATTGCATAAGAGATTGCCCAATATAAATAGAGGTTAACTTAGAAAATAGAGAAATATATATGATAATATTATTATAATACCCAATGAGGCATAAAAATATAGATCTAATCTCTTTTATACAGATCCAAGAAGACCCGACAAGGGTTTCTTGACAGAAAATATATACAAGAGAAAGCTGTTGCAAATCTGTGGATAAATCATGTTGTATGGCTATAGCTCTGCATAATAATTTCTGAACATAAAAATAAATGGCTGTAGACTCCTTTTCTATTTCTCCCAAAGAAAGGTTGATCCTTCTCTTGGGAAACTAGCTCCTCAAAATGGAACTTTCACCCCTTCCACTGCACCCCTTAAGAAATAATGCATTTTTCTGAAGGGACTGCATTTTTTCTGAAGGTAAGTTCTTGGCCCAACACCAAGTAGTGGAAAACTCAGATCACAAACCTCCTCTTATATTTCTTATACAAGATCTCCAAGAAAGAGTAGGGGATCTCTGCCTGGGCAAACCCTTGCACTAAGCAGTGCGTCAACTTAGATAAACAACCAATTTTGTATAAGCAGACCACATAAAAATATAATCTCCAATATTTCCATATTCTTGCCATCTCCTTCGTTATATAATTGATGAGCTTCCTCACCACGGGTCCCACCCACTATGAGGTTGCTTCCATGCAAAGGCTCCTCCAAACAAACTGTGTTTTCTGTCAAGATGGTGCAATGTATCTAGACATCTTTGTTGACTTGGTCAACCTTGACTAATTCTTCATGCCCTGTCCCTTTTCATACTCAAGGTGCCCTCATTTTATCTAGTTGGATTGATCTCTATTCACATTGAGTAGGCTTTATTTAGAATCCACTTCTGTGAGAATAAATCATGTTGACTTGGTCAAACTTGACCTTTTCCACATATTTTAGACCTTGTTCACACATGTGGATTCTTGAATTGGTTATTTCATGATCCACTTTAACATTAGGAAGGATTTTTATTCATACTTGAGCAAATTACTAGCCTCCTTGCTCAATTATTCATGCATCTAGATTTCAAAAACAAAATTTAATATCCTATTAGCTGAAGCTAAATTAGGAATATTACATAACAAGATAAATAAAAATAAGAGAAAAACCATTAAATCCACATAATAACTAGTAAAATTCATCATTAAAAGTAAGAGAAACTTAGCTTTTATTAAACATAGGAAAATTCCAATTGGGTTCAATACTTCAAACCAATTTAATATGACTACTATGAAATGGGTCAAATGGATGTATATTATGGAAATAAGAGAGAGAAAAATAATATAATAAACTATTAAAGTGAAAGATAAAAGGACTTTGTCCAAAGTAATTTATTTATCCTCTTGAATGAATAAATTACAAGAGCTAAGAATATTGTACAGTAAATGATATTCCTTGATTCAAGTTTTAGTAGACAGAGAAAGAAATTTAAAAATTTCCACTTTATTTGACAAATATAATACTAATTTTTTTTTGGTATGGAATTTAGGTTTGTTACATATGGTATTAGAGTTGTAGGTTCAAAATTTAGGTTGAATAGTCAAACCACAAGGAACCGTAAATGGAAAAAGATGTTTTGTTTCAGAAAACTAATGTGATTTTTTGTGTGAATTAAGGTGCAATAGTAGGCAGAAAGGAAGTGTGACATGGAAAAACCCCCTAACCAAGCTTCTGGTGAAGGAGGATAGGTTTGGGTTGAGTTGGGAGGGTAAATACACATCCAGTAGCCTAGTTTCTGGATCTTGTAAGAGACTTAAGATAGGAGTTGACCAACTTGAGAGTTGGTCATGAATTCTTGTTGAAAACATGTCAGGAGAAAGAGAATGTCATAAAAGAGTTGATTGAAAATTCAATACATACATATCTTGATGCAGAGCTAGAGGGGGGAAAGAGAGATCCCTTAAAGAGTAAAAATGATGAAAATGAAACTAATAAATCTGACCATGAAAAATAAAATTATGAAAGTGAATAATATCCTAACAAAAAATTTCCAAAATAAACTAAATCTAGATAGAAAAAAAAAACATAACTCCATGGAAATTTCAAAAATATAATACCACCTACCTTTGATGGAGAGAAATAGGAAGATGTAGAAGTTTGGTTGTTAAATATTACTAATAATTTTCATGTATATCAAGCCATAACTTTAAAATCCATATTATCAATGTATTAGCTACAAGACAAGGTTGCATTATTGTGGGAAGAACCAAAAAATAATGCATAGTCATATTGAAAAAACAGTCACCCGGGGAGAATTTTAGAAACAGTTTAAGGCTAAATATTTAATTGACAAATATTACAATGATCATGATAAGTAATTACATGACTTAAGGCTAGGAGAACTAAGAATAGATGAGTTGGTAACAAATTTTAAAAACCTATTAAGATATGTTCTCTACATCAAGGAGGAAAAAGTGAAAGTACATCAATTTTTTAACTTCCTTCCACTCCCTTATAGAGAAAGGATTGAATTTGAAAATACAAAGACCATGGATGAAGTTGTAAGAAAAGAAAGTCTATATTATCATAAATTAAAAAAAAAAAAAAAAATTAAAGTCGTGGTATAACAAAGAAGAAAGTAAAGTTGTAAGTGGAGTTAGCAATCCGAAATCCTCTATTACGAAGAACTTTGGAACCAACCATTAGCGAAAAAATTCCATCTAGAATAACCAACCATAACCTGCATTCTCTTAAACTGCTTCTAGACAAATTGATCTAAACAATAAGAGGAGGACTAGTGGAAGACAATGAGAACCTCTAAATGTTGGGGCTGTGGAGAACACAATATATTGAGGAACTGTCCACAACACCATATTTGTTCAGGCATTACAAGTTGTTTAAGAGGAAACTACACTAAATTACATTGTGAGAAATATAACAAATATTAATGTTGCATTGGAGGATAGAAAAGAAGAGCATCATTCAACCATGATAAAAAATGAAGGTACTATACTAGAATATCTTGTATCTATACTAGTGGATCCACGAACTAGCCTTAGTTATTTTAGTCCTCAATTTCTGGAAAAATGAAAATTTAATGTTGAAAATTTTAAAAATTCATAGTTAGTCCAATTCGCTACATGCACAAAGGGAAAAGTAACAATTTGGATAAAACATTTTCCTATACAACTAAATGGATGTATAATTGAATTAAGTTTGAATATAATCCCTTTAGGTTCCTATGGCTTGTTAATAGGAATATATTGGTTGGAGAAAAATAAAGTTGTCATAAATATTTAGAAAAGGCTATTACCTGTGTAAATGATGAAGGGAATATACAAATAATTAAAAGCATATACATGTGTACCTCCCAATAACAAATTTCAGCCTTTTGCCGAAAATAAGTGCATGAAAAGGTTGTAAACTATTTGTTGTCTAGATTGAATAAAGCACTCGAAAACTACAAGATAAAACTATAGATTATTTAGTTGTAATTAGAGAATTAAAATATGTTTTCTCGAAAGAAATTCCATGATTACAACCAAGAAAATAAATATACTTTGCAATTTACTTGGTACTAGGAGTCGTAACTTTGTCAAAGGAACCATATAGAATAAGCATTCTTGAACTTATGGAATTGAAAATTCAACTACAATAATTATTAGATAATGTTTATATCAGACCAAGTGTTTCCTCTTATTTATCTATGTTCTATTTGTGAAGAGAAAATATAGTACTTTTAGGATGTGCATATATTATCAGTAGTTGAAAAAACTTACCATTAAGAATAAAAATCTTGTAACGCCTCCTCCCACATTTACCCACTTCCACCATATTTCTTGGGGTAAACATGATACGAGAGTCACTATGATAAGACTTAACCTCGTATGTGACCGTAAGGAAATGGAGTCAACAACTTAAGACCTTACTGACTTTCCTCAGATGTGACAAGACTTTAGGGGTAACCCAACCTGTCTAGGTGTCCAACCCTTGAGACAACTCACTTTTTCCTTGACCTAGAGCCCCATTGGCTCCCTTTCCAAGTCATCCATGCAACTATGGGTTACCATTCACAATCATAAGCATGCCTCCATGTGAATATCAACTTTTCTTCTTAGTTCTAGGCTAACATCTCTAAATTTTATGCCACTTTTTCAAGGTCAGGACTTAGGTCTCTTCCCAGAATTCAGTGAATCTTACAGAGAATATAAATGGCATAGAAACAATTCTTGTAAAAAAAAATTGAAACTAGGACTTGACCTAACCATCCCCAACCGACACTGACATTCTGCCAAACACTTGGTAGATATGAAACTTACATGTCATGAATGCAAGTATCATCATAAGGGATAGAAGAATCATGCGAGGTTTCAGGAGGATTAGGTTTAAAAAGAAGAGTTTACGCCTTCTCACATTATTTTCATAACACCAATTAGGTCGTGCATTCATTATTCATTCAGTTACAAGTGAAAACATGAAAAAAACCATGACTAAGATCTGCCATATAAAATTTTTTATAACCAACATGTAACCAGATAAATAACAAAAAGAGAACAAACATTAAATCCACATAATAACTAGTACACTTCCTCATCAAAAGCAAGAGAAATTTAGCTTTTATTAAACATAGGAGAATTTCAACTTGGTTCAGGACTTCCACTTTCCACCTGACCATAGATTGGCTGAACCAAATATTTGTTTCATCCAATAACCCTCATGCCATATTCCAAGCATGAAGGTGGGATCTCATGGGATAAATCAATCCAAAGACAACCAAGGGAATCCATAGGTTAAACCACCTCCACCCTCTCCATACCGTGATCTCACCCAAACTAATGTCGAGATAAAAAAACCAAACTGAGCTTGGATGCCTCATAATTTCTTCACCAATACCTTGAGGAATTTTCCCATCTCCACCCTCAGGATTTATCGTGTATCCCGCCATTACCAGTCAAGGGATTCCTAAGCCTTTGTGAAATTTCCTGAGACCACCTCACCCAGATCCAAAAGCTTCCTGCAATCTAAACCTCAAAACCAAGAACAATCCCATCACATCATGGCTATCTGGAAATGGAAAGGCTAGGCTAAAATCCACTATAGAAACTTGGAAAAATCCATTCCAATGACAAACAAAGGACCAAACACTAACATGAACATACCATGCATGTCAAAACCAACTAAGAAATCATACATGCAACATGTTACCTAGAATTATTCTCATTGAGACCACTTGATACTTTCCTTCCTTTGCTTTCCTTGTCATTCCTTTTATTTCGCTTCCTTTCTATATCCTTCCTTTTCTTTCCTTTCCTTCCATTGCTTACTAGCTTTCTTTCTCCTCTTATTTCGCTTCTCCTCTCGGAGAGATGTTATGCAATTGAATAGAGAAAAGGCTACCAAGCTGACTATGAGTTCCTTTTATTGGCGAGGTCTCTAATTTCTTCAATTTTCGATTATTTTCCTTCATTTTCCTCCTCACATGAAAATTGTGACCTTTCACCGTCCTTTTTCTCTAATTTCCATTATTTTCATAGATAATGTGCCAAAAATACATGTTTTCCTTTCCAAAGGCTTATCCCTTCTATTACGATTTCCCCTTAGTGATAAACACAACAAGTGATGCCCACTAGGATATTTTCCCCAACATTCAACTTGGAATAAGTGTTCATTTTCATGTGGCCATATTTTACCTTTATTAACTTTTATTACATGAAATTTTAACTCGGGGTTGTTACAAACCACTACCCCTTATGGGAACGCTATCCTTAGTGTTAAACCACACATATACCCAACAAAAATGTTGAAAAGAAAAAAAATACTATCTATGGAGATTTTTAATCCATCTAGTTGTGGTATTTACAATAATATCATGCTTAAAATCAAAACCATCATGTAAAACATGATAACATGACAACCGTACCTCTTATTGGAGATTTATACCATAGCTCATTATGGTATTTACAATAAAAACTATACATAAATATGTACAAATACCAAGTCTCATTTTCCTTCACTCGAAAAAAATAAAGGTTACATAGGTTGCATTTGATTAGGCATCTCCCATGTAGCTTCATCGGGCCCAAAGTTCTTCCATTGCACTTTAACATACTCAATTTCTTTGTTTTGTAGCATGAGATTTTTCCACTACAATACGCATCGAGGTTCCATGAATTCTTCTTTTGGTCCACCTACAATACAAACCAATCAATAACATGATTAACATCCTTTACATATATTTTAACCAATTAATCATGAAAAACATGATGGAATTTCAATTTCAGAGGAAGTGAAAGTTTGCATGTCACTGGTCCAATCCTTTCAACTACAATAATTATTAGATAAATTTTATATCAGACCAAGTGTTTCCTCTTATTTATCTATGTTCTATTTGTGAAGATAAAATATAGTACTTTTAGGATGTGCATATATTATCAGTAGTTGAAAAAACTTACCATTAAGAATAAAAATCTTGTAACGCCTCCTCCCACATTTACCCACTTCCACCATATTTCTTGGGGTAAACATGATACGAGAGTCACTATGATAAGACTTAACCTCGTATGTGACCGTAAGGAAATGGAGTCAACAACTTAAGACCTTACTGACTTTCCTCAGATGTGACAAGACTTTAGGGGTAACCCAACCTGTCTAGGTGTCCAACCCTTGAGACAACTCACTTTTTCCTTGACCTAGAGCCCCATTGGCTCCCTTTCCAAGTCATCCATGCAACTATGGGTTACCATTCACAATCATAAGCATGCCTCCATGTGAATATCAACTTTTCTTCTTAGTTCTAGACTAACATCTCTAAATTTTATGCCACCTTTTCAAGTTCAGGACTTAGGTCTCTTCCCAGAATTCAGTGAATCTTACAGAGAATATAAATGGCATAGAAACAATTCTTGTAAAAAAAAAATTGAAACTAGGACTTGACCTAACCATCCCCAACCAACACTGACATTCTGCCAAACACTTGGTAGATATGAAACTTACATGTCATGAATGCAAGTATCATCATAAGGGATAGAAGAATCATCTGAGGTTTAAAAAGAAGAGTTTACGCCTTCTCACATTATTTTTCATAACATCAATTAGGTCTTGCATTCATTATTCATTCAGTTACAAGTGAAAACATGAAAAGATCCATGACTAGGATCTGTCATATAAACATACTTATAATGAGAATATAAATAGATAAATAATAATAAGAGAAAATTTCATTAAATCCACATAATAATCAATACAATTCCTTATCAAAAGTAAGATAAATTAGCTTTTATTAAACATAAGAAAATGTCGAACAAGTTTGGGACTTCCACATTCCGCTCGACCATAGGTTGGCTGAACCAAATATTTATTTCATCCAATCACCCCCATTCCATATTCGAAGTGTGAATGTGGTATATCATGGTATAAAACAATCCAAAGACAGCCGAGGGAATCCGGAGGTTAAACCACCTCCACCCTCTCGATACAGTGATCTCACCCAAACTGTTGTCGGTATCACAAAACCAAACCGAGCTTGGATGCATCAAAATTTCTTCACCGATACCTTGTGGGATTTTCTTGTCTCCACCCTCTTCCTTTACCATGTATCTTGTCATTACCGATAAAGGGATTCCTAGGGAATTGGGAATTTTCCTAAGACCACCTCACTCGGATCCAAAATCTTCCGAAAATCCAAAACTCAAAACCGATAAGGATCCCTTCACTCCATAGCAATATGAAAATGGAAAGGCTAGGCTAAAATCCACTATAGAAACTTGGAAAAATCCATTCCAATGACAAACAAAGGACCAAACACTAACATGAACATACCATGCATGTCAAAACCAACTAAGAAATCATACATGCAACATGTTACCTAGAATTATTCTCATTGAGACCACTTGATACTTTCCTTCCTTTGCTTTCCTTGTCATTCCTTTTATTTCCCTTCCTTTCTATATCCTTCCTTTTCTTTCCTTTCCTTCCATTGCTTACTAGCTTTCTTTCTCCTCTTATTTCGCTTCTCCTCTCGGAGAGATATTGTAAAATTGAATAGAGAAAAGGCTACCAACTGATGCTATGAGTTCCTTTTATTGGCGAGGTCTCTAATTTCTTCAATTTTCGATTATTTTCCTTCATTTTCCTCCTCACATGAAAATTGTGACCTTTCACCATCCTTTTCTCCTAATTTCCATTATTTTCATAGATAATGTGCCAAAAATACATGTTTTCCTTTCCAAAGGCTTATCCACTTCCTATTCTGATTTCCCCTTAGTGATAAACACAACAAGTGATGCCCACTAGGATATTTTCCCCAACATTCAACTTGGAATAAGTGTTCATTTCATGTGGCCATATTTTACCTTTATTAACTTTTATTACATGAAATTTTAACTCGGGGTTGTTACAAACCACTACCCCTTATGGGAACGCTATCCTTAGTGTTAAACCACACATATACCCAACAAAAATGTTGAAAAGAAAAAAAATACTATCTATGGAGATTTTTAATCCATCTAGTTGTGGTATTTACAATAATATCATGCTTAAAATCAAAACCATCATGTAAAACATGATAACATGACAACCGTACCTCTTATTGGAGATTTATACCATAGCTCATTATGGTATTTACAATAAAAACTATACATAAATATGTACAAATACCAAGTCTCATTTTCCTTCACTCGAAAACAATAAAGGTTACATAGGTTGCATTTGATTAGGCATCTCCCATGTAGCTTCATCGGGCCCAAAGTTCTTCCATTGCACTTTAACATACTCAATTTCTTTGTTTTGTAGCATGAGATTTTTCCACTACAATACGCATCGAGGTTCCATGAATTCTTCTTTTGGTCCACCTACAATACAAACCAATCAATAACATGATTAACATCCTTTACATATATTTTAACCAATTAAGCATGAAAAACATGATGGAATTTCAATTTCAGAGGAAGTGAAAGTTTGCATGTCACTGGTCCAATCCTTTCAACTACAATAATTATTAGATAAAGTTTATATCAGACCAAGTGTTTCCTCTTATTTATCTATGTTCTATTTGTGAAGATAAAATATAGTACTTTTAGGATGTGCATATATTATCAGTAGTTGAAAAAACTTACCATTAAGAATAAAAATCTTGTAACGCCTCCTCCCACATTTACCCACACTTCCACCATATTTCTTGGGGTAAACATGATACGAGAGTCACTATGATAAGAAAAGATGACTGATGTGACCGTAAGAGGAAATTATTACAACAACTTAAGACCTTACGACTTTCCTCGGATGTGACAAGACTTTAGGGGTAACCCAACTTTGTCTAGGTGTCCAACCCTTGAGACAACTCACTTTTTCCTTGACCTAGAGCCCCATTGGCTCCCTTTCCAGAATCATCCATGCGACTATGAGTTTACCATTCACAATCATAAGCATGCCTCCATGTGAATATCAACTTTTCTTCTTAGTTCTAGACTAACATCTCTAAATTTTATGCCACCTTTTCAAGTTGGACTTGGTCTCTTCCCGGAATTCGGTGAATCTTACGGAGAATATAAATGGCATGAAACAATTCTTGTAAAAAAAAATTGAAACTAGAGCTTGACCCCTTCATCCCCAACCGGGACTAACATTATGTCAAACACTTGGTGAATGTACAACCTAAAATTCATGAATGCAAGTCTAAACATAAGGGACTAAAAACTTATTTGAGGTTTAACAAGAAGGGTCAATGTCTTCTCACATTAGTTTTCATAACACTAATTCGGCCTTGCATTCATTATTCATTCAATTACAAGTGAAAACATGAAAAGAGCCATGACTAAGATCTGCCATAGAACCATGCTTGTAACCAGCATATAACCAGATAAATAACAATAAGAGAAAAACCATTAAAGCCACATAATAACAAGTAAATTTCCTTCTCAAAAGCAAGAGAAACTTAACTTTTATTAAACATGGGAAAATATCGATTGGGTTCAGGACTTCCACGATCCACTTGATAATAGATTGGCTGAACCAAATATTTCTTTCAGTCAATCACCCCCATGCCATATTCCAAGCAGGAATGTGGGATCTCATGGGATAAACCAATCCAAAGAAAAATAAGGGAATCCAAAGATTAAACCACCTCCACCCTCTACATGTTGTGATCTCACCCAAATCGGTGTCAAGATCACAAAACCAAACCGAGCTTAGATGCCTCAGAATTTCTTCACCAATACCTTGAGGAATTTTCCCATCTCCA
The DNA here is from genome assembly GCA_034641835.2 of Pinus albicaulis. Lineage (NCBI taxonomy): Eukaryota > Viridiplantae > Streptophyta > Pinopsida > Pinales > Pinaceae > Pinus > Pinus albicaulis. The sequence continues at coordinate 633,252,947 of CM076582.1, read as the reverse complement.
CCCTTAGGATTTACCGTGTATCCTACCATTATCGGTCAAGGGATTCCAAGGCCTTTGGGAATTTTCCTAAGACCACCTCACCCGGATACAAAATATTCTGGCAATCCAAAGCTAAAAACCGAGAGCAATCGCATCACACCATGGCTATCCAGAAATGGTAATGCTAGGCTAAAATCCTTTGTTGAAACCTGGAAAAGTCCATGAAAATGACATCAAAAGAACCAAATATCATCTTACACATACCATGCATGTCAAAACTAGATAGGAAATCATATATGCAACATGTTACCTGCAAGTATTCCCGTTGAAGATGCTTGATCCTTGCCTTCCTTTTCTTTCCTTATCCCTCTTTGCTTTTTATTACCTTTCCTTTTCTTGTCATTCCTTTGCTTTCTTGCTTTTCTTATCTTGTTGGTTTTCTCTCCTCTCTAAGACAAATTCTAAAATTGAACTGACAAAAGGATACCAACTAATGCTATGAGGTATTTTTATTGATGAGCCCTCTAATTTCTTCAATTTCGATTATTTTCCTTCATTTTCCTCCTCACATGAAAATTGTGACCTTTCACCATCCTTTTCTCCTAATTTCCATTATTTTCATAGATAATGTGCCAAAAATACATGTTTTCCTTTCCAAAGGCTTATCCACTTCCTATTCTGATTTCCCCTTAGTGATAAACACAACAAGTGATGCCCACTAGGATATTTTCCCCAACATTCAACTTGGAATAAGTGTTCATTTCATGTGGCCATATTTTACCTTTATTAACTTTTATTACATGAAATTTTAACTCGGGGTTGTTACAAACCACTACCCCTTATGGGAACGCTATCCTTAGTGTTAAACCACACATATACCCAACAAAAATGTTGAAAAGAAAAAAAATACTATCTATGGAGATTTTTAATCCATCTCGTTGTGGTATTTACAATAATATCATGCTTAAAATAAAAACCATCATGTAAAACATGATAACATGACAACCGTACCTCTTATTGGAGATTTATACCATAGCTCATTATGGTATTTACAATAAAAACTATACATAAATATGTACAAATACCAAGTCTCATTTTCCTTCACTCGAAAACAATAAAGGTTACATAGGTTGCATTTGATTAGGCATCTCCCATGTAGCTTCATCGGGCCCAAAGTTCTTCCATTGCACTTTAACATACTCAATTTCCTTGTTTTGTAGCATGAGATTTTTCCACTACAATACGCATCGAGGTTCCATGAATTCTTCTTTTGGTCCACCTGCAATACAAACCAATCAATAACATGATTAACATCCTTTACATATATTTTAACCAATTAATCATGAAAAACATGATGGAATTTCAATTTCAGAGGAAGTGAAAGTTTGCATGTCACTGGTCCAATCCTTTCAAGATTCTCAAAAGGCCCACAGTACCGTGGTGCCAACTTGGAAGATGATATGATCCTCAAGGACTTTTCTTGGGCTTGATTCCCAAATACACATGTTCCCCAACCTGATACTCATTAAATTCCCTATGTTCATCTGCATAACATTTCTTTCTATTATGTTCTACCTTTAGATTCTTCTTTATAACATTAATTTCATGTTCCATGTCTTCAAACATGTATTTTACAATAAGTACCCTATTCATTGGATCACTCCAACTGATGGGAGTGTTACAGCTTTTCCCATACAGTGCCTCAAATAGACTCATCCTTAGTGAATCCTCATAAACATTATTGTAAGTGAACTCGGCCAATGGAAGGTACTCCTCCCATCTCCTCTGTTGATGCATGACATACATCCTTGACATATCCTCCAATATCTTGTTGACCCTCTTTTATTGTCCATATGTTTGTGGATGATAAGTTGTGCTGAGGGCCAAATCTATCACCAATCTAGAAAAAAACTCCTTCCAAAACTTGTAAGTGAACTTGGAATCCCTGTCTAATGGAGTATTCTTTGGAACACCATATAATCTCACGATATCCCATATGAAGACTTGTGCTACCTCACTGGATGAATAAGTAGTATTCACTGAATGAAGTGAACTACCTTTATCAACATCTCTACTAAAACCATGATAGAATCATTTTTCCTTGATGTCTACTAAAGACGTGTAATGAAATCCATGGAAGTGACTTCCCATTTCCATTCCAGAACCGAAATAGGCTGAAAAAACCCACCTAGATTCTTACACTCCCTATGACCTGATGATGGTTTAAACATCTCGCCACAAAATTTTCCACTTCCTTCTCCAAATTCGTCCAATAGTAGAACTTATTCACTTCTGTCAACATATTTTGATATACTGGGTGGCCTGAATATGGTTTTACATGAAACTCTTAAAACATAAGCTTCATGATTTCATTGTCATATCGAACACAGATCATGTCCCTAAATCTAACCAAGCCATCTCCCATGAGTAAATATTAAACATAATGATCACTCGTGCGCTACGGTAACCTGTTCATAAGCTCCTTACACATGTCATCCAATTTTTCTTCCTATAAGATCTGATCTTGTAAATTTTTCCTACATGAGCTCACTACTGCAATATCGTTCAAATGTACTTTCATGATGAGAGCATATGCAACCTTGTTCTCCTTTCCCTTAATGTACTTGATCTTAAAGTCAAAATCACTAAGGATAGACAACCATCTATCTTGAATTACATTCAAATATAGTTGTTCAGATAGATATCTCAACCCATTGTGATCGCTCATTAACACAAACCTCCTGCCAAGAAGATAATGTCTCCACATCTTCAAGGCATGAATAATAGATGTTGTGGTTCCTATGTTTTGGCCAGATTGGCAAGACAAAAAGATAAGACAACATCAAACCACTTTGGGATCCTAGGATCTAGCCCTCCTGGATTCAGAGAGGGATCTCTCTATAAATGAAAAGAATGATATACCTTTAAGGCTCAATTTGAGGTATTAGGCCAGGTATGAGGCACGAGGGATTTTAAATGATTTGGTTGTTGGGTTTGGGCTGGAGATCATTAGTTGAGAAGGTTATGGAATGAAAGGAACAAAGTAGCAGGATGTTTCGGCAAAAGAAGATAGGTCTAGAAAGTGTCACTCCATTGGGCTATGGAGTCATGAAAGGGAATTACTTGCATAAAAACCAACCAAGGCTTTCCATAGGGAAATTCATCTATACCAAAGGATATTTTTAGATAGATGGTGGAATGGAACATTAAGAGTGGGTGAAGGAAATAAACCTAAGGGTAGTCTAAGATCAGGTCAAAGGTCATTTAACTTCAGGCCTGCTTTTGACAGGCTTCAAAGGAAACTCCCATAAAGGCACAAAGGGTAGCTTGAGATCAGATCAAAGGTCATTTAACTCCAGACCTGCTTCAGCATACTCTCAAAGAGAAACAATCCAGCAGTCCTCATAACCACTTTCAGAGTAGTAGAGAACATTTAAAATGAAACAGAGAGTAAGGCCTAAGATTAGAGAAGGACTTTTAACATTCAATGCTTTTGACACTCACTCAGAGAGATCTACGAAACTAACTCCAAATTCAGACATCAGTAAGCATGGATCAGCCCATTACTATGCTGGTTAAATCATGATGAATTAGCTCTTAGATACACAACTCAGCAGAAAACATCAAAGATAAATATTTACAGTGAGACTTAGGGTACTTCCAGCAGTATATCCTAATCTATGCTTGTTGTTCTTTATCAGAGAAATATGAAAAATATGTAAGAACATGAAAGGAGACAATTACAGTGAGAATACATCACCAATAATATAGACCAGGATCCTGTGGATCTACTTGATTAATTGATGTGCAAAACCAGTCACGTACTTTGAGCTCAGTGGCCTTTTACAATACAGACTTCTCTTCCCAGCCTACTATATTACAGACTACTCAACTACTACCCATCAATAAAATTTCTAACAACTAATATAATCCCAACCACCTAACAACAACCTTTACAATAGATTTTCGATGAATACTTATAGGTGAATGAGGAAGTGAAGTAGTAGATGAGATAGTTCGCCCAATTAAATGAATAACTTAATGTTTCTCGGCCTCTGAGAGGCTTGATGGATAATAAATGACATGCTCCATGCTTCATTAAATGGTCCTTTGCTTGTATTTTTACTCTGACTGTCTATTCTTGACCTTTGAAATAAGTAAGGGGATAGAAAGTCTACAGGTTGCCCATACTTCATAATTGTTTCTTCTGCCCTTTGAGGCTTAATGGACGAAGAGATTGACTTCTGGGTTGCTTCTTATCTTTAACATAATTCTGCTAATAGATAGAAATAACTATTCAGCCATCTTTGGGAAAATATCTCCGCTCTGTCAATAAATAGACCTTCTTTGATTTCTGTGAGGCTGCAGGTGTCTTTTGGTAGCTGGAGAGGTTGGATTTTGGTGCTGGAGAGGGTTCAATTGGCCTCTACTGTGGCAGTGGAGGCTTTCTTGGATTGGCAAATGTCTTTTCCTTTTCCTAAAACACCTTTAATTTAATTTATCCTTGTGTTTTAGGATGAATTAGGCCTTCATCTTCTTTATGGTTTGTTAGCGCTCGAATCTGCCTCAGGCTGAGGAAGGAAAAACTCGAGGCAACATCAAACCAAGCTCAGCCTCGTAGCTATCCCTACGAGGACAGGAGAGGGCTCTCTCTGGGTCTATCTCAGCAAAGGATCTTCAAAGGAGCTGAGATGACTTATAATGAACAATGAATACTGATTTTAGGCTAGTAAAGAGATAGGAAAGTTTGATTTTGATTTTTTGGGTTTTTGTTGGAGAAATGGGAAAAAACAATTTTGGGTCCGGGGATAAGGCCAGATCTTTGCATAATTCGAGTTTGGGAGAGGTAGGCAGTAGTATTAATGCTTTTGATTAGGTATATGGATGGATCAGAACGACAAGGAGCTGAAGAGGGCAAGGGATAACATGGATCCTCTCCAAACAGGCGAAAACATGTAAAACTAAACAAATTCAAAGGCAGAGCACTGTAAACAATGGATTCAACCTCATCTACTCATTCATTTAGTTTCAGAAGCATAAGAAGGGATGGCATACATTAAACATGAAAGAACTTACAATAAACTGAGAGAAAACACCATCAAGAACTGAAAGCCACAAGAATCCCAACAGGTGCTGCAAAACCTCTGATCTTTCCTTAGCCAAAATATGAAAAATATGTACAATAGCGTGCCAAAAGTTTCCCAAGAGTCCAACCATGAAAGTGTCTCAGAAATTACAATATATAGATCACTCTAACCCCCTCCCATGCATCTAGGGGTCGAATTCCTTCTTCAGGAATCAATTTCAACCAAATTTTAGTCAAGGAGCTAAAATCTAGGCAGCTAACAACTTGCCTCTAAAAGAGTGGAAACTGATTCATTTACTTGATTTTCACTTTTTTTAGAGTGAATCTTCTAGAATAGGTAAAAGTGAGCCAAAGTTACATTCCAACCCTCAATTTACATCATGAAAACTCAAAAATTACATCCACAAGCAAAACTGGTCCAACTGGCCGAAATCCTTGAGCTGGAAAGTGAAAAATTGACCAAAAATCCATGTGCGTAGCGCCCCTGAGCCATACGCGTAGCGCGCCTTTCAGCCTGATTTTGAGGCACTTCCTGGCATCAAAATTGAGGTCATGATAGCTCGTTGGAAAGCCTCGGATGTGTGCTATCCAACCCAAGTAGAATTTCTACATTTAGAGCTCATTTGACCCTCCAAAACGTCATTCTCCCAGAAGTACTTCCTGCTACTGCAAAAGGTGGCAGCAAGGTGGTTTTCATGGTGTTTTTGGGCCTTTTGATCACCCAGAACCTGATGAAATGCTTCGGAAATTCTTGATCATGCATAACTTACCATGAAAAACTCAAAAATATAAAGTTTCCCTTCAGCAAGTGTCCCAAACAAAAGTGAGCATGTCGACGCGCTACTCGTATAGCGGAAAAATCTGTTTTTGGACCAAAATATTTCAAAATGACAAAAATTTCTCCGAATTTGCTCAAATTTGGAGCGAAGATCCTCCATCATGTATCATGTCCAGCCAACAAAGCCTTAGCCAAAATCCGGAGTGGATCAGGCTTTTTGCGCCGTTTTAGTGCTCTGCTCAACCTCCTCTTCAGAATCTTCATCTTTGCTTTGCAGATGTGCATGCGGGCCCAATAATGACCTTTCATGTGGCGAAGCATGTCTTTGTATTTGTTGGCTTTTTCAATCAACTTCTCCAGATGAATGTTAACACGTGTGAGGCAAGAATCTCGATCGATTGGTGTCATGTCGGCGGGTCTTTTTCGGGCCAATTGTCGATCTTCACGGATTCGCCGTAGCTCATAAAGTTCGTGCTCATCCTCTAGCTGTTTGTTATGCTGCTCCAGGTAGTTTATCACCCACTGAGCCCTCTGCAATTTCTCTTTCAGCATGTCTTTCTCGGCCCTCTGCTCCTGGATGATCTCTTTCAGCTTCGAGCTAGGAGAGCTCGCATCAACATCAATGATCGTGAAATCCATGTCCCGGCCTCTTGATGGGCCCTCTTCATGCATGGGCCTCTTGCCCCTGTCCTGAAACTGTACCTATGTTGAAGAAGAAGGCGAGACCCCTTCCACCCTTGGTGGAAATAATACTCGCTCTGCTGATGTAGTCAACGAGACCCCTTCCACCCTTGGTGGAGATAGTACTCGTCGCGTCGCTGCAAATAAGGCCCTATGGCCTCGCTGGTATGTCACATACAACGGAGCAGTGATATGCTCAATCTCAGGAATGTCAGGCTGATGTAAAGGCTCTCTCTCATCATGAACTATCTTGAGAGGCGGCTGTGGCGCTGTGAAGAAGTCACGGGAGATGAAATCCTCCCAAGTGATGCCCTGCTGTGTCAACTGATGTACCACTACGATCTTGATCAGAGCGTAATGATATATACTCCTATGCTGCTGTGCTGGGGTCTTCTTCTATACAAAAATCACCATCCTCTCTATGTTGCGATACATGAAGTACGAAATGTTCATCATACGTACCCTTGTGAAGTGCATCAACAAACGGACATGGTACGCATAGAGACGTGAGAATCTTCCCTCGCAACTGAAATACCGAATGATGAGTTTCATCAATGGTGCAAACTCATCTTTCAGGAATCTGAAAGGAAAAACCCTGCTCAGGTGGCTCATATACCCAGGTTTGATGTATGGCTCATAATGGAATTTCTCTAACTGCTGACGTTTGTTCCATTCCTCTCCTATATTTGGTATGCCGGTGGCCTAAGCAATAGTCACTGGTGACAGAATTAAATCTACTCCGGCGAGGTTTACACGGCCATCATGTAAATGTAGAACAAATAGATGAGCTAGTTCACGATGAAGCTGGGTTTGTGAAATCATCTCACAGTATCGAAAACATGATTGATACCGAAAATAATCCATTGCAAGCGGACATGCCTGCAATTGAGCCAAAGAAGTAGGCTCCTCCCTGAGATGCCTACCGCCTTTGCCACCTTTGTGAGGCCTCCATGGCACATTACCCTCTACTATGGAATCACTGTCAGACTCCTGCTCATAAACTGAATCTGTCTCTGACATGGCTTTGAAAACAAGATGTCTGCAATGTGAATGCTGATATAGGTGTAGTGAAGTCAAAGTTTCAATGTATGCTCAAAACCCAAATATGTTGTATATGTACCAAAATATCATAAGAAAACAAGTGACAGTGGTAATAGCTCTGTTTTAGTGGCATAAAAATAGTCTATGTTTTGATCACAAGAAAATTTTGACAAATGAGTAGACAGTGTAATGTATGATACAGCCTTTGCAATACTGGCCAAGGATTTGTCAAAGGACTGTGTTTGTCAATAGGAGACAGTGGAAATAAAACAAGAGCAATGACAACAGTGGTAATATTATGGCGATGGAGGATATGGATAAGTAAACATGAGACTTCGTGAAAACATGAAAGGACGTGGCAGAAGTGGTAGAATGGCAAAGAAAAGGCGTGAGGATGATGTACATAATGTGCCAGGGCGCCACAAGCAATACAGGCATGAGCATATATACCAATAACAAAAGTTTACAAACCCTTCACAAGACTGTCATATATCTTTTAAAACCCTGAGAATTGAATTTTCTGTGAACATAGGGTTTATAGATTTCTCCTCTTTCCACATCAAACTTACTAATTTCCCACTTTGAAAATACCAAAACCCTGTTCAAAAAATCACTGAGAAATGATTAAAAACCTACTTTTCAAGTTGATGGAGGCATTTGAGCTCGAAATCGGATGCAAAGACAAAATTACTTGGCTCTATCACTATATGGGCAGCGCCCTGCCCAACGCGTAGCGCGCAGCATACGCGTAGCACACTTGATATTTAACACGGGTTGTGGGCGTTATATGCGTAGCACCCCTTATATGGGTAGCGCGCCTACTGTGTGGGTAGCGCGCACCTCCAAAGCCTGTCAACAACTCTGCTTCGGCCCTCCACTGCACCACTTCAACTTCTGCCTTGAAGATTTGTGCGAATGAATGATTTTTCATGGCTTATATATGAAGAAAAATATCCCATAAAATCAGATTTGCTTTTAAATTTGTTTGCTAACCCACTTTTATAATGTTTCAGCACTTTGTCATTTGGTCATTTAATACAATGTTGTTCTTTGACTTTCTCTTGCTTTTTCTGAGTCTTGGACTGATAATACTTTGTTGTCTTTTGCAGGGATGCGGCACTTGGCTTTGGAAAAGATCAGAGGCTTGCTCTAGAATTTCTTATGGTGAAATAAATACAATTATTAAAAAAATGAAATTTGACAATTTCTAGTTCCAAAACAGAGTTTTGGACTAGAAATGTCTTCAAATGCTTTTGATAATAAAAATGTGAAATAGAAAACTTGCGAAACCAACCTCATGGCTTGCGGGCTTTATGACATGTATGCAAAGGACTTGAAAACCCTAGACTCTAGGACTAAAGACTCTTTTTTAACGAAACTAATCATTAATGACCATGAATGCAATGACCATGAACTTCAGTGATTTTTGAGGAATTTTAATTAGCCCTACAGGTACAAGCATGAGGAAACAGAAGACAACCAGACCCCCTCGTTAGTCAATGGCATGCTCCTAGCGAAATGCAACGAAGTGGAACAAGCGAGACACCTAAAAATGATATGCAAAAAGCGAAATGATCTCTGAGGGAGGGCTGTAAGGACCAACTCTAACATTGGCTCCAATGGGGATGGTGGCTCCATGGAGATGCCAAGAATGGCAGATCTCTGGGGGAGTCAGACAGTGCCTTCATCCATTGGGTGATGGAGTCATTATTTCAATAGATAAAACAAAAAATTTTGACATATTTATTGACTGCAAACTTGACTGAAACTTGACCAAAACTGACTGAAACTTGACCAAAACTGACTCGATTTTTAAACTGAAAAGACTGATAAAACTGACTTGACAAACTTCAAACCGACTAACCTCCATCTCTAGAATTATAGCCTTCACTCCGGGCCCCAGACTGAAGATGAGATATCAGTACACACTTGCAATAAAACAAAAGTAAAACGATATATACAATGATGATGAAATCAGCAGAAAATACTCAAAAGTGATATCGCTTTAGCAGCCGACCATTGATCGGCCCTCCAGGACAATCATCTCCATTCATTTCCTTGAGAAGAAAGGCATTTTGACCACGATACACTGCAATCTTAAAAGGACCCTTCCATAAGTTTTCAAATTTACCGTGCTTTCACTTATCTTCATTCCGAGCATCCCACTTCAAAACCACCTCATCTAGCTGAAACTTATCTGCTTTGCCTTTCTGTCATAAATCTTCTTGATGCGCTCCTACAACTTGAAATTATTTTGAAATACCTCCTCCCTTGTCTGCTGTAAATGAATCATCTGATTAATCCTCCGCTGCATGGGATCTTCCTCACTACCAGCCTCCTGAAGCAATTTGACTACCGGGACAACAAGTGAAGTAGGAAAAACCGTGTCTATCCCGTACTCCAACTCGAAAGGAGACATGCCAATAGACTTTTTCTGACTTACCCTATCAGCCCACAGTGCATTCACTAATTTCTTGTGCTAGCCCTTTTTGTTGATTTCCAGCAATTTCTTAATGATATTCACCAAGGACTTATTTGAAGATTCTGCCAAGCCATTTCCTTGCGGATGGTAGGCGGTCGAATGTCCCAAGCTGATATTGTACTTATAGCAAAATTCAACCATCCTCTTAGACTTGAAGGCCGCTGCATTATCTGTGATTATTTTACTAGGACACCCAAAACGTGACAGAATATTGTTTTCAAGAAAAGAGATAATTACCGCATCTGTGGCCTGTCGAGTGGGAATCGCCTCGATCCATTTCGTGAAGTAGTCCGTAGCTGTCAATATCCATCTATGCTGTCCTGACGATGTTGGGTGGATTTCCCCGATGAAATCCAATCCCCACTGCTGGAATGGTGCACTAACTTCAATTGGTTTGAGAGGCAAAGGCTGTAGTTTCTGCTTCCCTTCGAAAATTTGGCATTCGTGACAATTCTTAATAGCCTTGTATACATCTGAAAACAAAGAAGGCCAATAGTAACCTGCCCTTAGAATCTTATTCGCTATGGTTTTCCAAAACAAATGGCGGCCGCAGTCTCCTCTATGAAAGTCCTCCAAAACTCTTTTGGCTTCCTCCTCTACCAAACAATTCAATAACACTCCCCCAGGGTCTTTCCAATACAATGCAGAATTTAGAATGAAAAACTTTGCAGCTCTCAACTTCAATGTTCTACTCTTATTTCTAGGCATCCCAAGAGGTGGAGACAAATTCTGAAGCACGTATAAAATGTCAGCATACGAAGGGGAAGAAACAAAAATATCAGTTACCTAAACTGACGTACTTTCCTCATCTTCATCGGACATGGCAGCGATAAAATTTATATCTAGAGCATGCAGATTTGTTTCAGCGATGAGCTTGGCGAGTCCTTGTCCTTTGATCAGCTTGGTCGGTTTAATCTCCACATCATATTCTAACAACGCAGCGATCCACTTACCCCATCTTCCTTCAGGATCTGCCTGTACCAAAACATCTTTAACTGCTGCGTTAGGAACATATGCTATAATGTGGGAATGTAGTATATACACACGGAAATCTTTCAAGGCCTTTACAAGCACAAGTGCTTGTTTCTCAATAATATTTTATTTCAATGCTTCGTCCCTTATAATCCGACTGAAAAATGCAATGGGCTTCTCAACTCCATCTCTTTTCTGCATTAAAACAACTGCCAAAGTGTGCTCAGAAGCAAATGAAAACAAAATGAAGTCCTGTGTGTAGTCCGGGCTGATTAAAATAGGGGCTGAAGAAAGAGCTAACTTTACCAAATTGAATGATTTCACCACCTCTTCTGTCCACTTTACCTGACTATCCTTTTTCAGCATATTCGTGATTTCTCTAAGATGCTCAGCAAGATTTGGAATGAAACGACGCAGAAAATTCATTTTACCATTAAATGATTGTATTTCTTTCTTGTTCCGGGGCTGCTCAATCTGCTGAATGGCTTCAACTCGTGCAGGGTCAACACGAATGCTATCTTTCGATATGATGTGGCCAAGGAGCTTGCCTTCATCCATGGAAAATAGGCTCTTTTTCGGATTCAGCGAAATGCCATATTTTCTGCACTTCTGGAAAACAACTTTCAAATGATATAAATGTTCCTCATCAGAATTTGAAAACACAGTTAAATCATCAAGGTAAACAACCAAAAATACATCCTTTTCGTTGGCGAAAGCCATGTCCATTTCACGCTGAAAGGTGGCACCTGCATTCTTCAAACCAAACGACATTTTTGCATAATGAAACGTTCCCCATGGAGTGGTGAAAGCAGTCTTGTCACGATCATCTTCATGCACTAAAATTTGATTGTATCCTGAATAGCCGTCAAGTAGTGACATCCTTGATGCTCCAACTACTCGCTGCAATATATGGTCCATTTTTGGCAGCGGATAATTGTCTTTTAATGATACCTTATTCAAATTTCTGAAATCGATACATAAACGGATCTCACCTGTTTTCTTTCTCACGGGCACCAAATTTGATATCCAATCTGAAAATCGGATAGGCACAATGATTCCGGACTTATACAACCTGTTTACCTCTTTTTCAATCGATGGTAGCAGCTTTGGATTGATTCTCCTCAACTTTTGACGGAAAGGCTTCTGATTTGGTTTAATGGGGATGGTATGCTGAATGATATTAGTGTCATATGTTTTTAGATCTGAGTAATCCCACGCAAAAGCATCAGAAAATGAAGACAACAATTTCACATACTCTGCCTTTACCTTTGGTGACAATGATTTTGATAACTTTACCATCTTGGGATTCTCAGCTGTCCCAATATTTACCTCCTCAACACCTTTTTCAGTCGGCCTCAATGTCGGTTTGCGGGCTACATCATCTTGGTCAAAGAGTTCCTCCAAAGGAATCAATCCCTTAGGAATGATGTTATCTTTAAGTTGCAGCACTTCCATTTGGTTTATTTGTATGTCATCATTACCATCATCATGTTCTGTATCTATGGAGGTGTCTTTAAACTTACCCTTATTCTGCAGAAAATCACTAATCTCCTCGTCATCCTAAAAGACTTGCCAACATCGCTGATTGTCTGGAACGGTGGGGCGGTTTTTCACATGAATCTTGAACTTGTTGCTGGAATTCATTGGAATTTTTAAATTGCTTGCTGCCTTAGCAAGTCCATCAGCAACACCATTTTGTATGCGAGGCACACATGTCAAGGTATGATCATAAAATAATTTCAGAATATCTAAAACTGCATTATGGTAGGCCCTCATGCGAGGATGCTTGGCCTGAAACTCACCCTTAACCTGCTTTATCACCAACTCTGAATCACCATAGACTATAATCCTTTTCATTTTCAGCTTTCTAAGAATCTTAAGGCCAGCAATCAGAGCCTCATATTCTGCTTCATTGTTGGAACAGTCAAATGCTAGCTTGTAGGAACACACTCTTACATTGCTCAGAACCTTATCCGGAGCGAAAAACGGACTACGAATCCAAACACCAATTCCAGCACCGTCACTACCCACTGCGCCATCAAAATCCATGGTCCAAAGACCATCTTCATCCTCCTCTAAATGTTGAAATTGCGCTAGCTCTGTTTTTCCTGTTTGCTGCCCATTGTCTTTAGCTGATTGCTCCACAGTAGCTTGCTTTTCTCTTCTTTCTTTTTGCAGAAATTCTCTAAAGTTCTCAGTGATTTCTGGTATATCTTCCGCCTGAACCAATTGACTATCTATATCATTAAAACTATCAGCAAATAAAACAAACGATTCTAAGTCGGTATGTACATAATTTACAGGATGATTGATTGGCTTCTCCTTGCCGGTTATCATGTATTTCATCTTCTGTTCTCGATATAACTTTCTCACTTGACCGAAGACTGGAATTGTAGCATAGGAAAAATCTAACTGAAGTGTACCTTTCAACTTTGCTCCCCAAGATCTAGAAAGGAGCATTCCAAATCGCGGAGGAATGTCCGCCACAACCACATCCATTAAGACATTCTTCGCTGGAATTTGATCTAAGCTTACAACCAAATCTTTGATGAGTCCTATACACCTCACACGGCTGGAATCAAATGAATAAAAATCATGATATTTTCTTGTAATGTCTAGTCCCAACTTTTCCATAATCGCCTTTGGCATCAAATTGTGCGAAGCACCCGAATCAAACATGGCATTGTGCAAAACATATTCATGCAACCTCAAACTGATATAAAAGGGAGGAACATCACTGTCAGGGGACTCACCATCTAATGCAGGCCCGAAAATCAATTCTGGTTGATCATCTTCAACATTTACCATGTCAAACATTGGATCAAAATTCAGAATTTTGGAGACTTGACCGCGGTAGTTGCTGTTCTTCATGATTTATGTCAAAGGAATAGATATTTTTAATTTGGAAATTTCATTTTCCAAAATAAATGCTGAAATTATTTCGACTTCTTTGACTGGAACTTCCCTCTTTTCAGCCTTATCCTTCATTATACTTGACTGATTTACCTTCTCTGCTGATGATACTTTACTAGCTGCGGGATCAATTGTTTCTTTTCCTTTCTTCTGCGGTATGGGTGAATCCGTCTTCAGTGCTGAAGCTTCTTTTCTTTTCTGAATTGGATTTATGGGCACATCTCGGTTTCTCAATGAGTATTGCTTCTGTTGAGCAGACAAGGCATTCAGATATCCTCTTTGATATTCATCTGATTCTTCCTCTAAATCTGCATCATTTGCTAAAATGAAATCTTCATCTTTCTGTGCAGCTGAACTTTCTCCATATTCTTCATCCTCAGTAATGTAAATAGGCAGATCGTCGGGAGTAAAGAAATTATTTTGCTCACCTACTACATCATCATCATCGTCTGAATCTTGACTCACAAAATTCTGCAAAAGAGGTGTTTTAATCTGCTGCTGGGCTGCCGGCTCTTGTGGTCTTTGTTCACGCTGCTTAATTCTGAACTGTGGCTGCTGCTGACCACGATAGTTTGGATTTCGAATCTTCTTTTCTGGTTTGTCAAGTGTCATCCTTTTGAGCATTTTTTCCATCTCACGAAGCAAGTGTTGTTCTGATGTAGATGTGGAAGCTTCTTCTTTTATGGTCACTCTTTTCTCTGCTTTCAAGCGGGCTCTCTTATCATTCAAGTTTGCCTCAACACTAACAACAATCTTCTGCATATCTTCTAAGGTAGGCGGATCTCTGTCTCGTAGTGAATAAGCCATCTCCGGATCAAAACCATCCGGGAATTTAAGGAGAGTTGACTTTTTAGACGGTCTTAAGTCATCTGGGATTGCATTATAAACTGTATTGAATCTAATAATATAATCCTGAACGGACTCACCAGGATTACGCTTGATGCTAGTATAATCGAAAGTGATTTGCAACGGATCTTTTTTCATCTCCCACCGATCTAGAAACTGATTCTGAAGTTCCTGTAATGTGTTGATACTTCTGGCTTGTAAATCTCTGAACCATTTACGAACCTCTCCTCCAAAATTCTGGGCAAACAATCTCATAGAAACATTTTCTGCATCAATTTCATGCAGGTCCAAAAAGTTTGTCATCCGGACAATATGCTGCTGAGCGGATATGCTCTGTCGTGTGCCATCAAATATAGGAATCTTGCTCTGATAATTAGCAGGCATGGGATCCAAATTGGCTAGCAAATCAAGGGGTGAAAATCTGGCAACCATGGCTCTTGGCGGATTTATAAACTGCTGTCTCGGAGAAACCGGTGGAATGGGAGCAGTAGGTGAACGAGGTGTATGCGGTGGAGACGGAGGAGAAACTACTGTTGATTTCTGATCAGAAACCTCAGGCTATACGGGAATAGTAGGGATAAAAGGAGGTTCAGTGGAGATCCGTGAACTAGATGCAACTTCAGATGGTCCAAGAGTTTGTGAAGCAGATTCAATGAGTTCGGGAATGTTGGTCGCCACAATGGAATTTTGCAGATTCAGAATATAATTATCGATAGATCTATTTTCTTGCTCAACTTCTAAATATTTGATGAACTCAGGATTGATAACGGTAGAACCAGTGGCACTTTCAGATTTGGTTTCAAACAATGATAACTCAAACTGACCGTCAAACTCAATATCATCAATGTACTCAAAAACAGTGGGATCTGAGTGAGATTTTACCAAAGTAACAATAGGAGCTTCTCGACGAAAAATTCTTGGGATTAGATTGGGGTTTTCATATACTGGAGGCGGATTTGGATCAGGATTTGATCTGGTATGCCTTCTTGAAGCCAGTGTATTGATCTATTCGGGAAAAATTTCAAGGAACACAATCAATTATCTTCAGCCTATCGACTTCTAGACTCAATCATCCAAAGGTATAGAACGAACAAGTATACTGGGGTGATTTGCAAATCAAGTGCTGCATTCATAAGCTTACCGGAGATTGACTGAAGCAGCGTTTATCTACTTCCGCTTATGCATGGAAAAAGCGTTTCGAAAGCTACCTGGCGTGACTTCAGACTCTGTCTAAGACTCATGAAACAAACACATCAACAAGAAAACCATTGAGATTTTTCCCCAGTATGGTCGCCACTATTTTAGCGCTCAAATCTACCTTAGGCTGAAATAAGGTAAAACTCAAGGCTACATCAAACCACGCTCAGCCTCGTAGCTAGCCCTACAAGGACAGGAGAGGGCTCTCTCCGGGTCTATCTCGGCAAAGGATCTTCAAAGGGGCTGAGATGACTTATAATGAAAAATGAATACTGATTTTAGGCTAGTAAAGAGATAGGAAAGTTTGATTTTGATTTTTTGGGTTTTTGTTGGAGAAATGGGAAAAAACAATTTTGGGTCCGGGGATAAGGCCAGATCTTTGCAGAATTCGAGTTGGGGCGAGGTAGGCAATAGTCTTGATGCTTTTGATTGGGTATATGGATGGATCAGAATGACAAGGAGCTGAAGAGGGCAAGGGATAACATGGATCCTCTCCAAACAGGCGAAAACATGTAAAACTAAACAAATTCAAAGGCAGAGCACTGTAAACAATGGATTCAACCTCATCTACTCATTCATTTAGTTTCAGAAGCATAAGAAGGGAATGGAATACATCAAACATGAAATAAATTACAATAAATTGAGAGAAAACACCATCAATAACTGAAAGCCACAAGAATCCCAACAGGTGCTGTAAAACCTCTGATCTTTCCTTAGCCAAAATATGAAAAATATGTACAATAGTGTGCCAAAATCTTTCCCAAGAGTCCAACCATGAAAGTGTCTCAGAAATTACAATATATAGATCACTCTAACCCCCTCCCATGCATCTAGGGGTCGAATTCCTTCTTCAGGAATCAATTTCAACCAAATTTTAGTCAAGGAGCTAAAATCTAGGCAGCTAACAACTTGCCTCTAAAAGAGTGGAAACTGATTCATTTACTTGATTTTCACTTTTTTTAGAGTGAATCTTCTAGAATAGGTAAAAGTGAGCCAAAGTTACATTCCAACCCTCAATTTACATCATGAAAACTCAAAAATTACATCCACAAGAAAAACTGGTCCAACTGGCCGAAATCCTTGAGCTGGAAAGTGAAAAATTGACCAAAAATCCATGTGCGTAGCGCCCCTGAGCCATACGCGTAGCGCGCCTTTCAGCCTGATTTTGAGGTACTTCCTGGCATCCAAATTGAGGTCATGATAGCTCGTTGGAAAGCCCTAGATATTAGCTATCCAACCCAAGTGGAATTTCCCAATTTGGAGCTCATTTGACCCTCCAAAACGTCATTCTCCCATAAGTACTTCCTGCTGGTGCAAAAGGTGGCAGCAAGGTGGTTTTCATGGTGTTTTTGGGCCTTTTGATCATCCAGAACCTGATGAAATGCTTCATAAATGCTTGAGCATG